>JAHLJT010004567.1:106712923-107085423 GCA_031308135.1 Acheta domesticus | reverse complement strand
ATTTTTGCAATGGACCAATTGATTGATAATCAACGAAATTTTTCCAATTAAAAATCAATTTTTCCCTAATATTTTTAATCTCTTTGATTTAAACATCAACAATTTTCGCAAAAATACATTAACGAATCAAAACCCAAACAACCAAATCAATTAGAAAGTAAAAGGCAGTTACATAACACAAAGAAAATACAACCTATAATTTAAAAAAATACTTGTTACTATTCTCTAATTTAAAATCAACTTTTGGCATAAGGCTTGAACCACCCACATCTAAACCATGAAAAAGTGATGCAGAGTAACTGGACAAAGTGGAATATGATTGATTGAAAAAAATTCAAGGATTACTGGAAATATACAATAAATAACAGGCAATGATTTCCGTCAAAAATTATATTTCAACGACAGACGTTTCAAACTCTTAGTTTCTGATACTGAAGAGGATCTTGTAATTTTTGACTTATGACTGGAATCATCACCTATTATTTATAATATTGATTGATTTGTTCAAAACCGTCACTCTTCAGAGCAAAATGTCATCAGCATCACTTACTTTTCAAAGGTTATATTCTTGCAGTCTTCACAACAAAATTCAGAAACAAATATAATATTTATATATAATATTAATATAGTAATAATTTATATATAATATTAATATATTAATAATTTATAGTATAATATTAATATATTAATATTTCTCTTGGAATTATAACATTTCAAGTTTAGGAACTTCCAATATCATATCAGAACTTCAGTTTTCTTTCATGACAGAATTTCTACATTTCCATATAATCTTCAAAATCTTACTAGTTTATTTATTTATAGTCTTATATCACATTTCACCTACAGATAAAAAATCTTCAATTTCTAGTTATTTCATACCTTCATTAGATTTTCATTCATATAATGTAGCACTTCATGTAATGCTCATGTAATGTTACACTTCCGAACAAATATCTTCCTTGGAGACACACGGTATATTAGAAGCAAGTTTGAGATCTCTAGTACGTTCAAAATCTGTCACATTACAAACAAAAAAAGTACTGCGTTGCATAACAATTGCAATAAGTGTACAATATTATCTGACACTCAAGGGAATTATGTTTACATAATTCAGAAATTCACTTAAATTCATTGCATTTAAATACTTCCTTTCTAATAATTCAGAAGAAGAGGAATAAACCATAGAACCCAGAAAATATATGATAAATAAGATTAACAAATACACTTAGAAACAGTCAACCAACAAAAAATAAAGTCAGATGGAGAGAAAATTACACTCCTTTTTACTGTATCCATTTAAGTAGATTTGCATAAAAATATCCCTTGGTTGGTTGGTTCATTAAAGACACCAGTGCAATCAGCTCACTGCAAGTTTAATTTTAACCCTTTGATATTGATCAATCATATTGATCAATGTGCAATCCAGCTCACCATCAAGATATAAGTTCTCCATATTTGTTCCACTAAGGTAGAATTATATCGCAATATTCTTTCTACGTTTTACCAATTCTTTTGATCCACTTTCAGTTTATCAAACAATGAATCAATGCTTATCATATCCTTAAAAATTATAAAATAAAAATTAGCCAAACTGATTTGTTATTTGGCATAGCATATGTGCAGTACAGTATTGAAAAGTTGTCCTTCAGTTTCAAAGCTGCTTAGAGCATCTATTATAAACTGAAATCCAATGTGTAAAACAATTTTAAAGAATTAGGTGCTAAATGTAATTAAGCAATCTAGATTTGAATTCTATAAATAATTACTACTTTCCAGTAGCAAGTAAATAGTTTTGAAAACTAGATATTACAATTCATTACCATGACAGACTAGATGCAAAATGATCGGAGAGAAGTTACAAATTGTGTTCTGATCATATCCATGAAATGCAAAATATGAAGAGATAAATTACTGGTAAAGACAGCATAGCTCTAGACGATCATGATGTATCAATTTAGTTTTTTTTCATTCACTGGATCACATGCTTGAATCCTGTTACGGGCTTGGATATGTATCTTTTGGAGAGTGCATCATGAAAAACCCCATTTTGGCTTAAACTAATGTTATTTTTAACTAATTTGTGATTTTTTATTATGGAGAAACGTCTTGCATATTTTAATTGTGACCAAAAATTTGAAGGATAACAGTAACCACTCAGGTTTTACAGATGTCATGGGAAGGCCTTAGAAATTTGGCATGGGATTTTGTCATCTCATCAGTGGATCTTCTCAAATGCAATGAATTTCAATGACAATTCTGCTGAATGATCACAGAGTCTCCCAACTTCTATTACCCACTGCATCTTAAGCTAAATCGATAGACAAATATATCAATGCTGTGAAGTCACACTGAATTCAAAATGTTAACATTATTTTAATGTTCTGTATTTACTAGGCGTAATGTAAGCATTTAATTCACTAAATAACCAAGAATTTGTGAGTCACAGAAGCTATTATTCATGAAGACGACCTCAAGTATTGCATCTTATTTTCTGAAATACCCTGCTTTATCTATAGAACTGTGGACATCAGTCCTGCCATCCCCAAAGAAATTTAAAAATACAAACATCTTAAATACAGTGATCTAACCTCATTGTAACCCCATATACTGTTCTTGAACTCCTGAAGCCTTATTAATTCCATGTATACTCATACATGAAATACGACCAAAATTATTATACTGGCTTCTCATTTTGTTCAAGTCATTACTGTCATGTTAATTAAGTCACACTAAAATAAAATGTTCTATTGTCTTACTTAGCAGTTATAAGTAGAGACAACTTCTCCACTTTCTGCAATCTACTAAGGAAATATGAACTGCAATGATTTAATGGCCAACAAGCAATATTAAAGAACACAGTAACTATAACAGCCTTTCAGATGTTTCAAAACACTCTTGCATCTAAAGGAAATATTCTGACCCATGTTAATGCAACAATAGCTATTATCAACATTATCACGATTTAAGGGAAATTAAAAAATTAAATAAAAATGTGACTACCACGTCAGATCCTGATTCAATGATAACAATTATTAATAAATGTCTAGTAACACATAACAAATGTGCTACATATATTACATATGTACTAATTAGTATACTTCAAAACTTCACTACTTGTGAACCAACATTTCATTGTTCTTCTACCTTGAGATACGTACCTGCTACATACATGGATGGCAGTTTGATATGATTAAAATATGTAGGTTGTTACCAAACAGTAATGTAATAGATGCTAAAGACATTCCGCAACCTATGCCTTATTCCATAACCCATCTTACCAGCAAATGCAAAACAAGTGCTTAAAATTGAGGAAGCTATCAAAACCAGCTCATTCCATTTGTGAAAATTTTACAAAAGATCAAATTCTGCTAAAGTCCACATGTTGACATGAACAATCTGCACAGTTACATCTTTGATGGGAAGACGCCGGATAACCAACAACTAACCTTATAAACTTAGTTTAAGTGCAAAAAAGTTAATTTTTATGATAGAGAGTGGGTTCTAAAAGGAAACGCTTCAATTAATCATGACTGAAATCACAAATTGTCATAGGAAAGTGTAATGCATGTGGAGAAAAAGTGGTTTTACTTGTCTCTCAATTAACAATTAAATATTTTCATGAAAGTAAAATAGTCAGTTTCTGTTACCAAGAAAATTCTCAACTTACTTTTGTCTAATTCTTCATGACAATCTCCAATACTGAGAGGTATTCGTATGCCCATGTCCGGAGTGTCATCATCCAATGAAGCGTACATCTTCAGTAACATCTCTTCAGTCCACATTATGAGGATCAGGAATCTCAGATGTTTGGCAAACATTAATAAACACTTTCTTTCCATCTGGTAAATGTGTCTTGAGACACATTCCTGTTAATGATATTATGATCATTTTCAGATTATATCAGAACCCCATTTATGCGATAAGAATAACAACAACTGTCATTCTCCTACCTTGTGTGGGTTGCACCCATTTCCATGGAACTTCTCCCTTTGAACGAGCTCCTTCAAGTAGCGGTAATAAACTTTCAAAATCGTCTGGCAGACTATCTGGCGAGTTCTCCTGTTCATTACAAACCCAAAAGTTTAAGATTTACTACGAATCTTCCAAAAAACATCAATTCGATACGTAACCTAAATCTATATTTCATCGATTCTATTAGTTTTCTGAGAAATGATTAGTAGTAGTTACTTAAAAACTCGATAATAACAAATTCAGATTGTCATTCAACAAAAATCGCGTAATGTGATTTTCTTTACCAATGTGTTTTCAAACAAGAAAGCCGGATATCTACATCATGCGAAATACGTTACACCTACCGGAAGAAGCAATTTACTCTTGATGGCAGAATCATCGACATCTAGAAGCATTGAACTCTTTTTGTTGGACATGTCTAACAACTAATTCGTAAACACTCAATAATACTGTAATTACCGCACACAATCCAACACAACAAACTTTCTTCACTTGGATATTTACTACGTGAGTTCATCTGCCTGCCGCATAGAGCGTTGCAATAGCCAGTGTTGCCAACACCATCAGGATGTACAACATGAAAAGCAAATAAATATCGCCGTTTTAAATGGTCGGAGGCTTCGATCGTTTTACGAGGACTGTGTTAAAAGCGAAATAGAAAGGTTTGCAACGCCTAAGTTCATGAATCAGTAAAAGAGGATTTTAGAACAGGGATATACATAGACAAAAGCAATAGGGACACAAAAGGATCAGAGATACCTTTATTTGATTTTCAGAAATCTTATTTTATGGGAAATACCAAATTGAACGACTAATTTACATTCATAATTACCATAAATAATAATCATAATAATAAATATGGTAACAACTTTAAATAAGTACACATAAGGATTTCATCAGTATTCTTACATATAGGTTCCACATAAATCTCTATGATGATGTAATCCATTGCATTATTGTGACGTAAACATTCATCTCCATCTCGTCCAGCTAACTCAGTCGGTTAGCTGTGATTAAACATATGTGGAAACGAAGAGCACAAGGTACACAAAAAGTAGCTACAGCTGGTCCAAATTTTAGCTCCAACCAGTAGCAATTAGCAATGTTTAAAGACGCTTAAGAGCATAGCGCTCTTTAAGTAAATCTATTTTCACATATTCTACATCTCACGCTTTAATGATTCATACACCAAACTAAAGCTCACATAATGACAATAATCCATCGGATTCTCGGTAATTCGAGACATCCAAACGGTAGAAGACATTCACATCATTGATTGATCCGACAAAAGGACAAGGACATTTCAAAACATTTCGATATTCCTAGAACTCTTCACTGTGACAAGTGTCCTTGTAATGTGCAGTTCATGAACTTGTCCGACGACCCCCGCGTGGTGGTGTATCTACGGTAGCAGCGGCGGTGGCGGCGGCGGCGGCGGGGCGCGCCGCGGGCGGCCGTCACGACCGCTCCAGGGCAGAAGACGGAAGGGCGAGTAGAAGTCAGGGGGGAGCGGGGGCGGGGGTGGGGGCGGGGGCGGGGCTGCGGCGGGCTGAGGAGCGGAGGCGCCATCGACGGGCGTCCACAGTCAGGCGAGCGTGGGCGGTGCGCAGGGCTCGAGGCCGGCGTCGACGTCGTCGTCCACGTCGGAGCCGGGCCCGCCGGCGTCGGCCGACACCACGCTGTTGGACAGCCCCGGGATGGCGTTGGCGACGGCGCCGGTGGCGGCGGCCGCGACGGCGGCGCTGTTGCTGCTGCTGCTACTGCAATTGAGCGCCGGCGGCAGGTGCGCGCGCTGCGCTGCAACGACAAACAGGCGCACATCAGAGGGGCGGTCTCATACATGTACTTTCGGCCTCCCACGGTCTCTCTCACACACACAGAGGCCTATGACCTATATTCAAAAGTATAGCTTTATTTTTCCCCTAATAGAAACAAAATTCATCCAATATCTCATTTGAAAAAGTAAATAACTATAAACCAAAAAATAATCATAAAATTTAAATTCAGCCTAAATGCAATTTTTATCCAACTTAGATGGACACTGCACCTACAGTCACCCCCTCTCAGTTTTGGTTGCAAACAATGAATGACCTACTGAAAGACCTAAATATGTCTGACGTTAGGAGAAGCCGATTAACCCGCACATTAACCAGTCAGTGTGGATAAAGCTGTACGAATGACGATCAAGGGTTTATTTCGGACTTCATCCTACTAATGTTGCCATTATCCACAGGACGCTGGCATTATCTGACTATAAGGCATATTGTATGTTCTCGAAAATTATTTTGGCATAAGAAAGTGTTGGAAATCAGCGTTACACAGATTCGAGGTGATTTTATGCGAAGGCGGATGGCCGAAGCCTTGTCATCTGAACTCGGAAATTCGAAGTGAAGCGTCGTCTGAGGTGAAGGTTACGGTAGGTGGTCTGTGGAAAAGGAAATTTATGACGGACACAAGGGAATTCGAAATCACATATCTAGTACCTCGCTGGCCTTAGAAACTTCACAGCAATCTGATTCCGGTTTAGGAAATCTTCTATTCCTCGTCACGAGATCAAACTTTAGCTCCGGGTCTACTGGGAGTTCCTCTAGGTCCCTTTGCATTAGACTTTTCTATTTACATACGATATCATTTACTAGCAAATAATAAAACGCACTACAAAGAGAATGGAATTACAATTTTCGTGATACAGGTAATAAATATAATCGAATTTATTTTCAACCATTTATAGGATTGTCAGATGGTTTGGAGAGTCACTTCCCCAAATTAGCAGCTTAAAAAGACGAAAATAAAGAATTGCTCATGTTTAGGAAATAAATAATACGTTTGGCTACGGAGCCCTTCTCGAAATTTGCAAGCGGTCCACGGACCCCTGGCCCGCCTGTGCGCAAGCTATTGGTTCTGAAGGAAGCGGAGATTAAAGAGGTAAAGCTTTACTAGGTACGTTTCGGCTCAAATTATAATTGATAATATGAATACATATTGACATTAAGAAATACCAGATATTTCCTAAACTGTAGGATTAGTAAGGTTGAGAACCGCTCAGAAAGATTAGAGTAAACTCTTAATAGTCAAGACCAAAGCAATACCTATAAATCTGAGGTGAACAAAGCCTTCGCTAAAAAAAATACTCATAACTTGGTCAAACCAATTAATGTCGGTTTTCACAATGAATGTTGGAGGCAACAATAATGAGAATACATAAATAATTGCATTAACATTTCTTTCATCCATTCGAGTATTGTATCTGTTATTGCTTATTTAGATTGTTTGTACATTCTCGCATATTACGTACTTATACAGTAAAGAGATAGTATTTAATGACAGCGGAGAGTGCCTATTTTCCTCAGAAAAACTCGTATTGTGGGACCAATATATTAGAAAAATTGGATATATCTTGTTCCCATGTGCAGTAAATTACTTCCTCTGAGACATTGTGTGTGAAAATCCACGATTAATGAGTCCTTGATATCGAAAAATTGTTTTACGACAAAAAAAATTATCCTTTTGACCCTTCGTCTATCTCTGGTGTACGCCGGCGCCTAAAATGCTCAGACTATTTTCTCCAAACTTTATATTCTCGATCTAACTGATCTCGAGACCCTGAGAATTTGGAACATATTTTCACTTTTCGCCTCACGAAGTATTTCATAAGAAGAGAAAGTGATGTAATCGTGCGCCGGAAAACGCCAATTTTGTTACTTGTGGTGGTACTTTACATGAAGCTTTAACAACATTTTCAAATTTTTCTCAAAAATGGCCTCACATTTTTGTATTAATTTTTTCCTTCGAATAGAAGAAAGCATGCTCAAAAACCTTGTGTAAGTTTCGTTTAACTCTCTACATTTTTTCAGTTTCCTCTTTACCATTCATATCCACTCCAACCATTCCAATTCGTTCACTATCACTGTCAAACTCTCCAATTCTTCCAATTCGTTCTCTAAAGTTATTGATTTATACTGTTGACCTCTCTGACAAATACAACTCGCTTTCTAGCAATGGCAATTTTTTATTAGTTCATCTCACTTGTTGACTCCATCATAATCTCTCCAATCATTTCATTTGCTTCCTTATAGATCAAACTCTTTCTTGCCATTCCAACTTGCTCTTTACTGCTTATACTCACCATATTTATTCCTGCTCGCTCTTTATTCCACACAATCTCTATAACTAACCCAACTCGCTCTATTTCACTCATGATCTTCCCAATTACCCCAACGTTCAGTCTTCCACTGGTAATCTTCCTTCTCACTTCCCCCGACCCCACTCGCGCGCGCACTCACCGTCGGCCGGGCGGTCGCAGCGTCCCGCGAAGCGCGTCTCGATGACGTAGCCCGTGTCACAGGCGTCCTTGAGCATGTGGCACCAGGACGGGTAAGTGAGGTTGTTGGAGCCGCAGATGGGGCCGCCCAGGTCGCTGCCCTTGGGGCAGCGGTAGCTGCAGGTGACGCAGCGCGGCGCGCCCGTCGCGGGCTCCAGCAGGCAGGCCTGGCGCTCGCGGCACCGCACCGCCCCGCACGACACCGCCGCGCCCGCCGCTGCAAGACAAGCATGTGACGATGAGTGCCGGCGAGGGAGTGTAGGATGGCGCTGGCGGTGATGGGAAGGGAGATGAGGCAGCCATTTACCGCATTTTCGCAATGTTTCTCTCAATTATTTTAATCCAATAAATGAGACAATGCAATGTTTAGCTATGTGGTTTCACAGACGCAGAACTGAGTAAATTTACTCATATTAGCAGCCGAATTGACAGTAATAAATTTGTTGGTGGATTTTCTCGGCTTTGCGTGAGTTGCCGTCTTGCCGAAATGTTGTTTATTCATTTGAGTTACTTCGCAGGTAAAATTCAAGAGCATCGTGTCTGAAAAGAAGCAGCAACCAGAATTCTGAAATCGATATAGAGAAGAGAGTCCTAGTTAATGTTTATTTCTTTCCATGTATTTGTATGTAAAGAAATAAATTGATAATTACCTGTATTTTTATAATTTTTATTTCTGAGAAAAAAGAAATCCGACAGTTGTATATAATCAATGAAGAATCTGTTAGTCGAATGAAACTGAAACACATTTGTACACTAAAGTTCACTTTGAAGAAAACGACATATTTTAAAGACTTGAATCATCCAACTTATCAGTTTACTACTATTACTTACTTAGTAATAAATATTCATAACAATTTTATCAGCATTTTCTTTATGAGAATGGTATTAGGATATTAATAAAGAAATGTATTAACATTTTCTTAATTTAACTTTATACTTAATATCAGTTTCATTACACATCTACGATATTTAATTACCCATTTCTTCTAAAATATCAAAAGATCTCATGTAAGTGCAATTAGGAAAGTAAACATTCTAAAATATTACTTAACTGCGCCTAAGTGTTGATAGCAGTGAGTCAATTGGTTACTCATTCTCGAGGAATATTGAAAAATCTTGCTTTATGCAGATGCAAATATTACAATTACTTCACAGAAACAATAAGTAGCTACTAACGCATTCACTTCTCAGACTACTACTATATTCGAGAAATGCAATTGCATCTTTTCACTTAATTTTTTTCCTATACTGAAACATTTTAAAATAAAACATTCGGAGGAATGCGGACAATGGCTGCCTCGGTGTTTGAAGACCATCACGCGATGGAAGCTATCCTTTTACGCAGAAAAATTAAATTTCACACAAAAAAGTTAGTGCAGCATACACCCTGGAAATGAGGAAATGAGTTAGATACACAGGATGTGTTTTTATTTGCAGCAACTACAAAGTTTCAAGAGTTTGTTTTCAACAAGTTAGTAATATATTTACTTCCACAGTCTCATTTAATCCGACCACCTTTATGGACACCATTCTAAATTAGATTTTAGGAGACAGCCACCGCACCCAGCAACTGAAAAGCTGTGAGTTGTAGCAGTTATTAAGGGTAAGCAAACCAAAATGAACGAAAAATTGATTTAAAATCAAATACGTGATATATTCCAGTTGTAAACCTCAGCTATCAATACATTTTAATTCACAATTTGAACTAAATAATACGGCTGAAGAATGCGTATTTGACTATTTTGTGTTACTGTCCCAAAATATTTGAAAAAGTAAAGTAACTAAAGAGAACATAAATTCTTTAAAAACGTATGGAATTTTCAATCAACATTATTTTACTCTTTATGAAAAAATATTAAAAATATTTCTTTCTGCAGCCCGGCAAAAGTTGCGTGACAAGACAGTGAACTTATTCTGTACACATTTTCCTTCATTTTGGCTTTTTGGAACTGGACAAACCGTCACCCAATGTACCGTCAGTTGTTTTTTTGGGCGAAACAGGCAATAGAAGGGGAAACCAGTCGTAAGACATAGAGACGTTTTATTTTTTAGAATTAAGACTTTGTTTTTATATGGAAATAGCAATTCGATAAACTATGTTGACGTGTTATGCGAGTAACTTTCAAATTAATTTTTTCGACGATCGTCTGGGTTTAATATTATATGGAAATACGAATAATGTTCCAGCGTATATGAAAGTTGTTTTATCTTTTAGGACATGTTTTGCCATGTAATAAAGACAGAAAATTCTTTCTTTAGTAAAATTGTAAAAATATAATTTAAATATATATTTTATCAAAAATATTTTTGAGTTTTATATAATATTTGCAGGTTATGTAATACTTTATATTTATATCGTACTTTCTAATTTTTTTGTTGATTTATTTCACGTAAGAGGCATCCTTTATCTCTCAAACATACCGATACGTTTCTTTTGTAATGAAACATTAAAGTTTGAAAATACTGCAACGCAGAAAAAAAAGAAATACGTCAAAGTTCTGACAATATTTTGAGGAATACTTCCTCAAAAGTAAGAATTGTTTTCAATTTATTGAAGCGAAGAATGTTCCGGTTGAAACTGGCCTCCCTATCGTTGCCTCGTCCGCCCTAGAGTGGGCGTGATATCCCCTCCAGTGAGCAGTGAGCCGCGTCCAAGAGCCAGGCCAGTTAGTGAAGAGGCGGCGTAGGCGTGAGCGGGGGCGGGGGTGGGGCAGGGGCGGCGGGGGCGGCGGCAGCGGAGGAGGCGGCGGCGGACGGAGGGCGCGAGCGCTGACCTGTCGCAGGGTGCGGCGGCGGGCGGGGCGGGCGGGGCAGAGCGCGCGGGTGCGGCGCGTGGAGCGCGGCGCGCGGCGCGTGGCGGGCGGGCCGAGGGCGGGGCGGCGCGGGGCCTCCCGGGGCGGTGGCGGGCCCTTACTGCCCTTTACGCTCTGCGGGAAGAACCAGACACATGAAGGCTTGGCGAGGGTGCTCGGCGCCGCTTGGCTCCACATGGAGCGCGGTTAGAGAGGCTCTCTTGCGTGCAGTCCTGGCCAGCGGGGCTGGGCGCTAGGCGTTGGCTTTCTCTTCGAGGAGAGACGCAGATTATTTGGAATGGAAGTGGAGATTCATACTTGTACGTACTATGTATGCATGACTGCAACTTCAAGATGGTTTGATATTGATTCATCGATCACGATTTCCTTTTCGAATTACGAAGGAATGTGACGATGGTTTTGAATTCGCTAAGATAATTAACAATTCTTAATATAATTTACTCAAGTACTTTAAAATATAAGTTGATAAAAGTAAAGGTTTACAATGAATGAAAATAAAAAAAATTGTTAATACGTGCAAAAAAATTGTATTTACGTGCAAATATTAACTTTTGAACCACATTTTATATGACCAAACTATAATATTAAAATATTAATAATATGGGTTTGACGGTTAACATTGATCAATAATACCATATTTCTGAATATTTTTTAACGTTAGTAATATTAGTAAGAAAGCAGCACAAGATGTATTGGGCGAAGTCGGATTGTGAGAATATATCGACCTTAATTGTTTACACAATATATTAAAAATATGTTTTATTTCACGAATGGCATATGTTATTGTTTCTGGACACCTAGGATTGCCGTATTATTAATAATAATAATTCAACTTCAAGTGTACCAATATTTTCAAATTAACAAAGTCAATTACTGCAACAGTTTTAATTTCAAAGGAAGTGAACCTCTTTAATGTTCTGGTCCTATGTCAAAGAAGTATTTTATCACTGTCGAGACGAGTTATTGATCAAAGTAAAGAAATAGCAATTGTATTTTGACAGTTTGAAAATGTCTTCCTGTGTCGATGTTTTTCCATGAGACTGCCACGCTATGTGCGATTACCTACAACACGCCTCAGAAGAAAAGAAAGGAAAAAAGAAGAAAATACTTAAGCATTCGCCTGCACCCACCCCCTGTCATCGACCGCTCTGCAGGATGCATCGCTAGGCGAAGTTGGACACCAGTGTGCTCCTGGCCAAACTGCAGTCTGCGGAACAGGGCCGTCTATTTGCACGGGGTGCCCATGAATATGAATGCAATCAGGAGCTCGCCTCCTCGTAAACAAATCAAAAGAAGCAGGTCGCCTAGTAATTGCGCGGGACAGACAGAGGACGGCGGTGAGCACGGGAGGGGCGCGGCGGAGGCGGCGGCGGCGGCGGCGGCGGCAGCGGCAGGCGTCGCAGGCGCGCCGGGACCGCCCTTTCTTACCCGTCGCCCGCCTCTCGCGCCCCTCCACTAACCACAGATAAGGGATGATAGATGGGCCCGACGTGCGCTTTCTAATATACATAATAATAGACTTGGCAGTACTGTTTAGGGGACTTTTTTATCCCCGTATTTTCAATCTCTTCTGAAAATATAGACACACACGCGCCGGATGAAGCGAGACGTATTTCTGGGTAATTATATGGCTGGAGTGAGAGGGGCTTCCTCACGGCACGGCGCTCCCACTCCGGTACTCCAGCCGCAGCCGCAGTCATGGAGCCGGCGAGCCACCGATGGAGAGCGTGCTACTCGCTGCTCCTAACGTAAACGCTCTTCAGGAGATTTCAGTCGGTGGGCGATGTACACACAAAATCCAAGATTAGGGTTTGTAATTGAACTTCAAAAAGATGAAATTTTGTAAATTCAGTATTTTTTAATATTTCTGAAAAGGAAAGCATCCATTGACCAAAATGTACAATTCTAGCAATAAGGCCCGTTAAAAAATGTTAATCATTTTTTTTTATTAAATAAGAGAAAACATGTATTAACTGTGATGTTCCATGTATTGTGTACTAGATACTCTATTACAATGGCTCCTTGAAAATCGTCACCATAATCATTTCAAATATTTTAATATAGTTTCGCATTGCATTTAACAAGTATTAAATGAAATTTTCCTTTTACAGTGTTTACTTATTAGATCTGTCGTCTCTCAAAGTCTCTAAGAAGGTTCTGATGGCATGAATATACAGCGCGACTATTTTATTAGGGTGACGTGAGTGAAAATTTCTGCTCGGCCGACGGGCCCTCAATCTCCGGGGAAAGGCGCGCTGAACTCCCCTGGGAACGCCGCTCAAGGTCTCGCCCTGCAAAAGGCATGCTTTCCAGTCTTACTGAATTGTCGAATTGTGATGGGTCGCTCGAAGTTCTCTCAAACAAGAAGTGTTTGTGACGACACGTACGTAAAATGTGTCAAACCGCTCTGTGCATCGTATCTTGGAGCCTTTCTTCAAAATGTTGACAAATGAAGAGCGTAATTGCGGTCATTTTTAACATGGCTCCGCAACCGCACACACTCCTTCAGTTTCCTTAAGGGTTTATATGCCGTTTATGGAGAGAGAATTATCACACGTGGTTTGTGACCTGCGTGCTCCCCTGATCTGTCTCCACGCGATTTCTTTCTTTGGGGACTCCTGAATGATTTCATACACGAAACAAATCCCCACATGGCAGAATTACGGCACAATATACAGGAACAGATATTTGCAATACCACACACCATTCTTTACCGAGTGAACCAGAACTTGTTTAGGTGTCAAGAATGCATCAGAGCCAATGGTGAGATGCTCCAACATCTACTTTAACATGAGTACAATTTAAACCTGTGTTGTCAAGGTCGATGCCACGAGCGGGAGTCCATGGCACGAGTGCCACGACGAAATCGCCTCTCCACGCAGTTCATAATCCGCAAGAGAAAATGCCATCATTATTGTAAAACGTTGGGGTTACTAATAGTTTCCTCTCCTGACGCTAGTGGCGCAGAGAAGCTCAAGGTATTGCCACGGTGCCGAGAGGCGTGCCATTGCCACCAGTAGGAGACCTTCACACCACTGATTTAAACTTTCCTATAGCGAAAAGCCACCTTCCCTCTGGCAATTCTTCCGGCCGCCCTGTGACGATTTCCCCGGCATCCGTGGCGTCGTACGCCGAGGCCAAAACCATGCGCGACCGACACATTTATAAAATGGTAGCACTTATTATACTGCTGCTTTACCCATCAGCTACTATGGACTTCAAAATATAAAAAAATAATACTAGTTTCTCGCACTTAACATAATATATCTTGACTTCAGTTTCGCAAGATTTTACTTGCTCTCTAAAGTGAACTTTAATTTCTTTTTATTTATATTCTGAAAAATTCTACTCATGGCTTTGAAGACCAGGAAAGGTTCTCCAGTGTTGGGTGTTTCATAGTCCCTAATTTGATTTGTTATTGCGACAGAGGAAATAACATATAAGCCTGTTCTCATTTTATGACGGAAATCAATACAATGCAATTTCTTGTAGTAAGAAGAAATAAACCTCACCGCATCTTTTTTCATTACGAGCGTGTAACCCTGCACCCGAAATATAAAACCAATTAGAACATATTTAAGTGAAAAAGAGAATAAAGACTACAATATTTTTCTGTGACTCACCCCAGACGGTCTGTTTGATATAACAAAACCCAAGTCATCATTCGGCGTGTTTGATATAACAAAATCATGTCATCAATTTGCCATGTATTACATTACAAAGCAAAGCCAGCGAATTAATTTTATTAAAATCTAAGTAATATTTTGACGTACCGTAATATGATAATCGCAATTTTATGACATGATATTATCATGAAAAAGGCTTTCTTGTACTTGCATCAATGTTATTCCTAAACCGGTTCTATCAAGTATTAATGGTTTCTTTTCAGAAAACTGAACACGTTTCAAAAGCCGTCATTTCACGGAATCTCATTTGTGTTTCCTTTCTCCAGTTTGTCTCGGGATTTGGAGAAAAAATCGTGTCTACTTGTCGATGTTGTTGTGCCTTGCTATCAAAACGTTACCCAGGCGGCAAAGTAACGTCTTAAATACAAGAGTTTGGAAATCGAGATCAGCCGAATGTGGGGCGTAAAAGCACAGGTTGTACCGATAGTTATCGGAGCTCTGGGATTTGTTTCGTAAAATTTTTGTAAGAACTTGTCTAAACTCCCAGGTAATTCAAAATACTGGGAAGTGCAAGAAATCGCTTTATTTGGAACAGCCCACATTTTGCGCAAAGTATTGTAGAGGTACCGACAGTCCCTAGATCTGCCCTTTAGGTAGCTGGTTTCAAACTGGAGTAGATTTTATATTCAGCCGACACATAACATCTTTAGTCGTGATATTGAGTAATAATAATATCATATAATTATATAATAATATTATATATTAATATATTAATATTATATAATATTATATATATAATATTATATAATATTATATATATATATTAATATTATATAATATCATATATTATATAATAATATATAATAATCATAATATTAATAATGATATTATTATTATTGATAATAATAATAATAATAATAATAATAATAATAAATCGTGTTTACTTGTGGATGTTGCTGTACCTTGCGATCAAAACGTCGTTACCAAGGAGGCAGAGAAACGTCTTAAATACAAGAGTTTGGAAATCGAGATCAGCCGAATGTGGGGCGTAAAAGCACAGGTCGTACCGATAGTTATCGGAGCTCTGGGATTTGATCCGCAAAATTTGTGTAAGAACTTGTCTAAACTCCCAGGTAATCCAAAAGACTGGGAAGTGCAAGAAATCGCTTTATTTGGAACAGCCCACATTTTGCGCAATGTATTGTAGAGACAGTCCCTAGATCTGCTCCTTAGGTAGCTGGTTGCAACCTGGAGTAGATTTCATATTCTGCCGACACAACATCTTTAGTCGTGATATAGAGTAATAATAATAAGCATAATATTAATAATGATATTATTATTATTGATAATAATAATAAATAATAAATCGTGTTTACTTGTGGATGTTGCTGTACCTTGCGATCAAAACGTCGTTACCAAGGAGGCAGAGAAACGTCTTAAATACAAGAGTTTGGAAATCGAGATCAGCCGAATGTGGGGCGTAAAAGCACAGGTCGTACAGATAGTTATCGGAGCTCTGGGATTTGATCCTCAAAATTTGTGTAAGAACTTGTCTAAACTCCCAGGTAATCCAAAAGACTGGGAAGTGCAAGAAATCGCTTTATTTGGAACAGCCCACATTTTGCGCAAAGTATTGTAGAGGCACCGACAGTCCCTAGATCTGCTCCTTAGGTAGCTGGTTGCAACCTGGAGTAGATTTTATATTCAGTCGACACCTAACATCTTAAGTCGTGATTTAGAGGAATAATAATAATAATAATAATAATAATAATAATAATAATAATAATATAATAATAATAAATTTTCTTTATTTGTGGCGAGACTTAAGGCCTGCTTTTATGAAATTAATGAATTTACATTTACAAAAATTACATTTGAGGCGCTGGGACATAAGTAGCGTTATCTAGCATTTCATGATACAGAAGAAAAATGAATTTGATACTACCGTCTACATGGAATTAGCTCTGCAATCCGTAACTTACAGGTAATTTTCAATGCCATTCGTTGGTTATTCTTGAAACTTTTGCAAATTGTGAGAGTAACGATGTAAAGAACATTCTCAAAACGAGCTGATATAGGGCTTCTACACCTCACACTTCAAATCAATAATCTGAATTTCGTCCAATATATCAGTTGCCATTATTTATATCCGAAGTGCCTCAACAAGTGTGAACAATGAACACAAAAGAAGCGTACAATTTACTTTTACATAGATTGTATGTGACGACAATCGTTATCTGATTGAAGAAGATCGCACGGCGGCCGTGGTCGGGGCAACGGCATTGGTCACACAAAATCGATAGAAACGTGACGGAGCGCGGGTTGGAGACCGAGAACATTACGTTGATGCATCGCTTCCCGCTGTGGGAGCACGGTCGCGCGCGCAGCGTTTACGGCAATAACAGTTTCATCAGGCTCGAGATACGACCACCCTGCGCACGTAATTTATATGTTAATTTAAAAAATTAAACATAATTTATGACGTCTTCCACGCGAGTTCACGCCAGCCTTGTATGTTTTATGGTGGCTGCTCTATAAGTGATACGTGCTGGACACGGCCCCTGTGACCGAACGGACGTCTACAGCTCGGCCGCTTTGACGATAATCTGTTACGGGTCGGAAATGCAACTCAATAACTTTTTTTTTTCCAAAGTCGCTTGTATATGAGGTTTTGAAGAAGAGATTTATGATCGATAGATCTGACTTTATAGCCCATTTTATGAATAGTAATGAGATTGTGTATTTGATAATTAACATTTAACAAATTGGTTACCAAACAATTAGAGTATTCAATCTTTATTCCGGGTTCGATTAATCTTTTTTATAATATTTTGATAACCAAATTTAGAATATGCCTTGGTATGCCAAAGTTTTATGTTTGCTCATAATCAATCAAATTCGTGAAGGAATAGTGACAAATAATTTACAACACTTGAAATAATCAGATTATTTTACATTTAAGTTTGTCGTAAACGATGGCTGAATAAGGACCTTGAATAGATTTTACATATGCATACGTTTTTGAAAAATACATGAATTAGGCATGGAAGAGCCTCTAGGACGATTCCGCGTTGTGTTTTCCTAGTTATTGCAAATAACTTTTACTGCGTCTGAGAATTCCCCGTCCTGACTGTAAGAAAAATCTTTTCCTATGTTGTACATCACTGTATACATTTTCCCAGGATGGTAGGAAATGGTGGGATGTTTACGACATTGGCATCATTATACTCGTAGAAATATATATTGTAACGTCACACACACGCACGCTTTCGTAGCACACCTTTACAGCATTTTCTATATACTATGTAATTAGTACGCGAAAAATTAAAAAAAAATAAAAATTGAGAGTTTAAACAACTTTTCAAACAAAATCTTTTAGTGTCACAAACTTTATTAATATGAAGATTTGTATATTTTTTTTTCTTATTTTTGAATTTCTGCCTTCCTCCAATGTCCCCCTTTTCTCTTTACCAACTTCTCTGGTGCTCTTTTCCGTCTCAGAGATTCCCTCCTCACCTTCTTCGGGGCGGATCTCCGTACGTCACGCGCGCGCGCGCGGCGGTCGTCGCATGATAATGCGCGTTTCAGCGCTCGCCTGCGCGGCGCGTTACGCATCGGTTGCCGCCAAACGGCCCTGCTCCGCGCCGCGCCTTCTCTCGACTGCTACGCCAGGGGCGCGCCAAGCACCGCTGGGGGCGAGGCGCTCCCGGATGGGGCGCGAGAGGGCATGCAATGCCCTCCGGAGTGTCCGGGTGACGCCGCGACGAAAGCAGTTTGGTTGACGTTTCGGGCAACGTGCCGTGGCTTTTGAGGGAATAGAAATGGACCTTCTTTATCACGGTGCCAGTTCCAAGCCTTACGGCCATACCTGGACTGGATGAATGATTTGATGGACAAGTGATTATGAAGGCGTGCTAAGAATTATGATGTATCTTTCTAGAATGGGAGCCAGGGGCAAACGGAAGAACCCTGAGAAAACATGCTGTCCCTCCCCGGTCCATCATGAATTCCACGGGGATTGGTTGGTTGATTAGTGATTTTGGGCACGACAACCGCCAAGGTCATTAGTCCTTTAAGTGTAGTGTATGATGTACTGCGGGAGATGGCGGTGATCATCCCCAACTGGATGGTCAGATCCGGCGCCGACCGATCCGGCTAATGGGATTTCCCACAACCAGGTATCTCCCGCCAGCGGGGAACCGCCCCAACCGGGACAAGCTGTAAGCTCCCGACCGACATTTGTGGCAGTCTAATTCATGTTAGTGTGAGTGTGTATGTGTGTGTGCGTAAGGGGTGAAGATAGGACAAGGAAAGTAACGAAAGATAGCGCGCGGTCCGTGGTCCGTTTGTTAGGGTACTGCTCCGGCATCCTCCTGGTATTGATCGGAGAAACCATGGAAAACTACAGATCAGAGAAGCCGGCCGCCAGAATTCTCCACCAGATAGTAACAGAACTCGACCTAACTATCAAGCTAGTGTCGAAAATTCTGCCACTGCCGGGACTCCAACCTAGGAACTCCCGGTCAGAGGCACGTCAGTGTCATCAGTTGATGCCCTGAGCCACATCTCCCGGTGTATTCCATGGGGATCGACCAGGGATTAAACCCCGGTCCCAGCGGTGGAATACGAGTGATTTGACGGATACATCCCGGGGCGCTATAGTAAAAGCAGACAGACTAGAATGATGTAATGAAGTAAGTAAAAAATTTCTTGGGGAAGATTTGAAAACGTCTAAATCATTTCTGTTAGGAAGGGGCTCTTACGAGTTGGAGCGCCCGCCAGTGCTCGCAAGCAGAGACACGAGTGCTCCCAATGTGGCCTTGGTGGCACGCTGCAGTTTGCAATCTTAATTCAAGCGTGGTGAACGGGCGTCAGTGTCGTAATACGCTGGCGACAAGAATTCGCTCCATCATATTTTTATCTGCAATTTAAAAAAAAAAAATTCAAAAATATTTTCCGAAGGGCTTAAGATGTATTATATTTTCTGGAATACTTTCATTGTACATTTAGTAAACGTTCTTCACTTCATTAATTTTTAAAAAAGTAGTAGTAATACTTAGATTGCTTGCGATCCTTGGTGATCCCCCTGAGAGGATATTCAAAGCAGTTGGATGCCAGCCTGTGAATTATGAGATGATGTGATGATTACAGATGATCGTGTCATTTTGGAACTATCACAGCATTCGCCTGTGTGACCACGAAACCCCGGCCAGGATGGCCGGCCCAGGGATCGAACCTGAACCTCCCGACTGCGAAGTCAGCGCGTTACGCCCTGAGCCACTTCGCTAGGAAATTTTTAAAATCCACCTAACTTAAAGCTATAGCCCAAAGCCGCAAAAAGGAGCCGTAAAAAGCGATTAGAGATTGCCAAGGCATGTCTCAGCGACCCTCACGCAGAGGCGTATATACGGAATTGCAGACTTGGCATGTGCCAGGGCGTCACTCACAAGGGACTATTTAGAGTATACTTGGTAAAACAAATAACAACAGCCCTAATTTGAAGTAACCTGAAAGCAGTCTACACATTCGATTTTCGGCGAGAAGCGACCAACAACTATCTGAATCTTGATGTGGATGAGTTGGAGTTGCTTGCTATTTGTTGAGTGACGAACATTCGGTGCTGGCCTTATCCACCGCATGTCGGTCTTTTGGACACATCAAAGGAAGTGAACATTCGCCGAACACATCAGCTGGCGGAGATTGGGTGAGCAGTAACTCGCTGCTCGTTGAATGCCAAATGTGTGGAGCCGCCTTAACAGGGGTGCAAATTCTATTCTTGCCACGGGCACCCGAATACCTGGATATGCCTCTGCCCTAACGAATTCTGGCTAAGTGTAATTTTTTTCTGATGAGAGCATATTCAACTTTTGCTGCTTGGATGGTCAAAAATATGAGTGGCATTAAAGAATAGTCGAACTTGAGACGCAAGAATGTGATTACGAAAGTGAACCACGGCGGAAGCAGGTCAAGCTGGGAGCTTGGCTCCTTCCGGTGAAGCCTTTATTGCAGATATTACGAATGCTAAGATTTATATTGAAGTGTTGCACCATAATTTACATGTGAGTGTCACTGAAATGAGACTCAATGGACACTTGTTTCCTAACAGGTTACAATCCTAAGTACGATGCTCGGATAACGAGAGAATAGCTTTTGTACAAAATTACTAGACTATCCGTTACGCCACCGATATTGCCAAACCTCACTCTAATTCAGAATTTATGACACACACGGATGATTATGGTGCAAAAAATGGAAGATACTAACAAGAAGAGATGTCCTAAAAATCAATTTGCAGGAAGAATGGTGTAAAATATGCACGAAGAAACACCCGGAAATTAGTGAATTTGATGCCAGGGTGATTGCAAGCTGTTATTAATGACAATGAAATGAAAACTTGGTGTCGCGATAGTATAAATACCATCATTATACGAAGCGAGAGCATATTTCTCTGCTCCTGGAGCTGTGAAAATACTTTTTTGGTCAGCACAAAATAGTGTTACGTTAATTTGAACTTTGTTTTAACAAATTAAATCACCCCATTGTAAGGTTATATTCTGAGTTCTGTATTAAATAAGTATACTTTTGTGTCCCGTACGTACTTCCTCGTACAAGGTTGCTGCTGAGGAGTGAGAGCGTAGGCTGCCGCTGTCGAAGCCCAGTAACTACTTGGTTGTCCGCGAGACGCTACGTCCTACGCATAGGTGCCAATGTTTCGGCCGCCATTTTGTCCTGACCTTACTGCGCATTTTGTCCTGAGGAAGGTGTTCAAAGGATGTTCTATGTTCAAAGAATGAATAATTGATGAAATTACGTAAAAAATATGTCACCTATAAAAAGGCGTTCTCACAAATAAAATTTAAGACCCGATAACGCGAAGGGAATTGTCTAAAGCAATTGTTTCTTAACTGAATGAAAATCTTGTCTATTAAGACAATCCAACACCCAAGTAAATTTAAAAATCACTGAAATCTCTACAATATTTTTGATAATTATCCATTACTCGCCCAGCCATAAGCTGTTTCACGGGTCATTGGTGACGACCGTTGCGGTTATGCTCCTCTACGAATAGAGGCAGTCTAGCGAGCCGGACCTCCGCCCGGATTTAGAAGGCTGAAGGCCTTGACTGGGCGCCGGGCCGCGCCTCTGCGACTGCCACTACAACTGCGACGGCGGTGGCGACGGCGGTGGCGACGGCGGTGGCGACGGCGGTGGCGACGGCGGTGGCGACGGCGGTGGCGACGGCGATGGCGACGGCGGTGGCGACGGCGGTGGCGACGGCGGTGGCGACGGCGGTGGCGACGGCGGTGGCGACGGCGGTGGCGACGGCGGTGGCGACGGCGGTGGCGACGGCGGTGGCGACGGCGGTGGCGACGGCGGTGGCGACGGCGGTGGCGACGGCGGTGGCGACGGCGGTGGCGACGGCGGTGGCGACGGCGGTGGCGACGGCGGTGGCGACGGCGGTGGCGACGGCGGTGGCGACGGCGGTGGCGACGGCGGTGGCGACGGCGGTGGCGACGGCGGTGGCGACGGCGGTGGCGACGGCGGTGGCGACGGCGGTGGCGACGGCGGTGGCGACGGCGGTGGCGACGGCGGTGGCGACGGCGGTGGCGACGGCGGTGGCGACGGCGGTGGCGACGGCGGTGGCGACGGCGGTGGCGACGGCGGTGGCGACGGCGGTGGCGACGGCGGTGGCGACGGCGGTGGCGACGGCGGTGGCGACGGCGGTGGCGACGGCGGTGGCGACGGCGGTGGCGACGGCGGTGGCGACGGCGGTGGCGACGGCGGTGGCGACGGCGGTGGCGACGGCGGTGGCGACGGCGGTGGCGACGGCGGTGGCGACGGCGGTGGCGACGGCGGTGGCGACGGCGGTGGCGACGGCGGTGGCGACGGCGGTGGCGACGGCGGTGGCGACGGCGGCGTCGCTGCGCCACTGCACCGCTGCATTATTCATCACGTCCCAGTTAATCCCCGCGCCGCCGCTACCGCTGCCGCCCGCCTATGCCAACAGGTATTGCTGCCGGGTGACTGATCTCCTTCACTCCGTAATTTCGCTGTGCATACTTGTACTCAATGATCGGTAGGTGTAAAGTGAAATTGCCGAAACACATGGCATGCCCCGCGATGGCTATTGTAACCTAAGCTTTCAACGTTGAAGAAAAGCTTGTAGGGGCTATTTGTATTATGAAATGTTTGTGAATATTATTGTATACAAGATAAGGAAGTAAAAGAAACAATTCAATAACCTCACATACCTTCATTAACTTATGAGTTTAAGGCAATGCATTTTCGAGAAAGTCTCGCCCTTTTCCTATTCAGAGTTAATTGTTACATTTATATGTGGTTTTCTGTTGTTTTTAGACCAACAATGTGACACGAACAACCTTTCTATGAAATTAATAATAACCACACATATTTTTCTATAGATTGCACATGTTTTTGTAATGTCTACATAAGTTTTAGTGTCTGCACCTCGGATGACAAGATCAGCAGATGATTAAAATAACTGAAAGTAAAAATTAATTACGCGCGTATTTTGCTTTCGTCTAGCTCTGTGAAATTCCACTCCAATGTTTTATTTCTTTTTTTTTCATGCAGAATCTTACTAAAATAAAAAATATCAGATATCTATATGTTCTGACTTTGTATTGCTCCTACAAAAATGGCGTGAATAAGAATTTTGGAACAGGACAACAGATTAGGACAGAATGGTTGATCGTGGGTCGTAGATCATAGGCAGACGTTTTAGGAAATCGTATGGACTACATGAACAAGTGAGTAATGATTTCTTCATTTCCAATTTCACCACTTATCGTTCATGGGTATAAATCACTAGTACAACTAAAAAATACAAATTTTTAATTACGACGGTTATTTTTAACTACTTTATATTAACTAGTGTGAAAACTTCTAATAAGCCTTTTAGTACTGCTTACATCTTTAATTCATCAAGTGTTAGACGAGTGGTAACTACATTTCAACCACCAGCGTAAACATTAAGCCTCTTCAACTTAAAACTTAATTTTTCGAGTTGTGACAGTATTGAATCGACGATTACGTGATGATCGTGACAGTATTACGATATATTGGTTGCATTCAATGGAGCCACTTGTGTTTTAAAATCTTTCAACTTTAAGTTGAAATCATATGATTCAGAACACAATGTATTGAAAAGAGGATTTCGGGATCTCAAGGCGACATATTTCAAACAGAGAATTTCCAATTAATTCTCATGGGTGTTGAAAAAACAATTCTACAGTTTATAATTCCAAACAGCTTATTTTATCCTTTCTTCATGTTTTCCGGCGATTCACACACTATTATTTCAAGGACGTTCGAATAAAAATATTCGAAACGCATAGCAATAACGCAAAATCACCGAACAGATAACATATCTCGCTTGTGAATATAATTCACAATTAAATTTTCTAAGGAGATGTGATAAGCAATTTTTAGTTATTAGAAATTAAAAATCGAATTGTTAAATATTTGGTTGAAAAAATAAAAATAACTATCACTAATTGCCAACGCTTGTCGTGGAACTTTACTGAAGGACTGGAGTGGTATATTGAGATAAATTTCTTCACCGCTCTTTCCTTAAAACCCAAGGCAAGATATTCCAAACTAAGAATGTGCTCGTCAGGGGTTCTTTTATCCCAAGCCGCCAACTCAACGTTTAGTGTGCCGGGCACGCGCGGGTGGCAGGAAGAGGCAAGGGGCAGCAGTGGTACTCACGCTTGCAGGGCCCGCGGTAGGCCTCTGGGATGGCGCGGCCGCGCAGGCAGGCGGCGCCGCGCAGGTGGCAGGACGACGCGTACGTGACGCCGTCGGCGCCGCACACGGCGTGGCCACGGCGCGGGCAGCGGCGCGCCGCGCACTTGACGCAGTGCGGCCGCAGGTTCTGGTCCAGCAGGCAGTGCTTGCCCGCCGGGCAGCGCAGGCGCTCGCAAGAGCCTGCGCACCAACGCAAAGCGTGCACAATGTTGGAAGAGCACGTCGTGTTGACAATGTCATGACAGCTGTTAGATGAATGTGGTTCCTTCACCAGCCAGGGATATGACTATGTTTAATTTATAAATATTAATTTTAAATATTGCATACACAAATTCTAAGAAGATTATCTGGGAAACTTGTGAATTATCCCAAGTCTTCCTCTTTCCTCTAAATATACACAAAGTACGGATGATACTTTTGTATAGTTTATAATAAACCATCAATATATAACAAAGGAAGTTGTCTACTGTAGCAAATATAACTGTCCCCTGTTCTGGATCAAGTAGATCTAAGATTAATTTTTTTAAATAGCAGATTACGTAGTAGGTTGTAAAGCATACCGCATATGCAACCCGCAACACTCTCTACCATCATGCTTTACTAGCTAACGATACGTTTGAAATCCGTAAAACCGAGATTTCGTGTCATAAGGAACGTACGTTTTGTTTCTTACGCCGTAATCTACCCAATGAGATTTCTTTGGACATTCTATTATATTTTTGAATGATACCCTCACGTCGCGTCGTAGTGCGGGCTGTCAGAAACGTTCGAAGTGGTGTTTTTTTTCTGCTAATGTTCAATCAATTGTTTTCACTTAATTGTGCGAAAAATTTTTTGATGAACAGAGAGGCAAAAAATTATACAAGCATATCATACAAAATTAGTTGGTTAGGCGAGTCTAGGATATGTCTTTTGACTCGTTCAAGGTTTTCACTGCCGCTCAATAGATTCATTGTTCTAAAGTTCGGCTGATTGTTTAGACGCGCTTGGTAGGGATACTTCGTTGTTTTATTTCTTATTATTTAATATGTAGATCTTGTTGTTAAGAGCTACTGGATACGTACCAGAGATGCACTGACTATTTGACAGAGGCATTTTTATTTAAATCGACGTAAAATCTCGATATTGGACAACCCACGTTTGAAGTTGGGTTCATGCATGAAGCTATTTAAACCAATAATGATCTACAATGATGGCCATATTTGGATATTATTTTAATTATATTAAATCAAGATATATTGAAATAAAACTAACAATTTCACATACTTCTGTGAAACGTTACAACGAACTATAAAGCATAATGTGCAAAAAGAAACTCTACTTAGATTTTACGATGTTATTGCCTTGCCATTATTACTTTATGGAAGTTAGAGCTATACATTAACATCAGGTCAGCTACAGAGAATTGAATCTGCAGAAATGAGGTTTCTTCGTTTTGTGGCAGGTTATTCACTGTTAGACCAAAAAGTGTAGATATCATAGAAGTATTAAGTATTGAGCCTGTTATAGAAATTATAAATAAATATCGAAAAAAATGAAAATATCGTGTCCTGAGAATGCCAGAACAAAGGCTAAGTAAAATTATCCTACAATATTCATCTAGTGGAGAGAGGTGTAGACGGCACTTGAAAAGATGGCCTGAGGAATTGTGAGACGGAGCAGATCAAAAGGTCTAACCAAGTTGCTGCCGATGATGATGCTGATGATCAACAAACTAAACAATGCTCGCACGGGCTCACCTAGCATTTTTTATTTACTCATTTAATTAATCGTTTAATTTCTCCTAACATGTAAATACTTAAAAATTAACCTTTTTTTGCTAAAAATTAGTATTTTTTAATAAAATTATACAATGCGGTTATATTATTTTGTCATCACATGATCTGAAAGAACTAGTTTCCAGATTACATTTTAATCTTTATTTTGAAAAGGTTTGCAAGTTAAGAAGATAAGTTGTCTGCACTTATTAAACAAATTCTTAAAAATAAAATTAGACGCATCTCGCGAGTTAGAATTTACTTAAAATTACTCATTTTCAAAATATAAACTACCAACTACTATATATACATAGAAGAAATTCTTTAATCAAAATGTTTTCACTCTTCAACGAAAAGATGGACAAATTTATCGGAATATCAATGTTTGGAGATCACATTACGTCGTGAAACTATTTCCAATTCTCTGAATAGATATTTTCAAAACTATTTGTTTTGCAAACGTTTTACAGAATAGCACAGAATTTCTCGTATTAGTTTTCTATTTCCTTTCGTCTTAGCTAGCTATTCCGACTTGACACATACTCTTGCCAACTGTCATTTATAGCCATCCACACTACATGTGTTTGACATTTTCTTAATTTTTCGATTTTTTAATAGTAGAAAGAAAATATTATTTTAAGAATATTAAAGAACAGTAAAACCTTCTCCAAAATGACAATTTTCTTTGAAAAATTTGGAGCCGTATTTAAGAAAATTGCGTACAAGCGCTACTGTAAATGTGAAAATTGAAGCTCTTTTTCACAGGAAACTTTTGTGGTTTCGAAAAACTTCATTTGAAGTCATTTAAAGCACATTAATTCATAAATACAATAGTGATTACAAATTCCTGGAAATGGGCATATTAACGGTGTGAGAAATCTTTCAAAAAAATTAAATGTGTATATTTTGTTAAATACAAAAAAATACCCCAAAATTAACTTAACGTTCTATTAAAGAGTGCAATTAGCACTATGCATTCGAAAAACTTGAAAAAATATTGGAGCAATTTTTGAGAAAATGATGTTTGAGCGTTTCCCCAAATACGTAAATTTGAGCTAGTTTTCACAGAAAACGGTTGAGTGTTCGAGAAACTTTATGTGACATTATGTAAAGCAAAGGTACTCATAAATATTATCACGTGACCAAATCGCCGCTAATATAAATATTTACGACGTGAGATACAAGTCAAAAAATTACATTCTTGTAATTTTTGAAGAACCAAAAGAATAAAGCAATATGGCGTTTATGTCATCTCATAGAGTACATTAAGCACCATCCTTACCAAAAGTTTAAAGAAAAAATTTGGAGCAGTTTTTGAGACAATCTTCTTTTTATAATATTTTAAAATTGCACATGTTGCACGCAATGTTGCGCAAAAACTACTAAAAGTTTAAAAAATATGTACATAACCTCAATAAAAAAAAACACTCTGGAGATCAAATTTCATTTAAAGGAAAAATCGCTATCTTCAATTTTGCAGTTGTAGGAAAACGCCGAAAAAATTCAAACTTTTGCAATTTTCCAAAATTCAGAATTAACTGTAAAAATAGGACGTATGCTCTTTTAATAACTGTACTTGATCCTATTCTCACAAGAAATTTGAAGAAAAAATTTGGAGCGGTTTTTGAGAAAATTTTTAAAATGTCGGGAGGGCTTCATATAAATATACCCCCAAATTTTAAAGAATGTTTTTCAAAATCTCAGAGCTTTGACTCAGGTCAGATGGGAAGAAGTTTCTTCAATTTGGAAAAAAACGTACGCATGGTTTAGGCGCTAGTGCTGTTCACGTACACTGGAGAGACTTACAGATAGACGGAGAGACGAACAGACGGACAGACGGACGGACGGACGGACGATTTGATTTGATTGATTTTTCGGTATCAAGGACCCACAAAACGGGGATTCTGGCTAAACCAATTGTTAGGGGATTTTTTTGTTAATTTAGCAACTGGCTTTATTCACTTTTTCTTTATCAGGGCCCGGCAATGAATATTTTCTACCAAAAATTTGCCGTTTTTTCTCGCAACATTACATAACATTCCCTGTACTACGTGTATTACTCTGTGTATACATATGTACACGGGAAAGAAAAAAAATATATCTCGTACGGACCTCTTGGAAACTTTAATGCTCTATTTGTGTAAGCGAGTAACCCAGTAGTCAGCTTTCACGGCAATAGGAATTTCGCTAAGACTTGACAACTAGTCATCAACTGTAATTATTGAAACATACGAGCACGACGAGTACTTTGAATATTATTATGTTAATTACTAATAATACTTAATTACAGTCCTCGATATGCAATTACAAAACTCAATATTTTTTATGACCATTAACCGAAAACTTAAACCATGAGCCAAAGGAACCTCACAGAGTGACAGATGTTTTTTACTTTCCCGTATACTTACGTATATACGGAGTAATATACGTAGTATAGGGAGAGTTATGTAATGCTGCGCCAAAAAAAAAACGGTGAATTTTCGGCAGAAAAAAATTCACGCGAAAAAAACACATGTTGGAGCCAGAATCCCTGTTTTGTGGGTCTTTGATAACGAAAAATCAATTTAAAGCGAAAAGTCCGTCCGTCTGTCCGTCCGTCCTGTGTACGTGGACAACACTAAACTATAAGTAGGATGTACCATACGTATTTACAGTGGCGATGAAACGCCATTCTCTTAAAAACGGCTCTAAATTTTTCAATGAAAATTGCCATTTAGGACGACGTTTCTTTGTTCTTTAATATTCTTAAAATAATATTTCCGTTCTACTATTAAGAAAACCGAAAATTTAAGAAAATGTTTAAAAAAAGTAATTTGGGCGGCGGTAGATGGCAGCTGACACGAGTATGTGTCAAGTCCGAATAGGTAGCCGTGACCAAAGGAAATAGAAAACTAATACAGGAAAGTCTGTGCCATTCTGTAGCGCTACTAGTTTTTAATTTTGATTGACACCGGATAGTCTCAGATGATTCCCAACTCCTCCTATTTTCCTTATTAGATTCTATACACATAGGTATGGCAACTATTTCATTCCTTGACATCACGAAGTTGAAGGCAAGCAATATCTGCAGATATGAAAGGAACAGAAACGTTCCCGAAAACGACTTTGACACTCCTACAACCCCTCCTGAGCTAAACGCAAACATTAGCAAAACCACGAATGAACATTCAGCAATTGACAAAGGCATACATCACTCACTTTGGCAGTGTCCGTCGTAGGCGACGGTGAGGGCCTGCGTCTTGCGTCGGCAGGCGCGCTTGCGCAAGCGGCACAGCGAGCGGTAGGTGCGGCCGTCGGAGCCGCACACGGGCCCGCGGCGCCGCGCGCCCCGCCCGCCGCCGCCCGCGCCGCCGCCCGCGCCGCCCCCCGCGCCGCCGCCCGCGCCGCCCCCGCGACAGTCGGGCGCGCACACGCAGCGCGGCTGCCCTCGCCGCACCTCGCAGCGCCGGCCCTCGCCGCACTCCACGCCCGCGCACGACTCTGCGCACAGCAACACGCGCACGCGCGTCGTAGCGCACCCCGGCAAAGCACGCCGCACATCGCTGCTATCCAAGTGGTTGGCTGCTCATCAAATTATCAACCCCTCATCGGGAGTTTCATCAGAACGGAGGCAAGGAGCGTGGATACTTCATACCAATTGCGCACGTTTTTCTTGATACTCAGACTCAGAACTAAGACCAGGATGTCAGCTGAGATCATAATGGTTTAACAATGCTTGGTGAACGAACTCTATTGAACTTGAGTGTAAGTACAAGTGCAAAGAGGGAATATGCAACTAATTTGTACTGTTGTGTGAAAGCAATATGTTTTTTTCACATCCGGCTTTTTCATCCACGAAGAACACATATTGAAGATAGGAATGTCACGTAACCATCTGATATCTTAACGTCCCCAACTCACCAAAACTTGCTTTAATTCGTTCTTGGCGATAAAGTCATCATGTTCTCATCTTCAAACATCACGCACCTATGAGCCCATTTATTAGAAGTGATATAATATATTTTACTCGAAATATTAGAACTTCATTTTCAATATACAATATAACCCTTAAGAATGCAACGGAGATGAAAAGAGTACTGAAGAGGTCACAAATCCTATTTAATGACATTGGTAATGAGATTAACAAATAGTGTTCTCAAACCTCTGGAAATAGATATACCATATAAGTCGAAAAATTCAGAGACTGATTCCAAAGTCATTCTATTTTACCACGTTTTATTATTAACAAGGAGTCAGTTGGTAATTATTATTCTGATTTATGAACTCTCATTATCTGTCCCGATCTGAATAATATAATAACCATTTTGTAGATTCATTATTTACTCGTAAAAATTGATTGCATTCATGTAAAAGGAAAGAGATGACCAACTATGTCTTGTATAACCCCTTTTCGATCGTACTGTATACGACATTGTTCAAAATTAAAATTAACTTATACAGCTTGTTCTTGGAGTACCTAGACACGAAATACTCTTCTGCTCACCTTGATGTTTTCGACACCTTAAATACTTGTTGCCCTACAAGTAAATTATTTCAATTATAAAGTCAATCGAAAATATTTGAATTACATTGACTTACAATATTTTGAAATTTTTCTTTATCAAAAATAGCAAACTAATTTTGTAACTCACTTGCTTTGTACATCACTGAGATGGAAATATTTTTGTGATTGTAAATAAAAATGTGAAAACTACGTTCTTGTATATTAAGGAGACAAATATAAATTTTCATTTTCATTTTCTTTTTAATTCATCCCACAACTCCTATAATTTTATTGCAGGTAAGTAAATAATTTTACTGCAATTGAAATTACAGCAACTGTGATGTTGTATTATTAGATTATAGTAACTGGATTTCTTAAAAGCCTTGCCCATCCATAATGATTGTGAAATTTATTTATATGTATAAAAGTTTGAAGATTTGCTAGTCCTCCTGGTATTTGTCTAGTCAAGGAGGCTCTTAGGGCGTTAGGGGCGCTTGCGCCGACTCACCCTTGCAAGGCGCGGCAGGGCACGCCGCCGCCCAGCACGCGCCAGAAGAAGAGCGCGCCCGAGTCGAGGTCCTCGCTGCTCCACGCCGTCGCCACCGACGCCGACCGGCAGCACTCCTCGCGCGTCACCTTCTCGTCCAGCAGCTCGGTGCAGCGGCCGTTGCTGCGCACGCGCAGCGACCAGCAGTTGCCGCCTGCGCACGCCAGCGCACGCGCGCGCCTTCAGCTTCAGCCTGCCCCTTCAGCGCTCACGCCTTGCGTCATCGCGCAGCCGGGGCGGGGAAGGGCGGGGCGGGGAGGGGCGGGGCGGGGCGGGCGCAGCGGGCGCAGCGGGCGCAGCAGCGCAGCGGGCGGGGGCGGCCAGGTGTGACGCGGCCTCGGCGGCGGCGGCGGCGGCGCGACCTTGGCGGAGGCAGCGTCTGCGGGGCGTCTAGACGGGCCGCCCGCGGCCAGACGCCCTGGCAGACGGGCGGGCCGCTGCCGATCATTATCTGCGGCCGCGTGGGGAGGGATCACAGCGGGAGAGAGAGGGGGGCGCCCTCTTGCTAATTGCCGCGCCCCCGCGGTCACCTTGGCCCGAGGTCTCGCCGCCGCCGATACGTCAGCGGTGCGCGAGACACCGCCTCCCAAGTGCGCGCCGACCCGCGCCCCCGCAGTCGCCCCCGCCGCCGTCGCCCTCGTCGCCTCCCCCGCCGCCGCCCCTGCCGCAGTCGCGGATTCCCGGAACTGCATGCCGCACCAGCCTTCAAGCTGCTGCAGCTGTTCCCCTGCAGATGATTGTTTACGAGCCACCAGACTGAGGCGGGTTCATTCCCGGCCACACGCGACAGACGGAATGTTACGTGTTCAAGGATAAATTCAAATATGATGCGAACCCTCGGGATATTCCCACATCAATAACGCGAGATGTAAACAACTTTCTAGATAAACAACGTCAACGACAACGGAGGTGAGGGAGGGATGTTTTACATCTACATAAATTAAGTAGTTTTGAGAATCATTATTTTCGCATTGGAGGTGAGGACAAACATGCAAAACATTTAAAGTTCAAATGTAAACTGTTTGGTGCATTATGGGAGATAGTTTTCTCTGACGAACGAGAGGAAAGAAAGCGAAGATAAAGATACAACTGTGAGCCTGACTCAAGCAGCTCATTTTTAAACAGTCCTAACCATAACAATTCTTAAATTAAAGTGCACTACTAGGTCCCTTCACTTGTCTGATCAAAGAATACTATGAAGACAGAACTCTAATATATCATAGAGAAAATGTTTCTCTGAATTTGTAGGCTCTTCATTTATAAATTATAGTTTGAAACTATCTTAGTAAAGTCGATGATCTTGTCTATGATGTTTTATATGGTGCTCGAGTATGATGGTTTATACGATGCTTGAATAGTAACAAAGAGAATCTCAACACGTAACATAATGCTTTTTTAATCAACTACATCTATATTTCAGTACAATAATGTTGAAACTAATGAAATTTTCCAAAAAAATGAGATCAGAAATTTGATCGGAAGAAAAATTTGTGCAAAAATCTTACTAGGAACTGTGACAATACTATCGTTGGATGTTGATTAAAAATGTTTGTAATTGTATACTAGCTTTCGATTTTCTTTTGAAAACTTACTGAGATGTACAATTACTAATTGGAAGTATCACCGGTACCCAAGAACATGTCACAAAAATGTCAGTTTGCAAGTGGAGACTCATACCTGAGAGCAACAGTTTATTTTCTGTCCAAAGAAAGTGTTTGGCTCCATCTACCAACTGTCTTGCGAAACATTTTTATGCATTTTTTACAATTCAAAATTAAATATTTTCTAAGCATTTTTCACTTAACTCAAATGTCACGATTTTTGAAATGTGTAATTTCTCTTGAGCATCAATATGTAGGGGAGTAGAAAATCAGGAAAAATATTTCAAACAAAATATTCTTTACTGAATGAACATAACACTGTTTTTTCTGTGTCAGTACTTAAAACCACAACAGATTTGCAATTTAAAAAGCAGGAGAGATGGAATGTAACTCTTGAGTGTTCGTGTTTCATTTCAGTACAGACACGTCAGGGGGTCAAGAAGCTCATCTCGCGGCGGACGATATCTTAGCAAGAAAATTAAACAATTTCTTTAGTTTTTTCTCAATGAATGCCATAGATTGAAATCGAGTGAGGAAGAAAAAGGAAAATAAAGTCACTACACAACTCATGAACTACCTTTAATATTTTCAAAGTAAATGCATGCTTTTAAGTTATTATTTTTTTCAAAAAAGTAATTATTTTATTGTAATTGGCATGCTAAATAAATCGCTATAAACAGTGGTGTGAATAAAAAAATAATAAATTTTATGCGGTGTTTTCACAAACATGACCAAACATGACGAATGTGAAAGGTATTTTTCCACCATTTTCATGTAAGATAATGCACGCTCCCGAGAGTCACTGAAATTACTTGTACACGCATCTTGTACTCTTCATCTTAGTTTCAGAAAATTGGACACTATTCCTAGTAAGCATTATAGTTTATAAGACACCATAAAAATCAAGGAAAATGAATGAACTCTGGGGATCCAGATATTATTCCAATATTGCTAAAAAATGCTCTGGGTACTTCACGAAGAAGTCATGCCTCAGTTCTTGAAAGTTTGAGTTCCACGCAAATTAAACCAAACGCAGGAAAGAATAGTACGTCCGTATCTCAGATTAACTCAATATATTCATCAAAAAAAATAATCTTATTGCTTAATATTTAAATTGCTGTTTGCGTTAAATATATTCTTGTATCTTAGAAATATTTTATTTTGCTTAAATTACCGAATTAAACCATGCCTACCTATTTATAAATCCCAGACACTACGAAACTTTCGTAAAGAGGTTGCTAATCCCACCGCAGCTGCCGGAAGGTGAGTGAAGATAAATAAGCGAAGCAACGTTATTGAAGGGGAAAGTATTTTATGGAGTTATTTTCAATCTCAGCAGTTGTTTGTCTCATAATTTCAACTTGATATATATCTGAAGTATTTTTATTATTTGTCTCCATCCTGAAAGCAACTAATCAAACCGCAAGTTGTTGTTAATTGTATCGGAAATCACGTTCGCAGACGTTTTCCTTGGAGTTATGGTGGCTGGTCTCGAATGTCACCGTGGCTGACATGAGGGTTTCGAGGTTGCGCGAGCGAGACACTCAAGGACGCATCTCGTGACGCTACGAACCGCCACACAACTCCGCCCTTGCAGCCGCCGCCTGTCGCGATATTTATCCTGCGATTGTAAGGACGGAGAACATAGTAACTAGTATAAACACGTCTTGCGCGCGATAAAGCCTCTCGTCAACTGCTGGCAATCAAGAGGCGACAATAATACAAACCTGTTTTCACGCTGCCGCGATTGCACTTCGCGTTTGAGTTTAGAGCGCAAAGAAACGAATATGTCTGCATTAACACCATTAAACTAAAATTTTTTTAAAGGTGGTAATTAAATCTGAAAGACGATCGATAAATTTAAAGGATCAGATAGGTCGTAAAGCAGTAAATAGGTTCCGAGAGCCATATATGAGGAGAAATGTACGTTCAGTGTTTGCGTGTCGGTTCGAGACGTGCACAAAAAGGAGATAGATCTATTGCAGATGAGTCATCACGCCTCAGGATTCTCTTGCTTGCATTCAAGTTTGCAAATGGACGTACACTTTTAGATGTAATGTAACTTTCAGGCGCTATTAACTCTGCAGTTATATATATTTTATGAGTATAGCGAAGAACCAAACGAAGAACGAGCGATATGTTTCAATTACGAAAATACTTACTTGTATACTTTTACATTGTAAAAGTGAAGTAAATTGAGATATCTCGTGTTTTGCATAAACTTTAAACACAAAAAGCGTATACATTTTTTATCTTAAATATATCGAACCAAGTCACGCATGTATCCTGTGAAGAATGCATGTGTGATGTGGGCTTGCATACGCAGAAAAATCTGGAACATTTGGTTGTGAAGATGTTCGAGGTATTAATTGGTCTGAAGTTAAAGTGTTGCATCTTAACTTATCAAGGTAACAATTTAGGAGGCATGAAAATATACAAATAACGATGGCGGTATTGGATGTTATTATAAAGATACGATTTACTAGATTAGAATGTTGTTCCAATCATGTCCTACATGCAGTGGCGAAGCGTCAGGGTAGGCAGAGTAAGCTGAGCTATCCCTAAGAATCTTGAAGAAGACGGGAAATATATCTTCACTAAAAAAAGAAAATTGTCAATTTATAATGTTATTTTAGCCAATTTATACCGTAAAGTTTGCGCACCAAGTTCGTTTTTGTGTTCTTATGCGCATTCAATGCGAAGTGTCTTTGTCGCCGCCCGGTGCATCGGGCAGGCTGGGGAGTGAGGCTGAGGCCGTTCCGCTTACCACTGGAAGACAGTTTGTTGGCAAGGGACGGGGCGCGGGGAAGTGAGCGCGCATGCGCATTGAGAAGCTGGCCCGGTTATTCGGCCAGAAGGGTAGGCCGGCCTTACAACTGGCTAAGTAATTTAAACTCCTGCCGGCAGGCGCTCTCTTCACCACAAGCTTGCGTGGAACTTCCGCAAATGTCCACTAGAGGTCATTGAGCAACTTCAAATATCACTACTAACAAAAGTAAATACATTTATTTATTCCAAATTTCAGAATTAGTATTCCTCTGTCGCCAATTCATTAAGTACACTATTGAGAATGTTAACTCTTTCTCCCACATCATTTAGCATTGGTTTAACTTTTAATAAAACAAGATCATTTAATAAAGCGTTGATTTCAAGCATTTATGGGTTGGTATCGCGGCGTGTGAATCCCCCAGTAGTATTGTATTCTGGAAAGATCAAACAGGATCTGATCAGTGTAATTTCATTTCGTAAGTTAACTGAATAGCGTATACGTGTGTAGGTTACAAGTGAAATGTCGTTGACCAGCAACTGCATGTCGCTGTGTCTCATTGACAATGAGCACTCTGAAACAATTAAAACTCATTAACGTAATTCTAAGTCAAATAACACTCTTCAACTTGGCTACTATTTTAATAGAAAGAAAATTTCGTGTACGTGTTCGCAAGATGATATGTTTAAAGAAAGCGTTGAATTTTTTCTGTAGAAAACCAGGTATTTAGAATTAATTTACAAAAAACTGTACAAACAAGGAGTATACATCTATTATAAATAAGCATAACCATTTACAATTTTTTTTCAATTCTGCAGTAGGCTTATTCTTGATCTGAGTATTGTTGCATGATTGAAATAATAATAATAATAATAATAATAATAATAATTACTATTATTATTATTAAATTTGTAGTCTTTTGATCTCTATCTTCTAAATATTCGATATTTCATAAATTAAGTAAAAATATGTGTTTTTACAATATGTTCGTGACTCAGCTTATCCAAAAATTAACCTCACGCTTCGCCACTGCCTACATGTCAGGAAAAAGAATATATCGAATCTATTACGCAAAATGAAAGTAATTTTATTTACATCACAGCGACACTCCGCCTCGCCACATTTCTGTAGATTAAATATTTCGTGTTTCCGAACGCGTCGACTGCTACGGTACTTAGTCCCGCAAGGGTGGTGCATGTTTTATCACAGAATGTGGCGGTGTTCATCCCTCTCTCAATGACGAGATCCGGCACCGACCTACACGTCGGTAAGCAGTGTTTTCCCCAACCAGATATCTTCCATCAGTGGGACATTGCCCCAGTTGGGACAAGCTCGAAGCTCCCGACTGTTCTCCCGACATGTGTGGTAGTATGGTGCGTTTAAGTGTAAGTGTGTATAAGTAGGGGATGAGATTGGACAAGGAAGAGGAAGGAAAAATCGAGCGCGATCCGCGGCCCGTTTGATGGGATACTGACGCGGTATTCGCGTGGTATTAGTGGGAGAAACTAAGAAAAATTACGGATCAGAGCAGCTGGCCGCATGCATTCTCAACACAGAGACTGAATTCGCCCGTCCCATCAAGCTCCGCTTCGCAACGCTCCACTCTCCCTACAACGCTCTGCTCATTGTCCCGTTCGACTTCACCCATTCTCACTCGGAACGAAACTAATAATCAATTTTGATCAATTACTCCAAGCTATCAAAGTGAATTAAGTTGGAAACTAGTGGCCTGCAACAGCAAAAATGCTGCTGTCGAGGGTGTGGAAACTGGAGTCCTGGAGCATCAGAAATTCTTTGATGGGCGATCATGAGAGTACAAGCCAAAGGCATTATATTACTGTAGAGGAAACAACTGTATCACTATGTACTCTGAATACTAAAAATACTTGCAGTGTGTGGAAAAATAGTATTTTATAGCAGAATTTGACTTGTATATTTTTTGCCAGACATAGCTATCGAGACGATGATGAAAAAAATGTAGTACATATCTCATTTTGGCAAAGAAAAATCTTTGGAAGTTTTATAATCGCCCATCAAAGAATTGATCGTGAATATTAAAGTGACGTACAAACGTGAATACTAAAGAATTGTCCGAAAAGGCACACGTGAATATTAAAGCTTTTTTCTTGCTTGTCGCATGACGTCAGCTGTGTTGTAAGTAGTGACGCGCTGACTATAGGAATATTACTTCAGGTATGAGAAATTGGGGATTAGCATGTTTCAATGTTTCAATGCATTTGCATGTTTCAATCAAAATCTAAACTGTTTAATTGTTTACGGATATCTTCCGAGTTCTTGGATATCTAACGAAACCACAGACACCTCTCAATCCGCCGGAGGCTGCGTATTTTTCTTTGAATTTCTGCGGGCATTGGAAATTAGTAATTGACATGTTTGTGTACGTTTCTGGGTATATAAAGAAACCACAGACACATCTAACATGGCCTGAGGCTGAGTTTTTTCTTTTAATTTCTTCTCGTACTGGAAATTAGTAATATAGATTTCATGAGCTTCTTGAAGATTCCGATCCATCTTCCTATATTTCATCACAAGTTTAAAGATTTTTGCGGAAAACTTTTCGCGATTTTCGTGTTTAAATTCTACTTTAAGGGGCGTGAGAAGATGGATGCGGTAGATTTTGCGAAATCTTTTATAGACAGCTACTTTTCTCTTGGATTGAAAGCCAAGTTAACATGATTTCATTAAGATGGAAATAAAATTGTAGATTTGTACAAAAACAATCTTTTCTTTAAAGTATAATGAAAACAAATATTTAAAAAGTTGCCTAAATTATGCCCGAAAAAATATTCCTCCTTTCAATGAAAATTCCTTCAATATCGGTTTAGCCATTCCTGAGATTAGGCCGGACAGATAGGCAAAAATTGTAAAAGGAATTGAATGGGTTCTTAAAATATGTTAGTAACAACATGAACTCACAAAAAGGGAGTTATTTTGCAGAAGGATTTTTTAATTTCATTGATACAGAAGTTGTAAGTTCAAGAAATAAGGAAGAGCAATGTAAGTCGAGTGAAAATAGTAGGTTCGTGTTGTATTGGACCTATCACTCTACTGAAGCATTGATTACCAACTAATATAACGATATATTTTTATTTAACTAAATTCCCGTCAGAGACCATGCAAATGTTCATTAAAAATAATATTCTTACAATTGTATCTGATTACAAAAACAGTATATTTCATATTCGTATTTTTTTCTTTTTTGGAAACTGTTATGGGAAATGTGCTTTCTTTAATTTTATTTAGTAATAATTTTGAATTCTTCGCTGAAAATACAAGTTTACTCGCAAGTAGTTGCGACGTTTTCTGAATACTAAATACAGAGTGCGTTATGGGACCGTAGAAATCTCACACCGACCGTAAGCTTGTTAGCACATGACACGATCTCCCTCAGGTCCAAACATGACTTTCCGGAAAGTCGTTGATGAGATGAGCATCGTCGGAGCTTAGGTCGGCGGAGCAGAATCGGAGATGTCGAGAGGGGTCGAGGCACATTGATTCTCGGAAGAGGTCATGCACGTGGGCGAGAGAAGCTGGTCCGTAGGGGTTCAGCGCTGAAATGTGGAGATCGGTAGAAGGAACGTGGCTGATGGGAGAAAGAACTAGTGGGCCTACAGAATAGCCAAGACTTTCTCGTACTTGTTAGTTTTCTAATTTCTTTGGTTTGAGCTAGCTATTTTGTCAAGCACCATCCTCTTGCCTTCTGCAATTTTATCGTCGCACAAAGTATTTTTTTTTAATATTCCCAAGTTTTCGGTTTTCTAATGGTATAACCGATATATAACTTAAAAAAATATTACAGAAGAGTCTCGTCATACATGAAAATTTTCAGTGAGAAATTTGGAGCCGCTTTTAAGAAAATGGCTTTTAAGTGTTACTGGAAATACGAAATTTGAAGTTCTTTATCACAGATAATTTTTTGAATTTTCAAAAAAATTCATTGCAAGTCATTTGAAGCACTTCAACTCACAAACGTAATGTTTTTTTACAAATCGGTGGAAATGTACATATCAAAGGCATCAGAGAATGTGCATATTCATGCATGGTTTTATTGTATAAACACTAAATTTTAAAATACATATTTTTACATCAATAAAATTGAGACTTATCTGCTGGTATTTTTTCAGGAAATCATTTTCAAGACCAACTACAATATAAGGTAGACGTAGATGGTCTCAGTCGTTTTGTTTAGCAAGCTGCAATCGAAAGCAGACGACATTTGTTCGTGCGTGTGAGTGTGAGGTAATACATGATTAGAGCACGGAAGCTCAGACATTTATTTTACTTAAAGTAGGCAAGCAAAAAGGAATTTATTTTTACTAAAATAGGCAAACAAAAAAGGCATTTATAATTTATAAAGTATGGTTGTAAAACACAGGAAACATTGAAAATCACCATTTGAAAGTAATTATTGCAAAAAGGATTAATAATTAAAATCATTCATATTTTATTCTAACTAAAATTTACATTATCACTCACGTGAAAAAGCTCTTTACCTGGTGTGAAAATGGAATAGCGGATTTAGTCCTTCGCACAAGTGTAATCGCCAGAAGGGAAGAGAGAACAAAAAGGAAGTGAGGGGGGTAAATCATGTACAGACAGCTATCTCCAAGAGGGATCCGAGGCCATTCTTAAACATTTATCGATATTTCTCGTGAGCGGACAAGTGTGTCAGCATCAATGAAAAATGTCAAAAATATTTACTGGTATCATCTTCCTTTCCATTTTAGATTTTTAACACGTGACATTGGAGCCTCCTCATCCAGAGTAAGACAATAGACCGTGCTTTAATGTTGTCTATGGTTGCAGGTTAATTTCCAGCTTCATAGCGAAAGATGTCAGGCGAATAAAAAAAGGAACATAAAGACGAAAAGGCACAAATAAGAAAGAAAAGGGCACAAATGTGGCAAAATGGCAAAAATAGGCATCAGAAGTATTAGTATGCATTATTTGCACAAGTTCAGCAGGCGTCTGACAAATGTATTCCGTTATGGAAAATTCAAAGCAGTGAAAATTTATAAGTAGTGCATTACGTTTCTTAAATTAAGATGGACAGAAGGATATCCTACAGTAGTACACTTCAACATATATGTGCAAATCTTGGTACTTTTAATTTTATTTTCAGAAACATATTTAATTTCGTGTTCACAGTGAATAATGATTGGAACCGAATTTGTAAACCTTACATATTTCATTCATTCTTTAAGTACTGAACGACATGAAACAACATTTTTCCAGTTTTCAATTTTCCGCATAATGCATATGTAGTATTTTTCTCGTTTTAAGTTTCTATTGCTGTTCCTTTTGTGAGGTAATTGCAAGAGTTCAGTTAATCGTAGTTATGTGTGTGTGTATTCATTCACTATCTATTCAATCATTCAATAAATAGAATTATTGAATTATTACAAGAGTCGTACTGTATCGTCTGTGGCGAGGACGAATAAGAAGCGTAGAAAAGTACAACACCAGTGCCCTGCGTGGGTGTTGATAGCAGGGGGAGTGACAGGGCCCACGGGAACATAGAGGGAGGAAAGAGTGGAAGGATTGGCGGGGTGGGGGAATAAGGTCATGGAGCGCTCGCTCGCCGAGTGTGGGCGTCGAGGCACAATCGGATGCGACCGGGGCTTGAACGAGGTCACTTAGGGCGGAGGCGCGGCGCGGGGAGCGCGGGTGGCAAGTGCGTAGAAAGCGGGGGCGTGAAGTGTCGGGTCATCGGTCGACCGTGGGTGGCTCCCTAGCACGTGGAAGCCTCTCGTGGTGGATAACAGAGACCGCCACCGCGCCGTTACCGCAGGCACAGAGGATGCATATATTTAGCCAACACCGCCAACAACGCCTCCGCGCTGGAGCTGCAGCCTCGCCTCCGCCTCCGCCGTCGCACCCTCGGCGCCCGGGGCAATTAGTAGCGCCGATAATTGATATGGAGATCGCCGAGAATAGGCGCGTAACGCGGTCAGCGCCGTTAGAAGACCGACAAGGGCGCGCAGCACGTGTGGGCGAGCGGGCCCGCCTGGTGCGGCAATATTCGCAACACCAACCTATTAACAGTGATCGGCACACTTCAGTCAATGATAAATCAGCAGTCGTGATAAACAAACATTGCACTGATGATTAAGCTCTGGTGCATGTTAAAACTAGAGGTGCTTCAACAACATATACTTTCTCACATTCTTGCTAACGTTGGCAATTTTCAAAAAGTCAGAATGTTCAAAGGAAACGAGATATGTGCCGTATTTCAAACGTCCTTAACTCTACGCGAAGAAAATATTAAAGAAAAACTTTGCAGCCGTTTTTAAATATTTTTTATTAATTACATTAAAATCATCAAGAAATTGTGTGAAAACTACTAGCTTTTTCACAAAAATTGATAATAACTTTATATAAAGATCTGTTTGTACAATACTTCCTTGTACATAAAAGGTGTGTCCAAAAAGTCATGAAATACATTTTTTTAAAACATTTAAAACATTAATTGGCGATATATGCACAAAGCTTAAAAATTCTTCAAAGTAGTCACCTTTAGCATCTACAAATTTTTTCCAGCGTTTCACCCATGATTAGTAAGCCCCCTGGAAGGCCTCAACCGGAACCTCGTTTAAGAGCGTTGTCACAGTCTTTTGGATGTCCTCAATGGTCTCAAAACGGCGTCCTTTGAGCGCGGTTTTAATCCTGGGAAACCGGAAGAAGTCTGGCGGAGAGAGGTCAGGACTTAAGGGTGACTGCGACAATGTTGCCAGGTTGTGCTTGGCCAAGTACTCGCGGACGTGCAGAGATGTGTGGCTCAGCGCGTTGTCGTGATGCAACAGCCACATAGCGGCGACGTCTTTTCGCATTTGGAGGACCTTTTTTCTTAATCTTTCCACGACATGTACGTAGTAATGAGCATTAACAGTCTGCCCTTGGGGTACAAACTCTTTGTGCACCACACCTTTGTTGTCGAAAAAGACAATCAGCATCGTTTTCACCTTGGATTTACTCATCCTCGCCTTCTTGGGTTTTGGGGACGCTGAGGTGTGCCATTCCGAACTTTGGCGCTTGGTTTGCGGGTCCTACGCGAAAGTCCACGTCTCGTCACCAGTAATAACGTTGTCCAAATAACCCGGTTCAATTTCCACACGTTCCAACAGTTCACTTGAGATGAACACTCGATTGACCTTTTTTTCGTCTGACAGAACTTTCGGCACTAACGTGGCGCACACCTTTCTCATGTACAATTCCTCCATAACAATGTTGAATACGGAACTTCTTGGGATGTTCAGAGTGTCAGCTAAAACCGATCACTCAATCGGCGGTCGGAATTCATCAATTCACGAACACGATTCAAATTGGATTCGTTTCTGCTTGTTGATGGTCTTCCACAACGATGCTCATCGTCCACCCATTCCTGGCCATCCTTAATCTTCTTCATCCACCTCATAACTTGCATTTAACTCAAGGCAGACTCCCCGTAGGATTGCTTTAACATTGCGTGAGTCTCGGAAGGCTTTTTATCGAGCTTCGTGCAAAACTTGATCGCCCAACGTCGTTCGACCGAATCACTCATGGCGAGGTCGCGAAACAGAGGCGCACTTATTCAACGATGCTGATGCTACCGTTGCTCGGAGCAGACTGCGCTTTAGTGCGCTGTAAAGCTGAGGGTCCCCCCCCCATCTAACCCAATCAGGCCGGGTGCGCTGCGACCAATAGCAGCGCTGCAAAAAATTATATTTCATGACTTTTTGGACACACCTTGTATATCTATAAGGGAAATACGTACTCCGCACGTATTTGGCGTAATATACGTAGTATAGAGAAATTATGTAATACTGCGGAAAGTCGATTTCGAGATTTAAATCGAAATAGACATTTTTGGGATCCAGAATCCCAAAATGTTGTTTTTAAACGTTCATCAGTCAGTCCGTCCGTCTCTCCGTTTAGAACAACACTAGCGGCTAGGATTTTACTTTCTCGCTAGCCGCCATAGCGGTAGCGAGAAAAGCGGCGAATTTTAGGCAGAAAAACTCTTCTTACAAGGCCCCTCGCAAAGCGGATAAATCCAGATGTTAAGCATTGAAAAAAATCCTTTAACACATGGTACACGTGGTGTAGCCAGAATCCACATTTTGTGGGTCCCTGATTCTGAAAAATAGATTGACGACAAAATGCCTGTCCGTCTGTCGATGACGTTAGCCGCTAAACCTTTCACCCGATGTTCTCCAAAATTAATATTCTTCAATCAATCTGGCTGGCACGGCAAGGCCCCTTGAACTTGAAACTGATATTTTAATTTTGGGGGGTACTTTACATGAATTCCCTGGAACATTTACATAATTTTTTTAGAAATTGTTTCACCCATTTTGAATAAATTTTGCTGTTGAATAGTATAAAGAACGTCTTAGAGACTGGGTTAGATCTTATGTTCGTTGAAAACGTTGATTTTTGGAAAATTGCAAAAGTTCAATATTTTTTCGGAGTCTTCTTACATTTAAAATATTGAAGACAGAGATTTTTTCCCTGAATGAAATCTATTCCTAAAAGATCGATTTTGAAATAAAGTCAAGTGCAATTTTTCGAAAATTTGAGTACTTTTCTCGTAATTTTGCCTGAAAATACGGACGAGGAAATACGTGCTGTTTCTACCACTAGCTTTTCTTTAAATTTGTTGTGAGACTAGAGTGAAATGTACTAATAAAGATGGCATAGGTGCTATTTTCTCTGTTAATTCTGAATTTGGGAAAATTATAAAAGATGGATTTTTTCGGCTTCTTGCTACAACTACAATATTCAAGGTAACGATTTTTCAAATAAAATTTGTTCTCCACTTTTAGTTATTTAACATCATGTACTCTTTTTGAAAATTGTAGTCACCTTTGCACAATTTTACGTGAAATATTAAACTAGTGGTGCTACAGAATGTCACAGACTTTCCCGTATTATTTTTCTATTTCCTTTGGTCTTGGCTAGCTATTCGGACTTGACACATACTCTTGCCAGCTGCCATTTATCACCGTTTAAAGTACATTTGTTTAAATTCTTTTTTAATTGTTCGGTTTCCTATTAGTAGAACGGAAATGTTATTTTAAGAATATTAAAGAACAGTACAATCTCGTCGTAAAAGGCAGTTTTCTTTCCAAAATTTGAAGCTGTTTTTAAGAAAATGGCGTTTAAGCGTTACTGGGAAATGCGAAAATTGAAGTTTTTTTTTGAAGAAAATTTTTGAGTTTCGAAAAACTTCATTTGAAGTCCTTTGAAGCATATTAACTCACAAATACAATAGTGTTTGCAAATTGCTGGGATTGTGCACATTGACGGTATGAGAGACCTTTAAAAAAATTTTGTGTAATTTTTGGAAAAACAAAAAATACCCCCAAATTAACTGCAATTCATATTAAATAGTGCAATTAGCACTATCCGTTTGAAAAGTTCGAAGAAAAAAATTAGAGACATTTATGAGAAAATGGTTTTTGAGCGTTTCTGAAAATGCGGAATTTTTAGATTTCACAGAAAACGGTTGAGATTTCGAAAAAATATATATGACATTATTTAATAAAGCACACGTACTCAGAAATGTCATAATGTGAAAGAAAAACTTTGGAGCCCTTTTTGAGAAAATTTTATTTTAGTTATTTTTTTAAATGCACATATTGCGTGGAATACTAGGTGAAAACTTTTTTTTAATGTACAAGGCCTTAACGAAAGAACTCACTATGGAGAACAAATTTTATTTGAAGGAAAACTCTCTATCTTCAAGAATGTAATAGTAAATTTTAAACTTAAGCTATTTTCGAAAATTGAGAGTCAACAGTGAAAAACAGACTTATGCGACCTTTATCAGTGAATTTTACTCTATTCTTACAAGAAATTTAAAGAAAAAATTGAAACCATTTTTGGAAACTTTGAAAATGTTCTAGGGTCATGAGATACTTCCAAATTTTAAAGAATGTTTTTTTTTCTTCGCAGCGCTTTGTGTTGAGCCAGATCGCCCGGGGAATACCCATTTTGGTATAAATCCTACGTATAGTGTAGGCGCTAGTGTTATCACACACGAACATGCAGACGGACGGACAGACGGACGAAGACTGACGGACGGATATTTTGACAAAAAACACTTTTTCGGTATCAGGGAACCCCAAAAAGGGTATTTCCTTTCAAATCTTGAATTCGATTATCCCCAGCATTACATAACTTTCTCTGTATTATAACTTTACTCCATATATACTTACAAATACGAAGAAGTAAATCGTTTAACAATTTCCATCTCGTTTGAAGTCACTTCGCGTTGCTGCTGTTTTCTAAAATACCGTCTATCAGTATCTTCACGAATTATTAAATGGAATTTCTTGGAACTAAGATAATTTCCAAAGTTAAATGTTCTTTCCTTTGTACCTCATACACGATATCTCCACGATCTTTACGTGACTGAACATAACAGGAAATTGAATTGGAGTTTGTCCAACATAAAACAGAAAATCAGCTGTCAAAGCTTGAAACAAGAAATGAAGGTCATTTAAATAAAATCTGTCTTTGTGCATGATACCACATACAGCATAGTTTTTATTTATATGAAATATAACTTACGTTATTCTTTCTAATGTTATTTATATTTGTATTTACACAATCGTATCTTTGAGAAGCCAGAAACAAACTAATTTTCAGAGAGTAAATTAACCTAGCAACTGTGTGGGAAAATCCCGTTGTGAATATTGTTTCACTGTAATCAAAATCAAACCCCGGGCTAAAATGTATATTTTGAGGAGGTGCAATATTCAGATTTAATGAGTTAAAACCAGTTCGGCATCTTTGTTTCTTCAGTCGAGTAACAGTTTCTTAGTCTCTCATCCCGTACGTTTGTGTGCGCAAATAATCGCGGATGGGTTTACGCGTTTACGCTTTGAACATGTAAAGATTGTGCACACACTCTGAGCGTGTGAAGTTTTTGATAAAGAAATATTTATATCTAAATATCCGTAACTCAGGAAAAAGTTGCAATTCCAAATTTTCTGGTGTGAATTGATTGAGCTACAATTAATACTCAAACTAAACAAAAATCGATTAATATGAAAATCCAAGGTAGAAAACAACTGTTAAGAAGGGTCCATGTGTTGCTAGCACATGTTCTGGATTTTACCACCACGTTAGGACAATTATTCGTGTGATGAGATTCAGTAAACGCTCTTTAATTATTTTATTTAGTAAATCGGACCACTAAACACCGTAAACTAAAATTCAAACTGAATTGTCGTTTTGTAATTGTGGCGATTCATTCCCTAAGATTTTATTTTAGAAAGTATACGTGTTTAATAAAGTTTCAAGGAGAATTGCAAAACGGAACCGAAACGTCAGTAAAATTGAATGTAACTTAATTTGTGTTAATCATTATTTGTCTGAAGGTTTCGGTCATAGATTAAACACTTAATTCGCAGACTTTTTTTTGCATACCAGCATTATAAACGACCTTTCCTGTTATAAGAAATCGTTCATAATCGATAATTTTACGGCACGAATGATTGAGTCATCACACTTTCAGCTAATTGCAACGAGAGAATCGTAGGGAGGTAGACATAAACCAAATAGACGACCACCGCTTTTTCACACGTATGTCAAATGTCCGAGACGTAACAAGAAAGGTATTTCGCAAAATTAAATGTGATTCTCTTATAAATTTATAATGCTCTTCTACAAAAAACAGCGTATCGTTTAGTAGCACCTCGTTGATAATGTTGCTTTATTGCATTTGCACAAATCTGAAAACGAGCTTCTAACGTGGCTCGTTTTTAATGCATGATGTCACGCAATAAAACTCCAACTATAAACTAATTACGTAAACTACTATTCCGTACTTTAAAAAAATTCGCTTCGGGCGAGGGGCCGGTATGATTTGCTGACGCGAGAGGGAGACGGGCGTGGTTGGCGGCGGCGGCGGCGGTGCGGCTCAGGTGGGCTCTTTCCATCGCGACGCCGCGCCGCGCCGCGCCGCGCCCACACGTGTTCACGCGCTGCCTCCGCCGCCGCCGCCGCCTCCTGTGTGCGCTGGCAATGACAGCTTTACTGCAACAGTTGGCGCAATGTGTGTTCCGACTGCGCGCATGATACATGATTATACAGTATCCAGTCAGCCTAGCTCGCGTATTACCTAGTGCGATGGGTATTTATTGCGACGATTACTTTGATTTGACAATGTGCGGGTAGAGTTGCCTTTTGCCTGAATACCACGATGTAAGGCTTGGCGAGGTACCAGTAGTTCGTCGCGTACAAACAGCCTTAACACCACTTAATGTACGCGGATGAAATATTGCGTATCTGTTAGCAAGTCCAACCATCTACTCTAATAACTTGAAACATCATAATAGAATACATGAAATGAAAATGAAATAAAAGTGCATATAAAATGGAAAATATATTGGCATTAGAACAGACTGAAAAATTTAAATAAGTTCTTGAGCTTATTTCCCATGTAGATATAGTATTCGTATTAATGGAAATATAATTTCATCACTTAGTGACTTCACAATAAACAAATTAATGCAGATGGGTTTTTCTTGAAATAAATATAAAAGTATAACAAAAACAATGTTTCTTTTGTTTACCTTATGTTTTTGATAGCGAGGCGCATTGTCTTCTCGAGAAGAATTCTTGTGTTCTTGAAAGATTAACTGATTATTTCGTGTTTCTGGGCGCGGCGATTGCTAGGGTCATTATTCCCCTAAGGGTAGTATATGTTCTCATGGTGGGAGGTGGTAGTGTTCTCCACCACTGGATGGCAAGATCTGGCGCTGACTTACACGTCGGCTCGCAGAGTTTTCCCCATCCAGGAATCTCATATCTACAGGGAACCGCCCCAGCCGGGGTAAGCTCTAAGCTCCCGACCGGTATCCCTGCATGTGTGGTAGTGAAATGCATGTAAGTGTGTGCAAGTAAGGGGTGAGGATAGAGCAAGGAAGAGAAAAGAAAGATAGTGCGAGGTGCAGGCTCGTTTGTTAGTACTGCTCCGACATTCACCTAATGTTCGTCGGAGAAACCACGGGAAATTACCGATTAAGGAAAGCAGCCACTAAAATAAAATTGCTCCAGACAGCAACTGAACTCGCCCTAGTTATCTCGCTAGCACGTGTGACTGTTTCGAACAAACAAGTTTTCAATGTATTTCTCAACAATTGGATGGGTAGCAGAGCGGACATGGCACGAATGAAAACTTCCGAAAATTAAAGTGATCAGGGTAACATAGTAATAAACTTAATTTTTGTACGTTAGTGTAAATTGTGTGTGTTCAATATTTATGTAAATCCAGGTATTTCTCACTCTCCCTGTTATTTCTATTTAAAAGTTGCAAAATGTGTACTAAAAGCAATACTTGTCTAAACACAATTTTATAACGTTTGGATCACATGGTTGTTAGGGAGAATACTAAGACCTTTTGAGAAACTCTAGGAGAGTCTGGGTATGTGAAAGCTAGGTTATCGTTATATTGACCGGACACCTTCAATTATACTTGTGTAATAAAATCTAGTCGCCAATCGAGAGTGTAAGGGAGTGTGAACGAGGGAAGAATGTTTTGTGACTCTTACAATCAAATACCCGTCCTGGATGGAGACATTTTGATATGGCGAGACAACACTATCCCACAAATTTGTGCTGCTCCAGGTAAGACGATGTGGATTAACGTAAAGATTAAAAAAGAGAACAGTGACTTGAAAACCTCAAGGGACAGATTGAGATAAGAGAGAAAAAGAGAGAGCGAAAGAGAGATGAAAAAGAGAGAAAAGAGAGAGAATGAGAGAGAGACTAGACGAAGAGATAGTGGCGAGAGATTCCAGAGTAATTGAAGGGATGCCTAAAATAATGGTGTGACTTACAAAATTGGCGAAATAGGATGTAGGTCGAATAAGGGAATAACATCGACGCTCTACACAGTGGCGTACTTTGTTTCTGATTCCTAATTGTTAGTAGTTTAATGTTACATTTCGCGGAAATAGGATGTAACATCAGTCAAGATGGCAGTCTGGGCAAGTGAAGGATTGTCGCTTGGCGGCCTAAAACGCATTAATAAAGGCCCTAGATGTAAATTAAATATAAATAACTGGATGGAATTTTAAAAAATGCCTAAAAGATCGTGGCGAAGAAAATACCGCGAGAAAAGGTGTTATTAAACTTGCAAAATAGTATTTTACCTATGTATGCGGAATAAGGGTGTATCATCGCTAACCAAAATCTTTGTAGCGAAAATAGGCATTGTCTTTCATACAAATACACTTTAGTAGGAGGAAAAGTATTGGAATCTCAAAAATAAGATATCGCCTTTTTGGGCATAAAATCATTGTTTAAGTTTTTTGAGCTGTAACTTCGCACCCACATCAGAATTAAGGTCTATTAGTGATTTTCCGAAGACGGTTAAGATTGGTACCGTTGACGAGATGATACACTCAATTTTATATCCGAAAATCAGGATGTCTGTATGGAGATAAATGGATGGAAGTATGTGTCAGGCATAACTCTGTCAGATCAGAAGATTTGGACTGAAACTTGGTATTCACGTCAGGAGTAATATCTAGGGGTGCCGTTGTCGTAATGAAATTTATAATTTTGGTAAAACCTAACATGAATTTCAAAATTCAGTGAAAACGGCTCCAAATGTTTTCATTTAAATTATTAGATCAAATGGAGGACAGTGCATTTATAGATATGGCATATTTATTATTGTCAATAAAACCTTTTAAATTCTGAAAATTGGAAAAGTTCAAATATTTCTCGAACGTATTCTATACCTCCAAAATTAAAGCGGTTGATTTATTTCTCAATGCAATTTATTGATCAATTACAGATCTTTAAATGAGGTAGTGGTCACTTTATAAATGCGAATCGTAGTTGAGTAATAACAAGAGGAAAAGTTTCGGAATTAGAACAAACAAATTGTACATTTTCAGGGGAAAATCATTGGTCAGCACCATTTTTAGACCTATCCTTGTCACTGTCACTCTTAGGCTCTTACGTCCCTGAGGCAATTTTGCAGGTCAGATCTTGATATTTATATTGGATCACTTATTGAATCACCACGACGTGTAGGAACTCCTCTTATATCCAACGCTAACCTCCATCGTCAGTCTATCATCTGTCAACGTATTTAATAGTATTTGCAATGTATTCTCTTTCAAAATACTCTACTATGTTTCAAAATGCATTACAAACATTTAAGGACCACACGGTGGAAGATTTCATTTAGACACTTCGCTTTCTCATCTGTCGTTGGCTCGACCCTACCCTACTAAGTCATTTCTTCACAATCAGCAGTCTCGTCTCCGTAGTGGAAAATGGATTCTCTTCGCGGATTCTACTCACTGTACATCGAGTCTAGCTATTATAGTTTTGTAATCGGCAAGATCTTCTCTTGATACCATAATTATTTTTTTCTTACAGCAATTTTTTGATCCTTAGATTCTTTCAGCGATTTCATACGTTGATCTGTATTATCTATTTCTCCTGCTGTCACATTTAAGGTTATTCGGCTTCGTTCCGGGGCGTTTGTAGAATAATCTACATACATCGTTTTGGGTCAATAAATTACATTAAGATCCCCATCAATACTGCTTGTCCCAGCCTGTGATTTCCCCTCTTCCCCTCATGGTTTTTACCTTCTCCAACCACCCCATCATTTACAATTCTATATCGTAGTATTCACCTCTTGCTACTCGTGTATATCCTCGTCCGTATCCCTAAACTATCCCCTTCTTCACAGTCTTTACCCGTTCTCCTGAGATCATCTTCCACACCCAACTCACTTCCAGATGCCTCTCTCGTCTCACTTAGTAACGTAGGGCCCGTAAAGCCTGCACAGCATTCCCTCTTGCTTTCTTATGAGAACGCACGTGGCGGACCCCGCTCGTCTTATTTCTTCACAGAATGCAGCGAAACACCGCGAACTACAAGTTGTTAGGCGTTCCGACTTGTGTACACAGCGCCGTCCTTCACCGACCAAACAGTCCACCTCTCTCCGAAGGCTTCCAGTCACTTGAAATTTCTTCTCGTGAAAAGATCGCTCGGCACTCCGTCCCACGTTCCTCGGGGTAAATTTACCTACTTGGAAAAGGAAAAAAGAGTGCGCTCGCTCGCCTGCCCGCCCTTGTACTTGCTGCTGCACGTGTCGAGGAATTTTCGACCTTCTGGGTTATGGATTCGCGTGTCGGCGCGCTCGTTCAGAGCCGCTTATCGCGCATTCCATCGCAGAGCGCGCGAGAGCTCGGCCACAAAACAAGACCAGTACACAGCTCGAATATGATCGCCGACAAACTGACCTAGTCGCACACACTGACGCCTTGGCTGGCGGCGGCGGCTGCGATCCTTGCGAAGGGCGGCGCGAGCACTTCGCCCGTCCTTGGCCTTCACATCGTATAGCTTTTATTGTACCTCGCACGCTCCATCAAAAGACGCCAAGGTGGAGGATGATCTCACTGCCTTGAGCTGGCGCCACTTGGGGACTTTGGGCATTTGCATTTGACTTGATGTGTGAGTGATGGTGATGATGATGATAACAATGGATTATGCAATGAAAACCAAAGAAATTTCATTCGTATGAGACAAAGTTCATTGGAGTCAAAGGTTTTTATAGTTTTGAAACGACGATATTGTGTTTATTTTAATTATTTATTTAGCGTAATTCGTATTAAAAACTGTAAAATTACTCTCCCTTCAGAAAGAATGACTTAGTTATAATATGCGTAACCCGGTCTGCAAGTTTCTAAATTTGGAATTCACTACATTTCTAAAGCTTCAAATTAAGCTAGTGATGCTACAAAAAGGTGTAGACTTTGTCGTAAAACTTGTAATGTTTACGTAAATTTCTGATAATTATAGTGCAACGTGTATACCATTATTATTTCATTAATCTCTTGAAAAACATTTTAATTGCACATATGTATTGTCTGCACAATATGTCTACTTTGTAACGTCTATGACACACTAAAAACTGGTATTATAATTAAATATGTGGACAACAATCCGTTTAAGATAGCTACATCGACCAATGGCTAGTTAAAGTGACGATTCGTACATTCAAGTATGTAAATGGAACCAAACATTAGGTTCTAAACCATAAAATAAGTTTAAATAAATATAGTTCCCTCTTACAATAAAATTAGAGGTACGTGAAAATAAGCTGATAAATGACGATTTGCATAATTGTTTTTCGTGTAATAATGTAAATAATTGGCACACCTTATTAATTCAGTTAATTATAAATGAGTTTTCTATTTATTCATTTTGGTAGGTATTATTAACAAAAATTCAAATGACGAATGATACAGCAACAACACCGCCCCTACTGTTCTACGCACATGCTCTTCTCGCACGGACTAGAATGACGACTGCAGGAGCATTGCAATCCGGATTGGTCAAGTTCGGCAGAACATCTGCACTCCAGAGAGGACTCTGGAGACTTCGACAAAGCTAGATGCGCGCGCACGAAAAACTATTGAGAATTCAACCTACAGCTTGGTTTGCAGAAACAGACCTTAGTGGATATCCCTTGAAAATATTTAACAAACTTGGTTGCCATGACAATGACTAGAACTATTCAACCTTAAATGCACTAGATCCCATAGCCGTATATAAACATTTTCCCTTCAAAAATCAGTTAGAAACAGTCTTGTTTGTACAGTCCATAATTTGCCCTAAAATCGTTAATTTTAAATGGAAAATTAATACTAATGAAAAATATATTACAAGACAATTGAATAGTTCCAGTAAAATAAAATGTAACTTTGTACACCTAGACGAAACGGCCTTGAATTTGAAGTTCACCAGCACATTTTGTTGCTTGGAAACTTTCCTAGCGGCTAGTTTCTGAGGGACTAAATGTGCTGGTGAATTTCAAATTCAAGGCCATTTCTTAGATAGTTTCGAGGAAAATCTTGGGTACGGTTTAGGGGCTATCTATGCTGACAGTCGCACGGCACATGGACTGACAGGCAGACTGACGGCAGCACAGTCGGACGGACGATAAGACTGATGTTTTGAAAAAATTACTAAACATACGAGAAATACATAATATGCGAGAAAGTAGAAATACAAAAAAAATCTTGTAAAAAACGTAAAAAAATCTGAATACCTCATACGTCATAATGTGTAATAATATCCCCACGACCAGACCATTCTAAGAAACTAGTTCCTCATAAATCTTTCTTCATTATGCGTGCCATTGTTTTGTTTCTTTGTGAAGAGAAACGTATCATTAATCACTCTCAGATCGAATTATTTTCTTACTCTAGAGATTAGAATGCTGAATTTCAATGTCAATATCAATGTATTTGTCTCACGGAAACATCATAAATCAAACACGGTCGGCTCAGTTTCCAATCATAGTCTGACTAGAGAACAAGCATCTACAATTAGGGTAATTTTCAAAATTAAGAAGTTGGTCATTTTATTTCCAAATTAGAAATGGCTACAGAATTTGTATTATAATCAAGACTTATTGAGGTTAGATGGATCATTAGGAGATTTTATCATGCGATAGCGAGAAAATTAACACAAATAATAATTCTGAGTCTCGTCAACCTGGGAGATAAATTGAGTTTTGCAGAAAAAACATACAATTTTGACTCTGGTATTGTCTTTGCAAACGGTTTTAATACTAAGAGATATGGAAATTATACCTCATTGCTTGAAAAAAAGGCAGAGACGACTAGTTATATGATGGTCGTGCCAGGGATTCCGTGACTCTGCATAGTACAAGTACAACTGCAAAAAGATGTTTAATTAAATAATTCGAAGTCACTCTACTACACTTCATTTATGAACTGTATGCAATTCTAAAGCGTTTCTAATTTTTCATTATCTCTCTGAAAGTGCTCTTCTCAAAGAGTGCATTTTTGCTGATTTTTTTGAGGGAAGTGGTGGTGGTTAACATTTTACGGGTGGCAGAGATTTAGAGCACCATCAGACCCATCTGCCGGGAGGAAATACTGTATAAATAAATGTTACATCTAGTGAGTGAGAACTGGAAGAACGGGTGACTTGATGAAGTTCATTTTACTCAACGCAAATCTCACATTAATCGGTCAGAGTTGGAATCTCTGCCGCACAGTTGGTAAACACGCTGTCTGACCACTAGCCGCAGGTCGCCCTTGCGTTGCTACGTGACTCGAAATAACAATTCGGACGTGCCATCTGCAGAGGATGCCTGCCCGGACAGAAACGTAAGCACATCTGCCCTATAACAACGATGGCGTATTTGTCGCTGGCACTTGCAAAGTAATGGCGTTGCAAAGCAGGATCTCGGCTTCCAGGGTCTCGTAACTAATGCGTCTGCTCATTGGTCGAGGCGAACCGGTAGGCTATGGCAGGACCGTGCGACTACCCTAACGTAGTGAGTAGGTAAACTGTAATGGCAAATGGTTGCTTCCGAGGAGACAGACGGACAGTGCACAACGCGAAGGAAGTACACTGTGAATGCTCTTTTGAAAAATATCTTCTCGGAGGTTTGCTGCGTCTGCTAAAACAAAGGATGTAATCTTGTGTGAAAAATTAATTTGTTTCATTTGTCAGTTAAGGCGAAATAAAATATAGTGTTAGAAAGAAATTTAAAATGTGCTATTCGATTTACTAAATAGAATAAGCAAAATATGAGTAATAAAATCGAACAAAAGAAAAATATACCATTTCAAGAACTATGTATTTACGAATAAAGTGCTTTGATATTTTGAGTGTTTCCAACTCCTACAAATGTATCTTTGATTTTCACGCGAAGCAACCACAGCTCATCTACAAAGATTTACAGTTCGTTATCAAGCAGAAAATACTTTGAATATGAAATCTTTTCAGAGGTCATGTGGACATTTAATATTACATCCTCAGAAGGAAATGCATTTGCTTTAATATTATCATTTATGAAATAGTCTTCTGCCAGCAGACACCTTAAAATGTAATCCTACAAACCGCAGATATTAAAGATAAGAAACTGAGCTTCTAGCAGTTGCTCGAAGGTGACATTTAAACAGTTACCCTACAACTTTTTTTAAAAACAGTTGCGGTGAGCGTACCAAAAGTATGCAGCACCGCAGACACGATGTTGGTCGAGTAAACTTAGCGCTTAAAGGATCAATGTGAGGTGGTTCGCCTTTGTCCACATGATGCTGAGTCAACACTTCAAATCGAAAGTCCCAGTTGGAAATGGAATCCATGTCCACTCGGCGGAGCTCGAGTGTTTGAGCTACCTGGGAGCTCGTGCGACAATAACGATGCAGTAAAGTACTGGTATGAGCGTTGGCAGCGACGCTGGAGGGCGTATGTCTCGCGGAATAACTAATGCGCCCGCTTATTGGTCGAGGCGAACCGGTGAGTGGCGCGACGGTGACGATGGCGTCGGCATCGGCGCCGGCGCTCCCGAGACGTCCGACCGAGAAAAACATGGCTCGCAGAGACGCATCGTGCACTCAGAATTCGCAGTGTCGGGCGGAGTTTCATCAAAACAATATATTACTTTCTCGCTACCGCTTACGCAGTAGAGAGAAAGTTATGTAATGCTGCGCGAAGAAAGGACGAGGCATTAGTTACGAGACTCTGGACGCACTGCTTTTTCAGCAGCAAAACTCTTATTGCATGGCCCTGGTATCGAACATGTGGATAAATCCAATTGCTAAATTTAGGAGGAAAATTCTTTAATACAGCCAGAATCCATGTTTTGTGGATCCTTAATACCGAAAAATCAAATGACGGCAAAACGTCTACCTGTTTGTCCGTTTATCTGTGTGTGAACAACGCTAGCGGCTAAACCGTCAGTCCATTTTCTCCAAAATTAATGTTCCTCACTCGATCTGGCTCATTTCTCTGTCTCATGTCTTTCGAAAAACCTCTGATTTCTCGAAAATTTCAAAATTCAATTTTCTTCGGCATCTTCCTACGACTACAATTATGAAGATAGAATTTTCCCATTACTAAAATCTGTTCCCTAAAGATAGTTTTCAAATAAGGTCATTTTAATTTTCAAAAATTTGAGTACTTTCGGCGTAATTTTGCGTGAAAATACAGGCGAAAAAGTACGTGCTGTTTTAGCCCCACTAGTTTCCCCATAAACAATTTTTTTTCGGCCGCATTGCCACCATCTACACTTGTACAAAAATATGAAATTTGGACATCACCAACGGTTTACACGGTTTGAGACATCAATTGATATCACTGCAGTGTCTCTGATTGGGAGATTCTAGGGTTGGAGTCGCGATGGTGCCACAATTTTTGAAACTAATTACTAAGCTGCGGATTTTTGCCTATTTGCCTATTTTTATCCTTCAATTAAAAATGCAGTATTTTAGGTTACTTATTCATTTTGAGGCAAAAGTAGTATTATATTTTAACACACCTAATGCTTCAAAATGAATAAGTAACCTAAAATACTGCGTTTTTAATTGAAGGATAAAATCGGCAAATAGGCAAAGTCCGTAGCTTACTGATCAAATAGCTGAGCCGCTGGCTGGAGGAGAATTTTTGCGGCCAAATGCTCTGATCGGTAGTTTTCCCTGGTTTCTTCGATCAACATAGCCGTAAGCCGGAGCAATATTCTAACAAAAGGGGCCACGAACTGCGCGCAATCTTACCTTCTTCCTTCGCCTATTGTCATATCTTACTTACACTTATATGCACTACGCTACCATACATGTTGGGAGACCATTCGGGAGGTTAGAGCTTGTCCCGGAAGGGGTGGTGTCTAGCTGACGGAAGATACCTGTCTGGGGGAAGACCCCGTAAGCTCACGTGGTCAGCGCCAATCTCGCTATCCAGCGAGAGGAGATCACCGCCTCCTCCCGCGATGAAACATGCACAATACTTACGAGACTAATGACTTTAGCAGTTGACGTGTTCGGAAACCCTAGTCAGTCAATCGAAATTGCCAATTTTACGTAGACGAACTAAAGTTAATTTAGTAATTTCTAATTTTATTGTAGTACCACTGAAGAGGACAGAAAAAGCTTTATGCGAAAATAAATTATGATAAAGCTATGCCTTATATTTCAATTTCTGATAATGAGGATATCATAAACACCACAATTTCCTACTGGCAACATTTACTGATGAATAAACGTACATATATTCCGGCTGCGGTAGCCCAGCAACAACATCATTGCCTGTACAGTATCCTTGACTCAGTGGTCCTTTGGGCAGAGTTCTGATGATGGCGGATATTCGATACCCAGTTGAGTCGAATTGACCACTGTCTGGAGGAGAATTGTAGCGATCAGCTGCTCCGTACGGTAGTTCTAGATGGTTTCTCCGATCAGCACCTTGTAAACGTCAGAGCTGTACCCTAACACGCGGGCCAATGACTGCGCGCGATTTTTCTAACCTCTTCCTTGTCCTATCCTCACTCCTTACTCACTACACGCACTACACTACCACACATGTCGGGAGCCCAGTTAGGGACTTAGAGATTGTCCCGATTGGGAAAGTGTCTCATTGGCGCAAGATACCTGGATAGGTAAATCCAGCGAAATGACTTGTATGACGGCATCGAATATCAGGACACCCGGAGGAAAGATACCGCCACCTCTCGTGATATAAACATGCACTATACTTACGGGGATAATAACCGTAGCCGTCGTCGCGTCCGGAAATACGAAATAAATAATCAATCAATCCAATCAATGCCAAAGCCGAAGCACTACCCTTACAATCAGGGCACGGAGTGTGTGCGAGCTCACTCTTTATCTTCGTCTCCTTCTTTCCCCTTACACCCTCACACTTACATTTACTGTCTACCTACATACGAGTACATATCGGGAACTGAGAGTTTGCCCCTTATGGAGTGGTGCCCGATGGAGGGAGATAACTGGAGTGAGGAAACCCCTATAAGTCGACTTATAGATCGGCATCAGATCTTCCTGGAACACCACAACCTCCCGAGATAAAAGTACTATACATTCTGTCTACCACTACATTAGTTTCGACTAAATTCAACAAAAAAACAATATGTGCTCGTGTATATAGCGCTCTTACGGGTGGATTTGGATTTCTCGGACGTTGGTTTTCTTGTGTTGATACACTGTTTACCCAATTCATTCCCTAGTGTTAATTCAAAAATACAAGGTTTGGTCTTGTGTCTCTTTAGGACTACGTGTGCTTTACATTAAATGAAAAGTAATAATAAGAGGATATTTTGGATTAATTGAAGGGATTTTAAAAAAAACAACCTTTGTCCAAAAAATGAGATTTTGAGATAGTAGAACTGTTGCTACAGCTTCATAGCCGCCATTTGCTGTGTTGTTGTGAACAAAATCAGTCCCTATCCGTAGTTATTAACCCTGAAAATTCATGTGACTTTGATCAAAGACCCATAATCGAGAGTCTTATATGAAACAAATTTCTCAACTTTTTGAAGAAAAAAACAAACAACAAAAACAAAAACAACGCCATAGTCCGTATATTCCCCACGGTCTTTTCACTCTCCTGAAAACAATTGTTGTGTTTTTCCAGGAGAAACAACCATAGTTTTAAACTATGTTTTTTTTATAAAAAAACCCTTCAATTATTAGTTGAAGAAACATTCATGATGTTTTCAGAAGAACTGGAAGTGGATGAATTACAATGTACCGAAAATTTTAAAATATTGGTAACCAATAATATAAGGAATATTCCTCAAAAATGTTAGGCTTCAGAGAAACTGTAATTTACACGGACCCGGAAACGGAAAAATATGAATTAATAATAGAATACGTGATGATCTACAATTTTTTCAATGCCACAATCACAAAAGGGAAACAGATATTCGTTAGGCGTAAAGTGAACTCACAGCATGTGTGGTGACACGATCTTCCAGTAGCAGATGTTTCTAACACTAGCGAAGGTAACATATGTTGAAATTTAACCAGAAATGTGAGTCAACAATCAAGTATCCAACTTACATAAAATGCAGTTAATTTAATACAACAACACGCCCAGAAAGTATCCTATAAATTGCGGCGTTGGTGTAGTATGCAACTCTCGGAACGTGTCACCTTTCCACCTTCCTGTCGGTTGCTGGCGTGGCGGCCGGTCCGTCGGCAGGGTGGTGTCGGCGGGCGGCGCGCCGGCCTATCTCCGACATCCCCGGGACACGCCGCTGCACGCGAAGGCGGCCGTTGTAATGAGCGTGTTTCGTTGTACGTACAAGCGCTCGCCGCCCTGCGCCGCCCCGACCCGCGCCGCGCAGGCGGGTCGCCGCCACCGCCACTGCCGCCCACGACAAAACGAGCAAGGCGATGAGATATCACCATTCGACACGGTTGTGCCAAGGATCGGCGTGCGTCGAGCAATTACAATGACGCTGCCGCCGCCCGCGCCGCCCGCGCCGCCCGCGCCGCCCGCGCCGCCCGCGCCGCCCGCGCCGCCCGCGCCGCCCGCGCCGCCCCGCCCTGACCTGCTCTCCGCCGCCGCCATTCCGTTGGCCGGCCTCCCGGCGCCACGGGCCCGGCCGTTCTCCGCGTCCGTCGGTATGACCGGGTATGGGTATGGTCGGCTCGCTCTCCGAGTCGCGCTGAGTTGCCCCGTTGAACGGTGGGAGTACTTGAAAAACATTCTGGAGGCCGACTACATTTCAAGCAGACGTCTCTGAGCACAATAAGTCCGTTTGCAAAAAAATTGGAATTGAAAGTTTCAATTATGAAACACAAATCAAAATTTAAATGCGATAACTTGTTATTTCTACCTTTAAAATTGTTGGCTTTTTTTTAAAAAAAATACATGTACAAACTTTGACATTTATTTTTTGATACTATCTCGTTTAAATTATTGTGCAAAACATATTAATGGACTTAAGTAATGAGATATACAAAACTTGCTTAATTGAAATGTATGTGCGGAATGAATCTGGTAAGACATTCAAAGAAACGTGTTTTCTTGCAACAAGTTGAAGGTATAAATCAAAATATCTAAATTTGAATTTACAGGTCTCTGCTTGCTCATGCTTGCTAAGACATACACTGGAAAACTAAAATTATTATCTCAATGCGGTTGCGTTCAGAATGTACTGAATTGAGTAGTGTAGCTAATCAATAACCGTAACTCTTCAAACAAAAGTTGATAGCAATATCGTCTCGTCTGAGGAATGTAGATAATTAATCAAACCTGTGTAGTAATTTTATGACATTTGATAGTTATTGATTATGATACGTCCGTTATAAAAAGCTGTCTGTTCCAATAGATTCTTAATCTTGAAGTCCCTCGAATAATACTAAAGTTGCTTGAAGATAATACTAAGAACGTCGTCTTATATTTTTTAAATTCAAACATCTGAATATTCATTTTGAGTTTACGTTTGTGTTTTAAAACATCTCTTTGATGTAGAATTGTGAAGATGATTTGTATTACATTCACTTATCTAAAAACTAACCTCAGTACTACGATAACTACAAATTCGAAAAAAATTACATTGATGAAAACTTGTACGTGAACAAAATGTACTGGTTTAACATGAAAACCTTTTGGGAATTGGCGGTGTATTGAGAACTATCAAGTCCGATGTAGTAAGATACCGCCAGAATATATATGGGGAGTACGAGTGCAGAGATCTTCACGGCGTGGGTCGTTTAAAGTTGCGCAAGCGCCGCGGTCGCCGGCAAAAGGCAGGGCAACGCGCTGGAGGCTGGAGCGCCGTCAAGGTGGCGGCGGGGGCGGCGAGGCGAGGCGCGACGCGAGGCAGCCTGGCCGAGTCTGGCAGCCAAAGCGGCGGGTCTGGGGTTCGAGCCCCGGGTCTGGGCGTCAGCCAGCACCGCGTGGAAGGCCTTGACGGGCTGTTATTGCGCGCGTTTTTTCTACTTCTTTTTTTTCTCTCTTTCTTCCTTCTCTTCTGTTCCATCTCGTTCCCCACCTCCACCACTGTCGCGATTTCGTTGCTTTATTTATTCGCCGCTTATCGGCGAGAGTTTCTCCTATGCGTTGCAAGACATGCAAATAATATTGTGCCTGTCTCGCAACAGGTTCCCTCCCCCCCCCACCCACCCACCCAGACAATGTAATTAAGGCGGAGACGGGGAAAGACGAACATGTGGCGCGTGGGCGGTGAAGGGGGCGTGGCAGGCGCGGGGCGGGGGTGAGAGGGGCGAAGGCGGAGGCAGTAGTGATGAGGGCGACAGGGGTGTCGGAGGCGAGGGCGAAACGATTAGCGCCGCGCGCCGCAGCGAATGCAGATGACGTCCCGCCGTGGCGCCTGACGGGCGGGAGATGAGGGCGTGTGCTAGAGAGAACTCTGTTGGCGCTACGGCTGCCGTGAATCACATTGTCTCATGTCGAGATTGGATGATCAAGTGTAATTATTTCGAATATGTTTCAAGCGATTGTTAATGGACAATTATTGATGAGAGAAAACATTGCGATAAAAAAGGGATTATTAAATATAACGACTTTTAATTAACGTTTGAATTTTAACTCCATCACAAAAAAAACCCTCCCATTATTAATTTATACATTCATAAATTGAAACCAATGAGACCCGATTAATAGAATAATATAAAAATTGTCAATTTTTTCGGATTGTCTCATACGTTTCATTTTAATTTTTCAAATATTATTCAAGAGCCACCGGAACTGTGTATATTTTTTTGTTATTTTAGTATCTACAATTATTTCATGTCCCATACATATTTTTCTTATTAAATTTCTTAAATATTTGAATAATGTTCGAATTGCATTCGGAGCTATTTCAAATTAATGTTTTAAACATTTTTCAAGGCAGAATGTATCCCTTAAAGGCGACATTCCAATAGCTGTATTACTTTGGAACAAATTCAGTCACGTGTTTAAAGAAAGTAATGCCTCTTTCCCTCTTCAAACAGCACGAAGGGCATTTTCAGCAGGAGATTGCCCCTCGATGACGCCGCTAGGATGTCCTCTGCTTTGCACAATGTCACTTTCTTAAGAGCCTTCTCGTGGAGGCTTCGGAGTATAATGGGCGGCGGCATGCGCCTCCGCGGGTGGAGGGGCGGAGGCCGGTAAGAGCGGCGCAGGGCAGCGAGGGCAACGGACTGCAGGGCTGCGCGTTTGATCGCCCAAACTCCAGCGACGCCGTCGGTTATTTAAAGCACATAACAGGATCGCGGTGCAGCCGACTTCCTAAACAGAATTAAACTCGCTGCAACGTTATTGAATCACGGTCCGGCGCCGGCGCCCGCTGACGGCGAAAGTGCGAATTACGCGCTCGGAGGGAGGGCGCCGGGGCGGCGGGGCGGGGAGGGTCGCGGGGCGGGGGCGGCGCAACGCGGCGCGGCGCGGGGAGAAGCGTAGCACTTTCGCCCTCGAGAATAAGCCCCGGGCAGCGGATACGGCAGCCTGCGCGGCGCCGCTGGCCCGGGTTCGGTGCTAAGCCGCCGCCGCTGCACCAACGAGATTACGTCCCCGCTCCCTCCCGCTGTCCCTTCACTTTCTCTCCTGCCGTACTCCTCGCCGTCGTCCGCGCGCCGCCTCCCCCCTTCGCCCCCTTGCCCCCACCCCCACCACCCCCCGCTGCCGCCGAAGTTGATACGATTGGCAAAGTTACTCGTAATCAAACTCCAGCAGTTGCGAGCTGGATGGAACGAAATTACAGGCGCCATCGAGGCTCGAACCCCAGCCAACTTGCCCCGAGCACTTTCACCGGCGTGGCGAGCCGGCGGCGAGGGCGGCGGCGGCGGCGGCGGCGGCGGCGTAGCCAGCCAGCGCTTCAACGAGCGGCGCGCCAAATGAACTTCTCCGCGGAACGATCGTCGCCGCCCGCCCGCCCGGCCCGGCCCCGCGTCGTCGCCACCGCCGCCGGAGCTGCAGCCGCTAACGTTTGCTCACGCGGGCTAGCCACCACCGCCGTCGCTGCCTTCATCGCCGCCGCCGCCGCCGCCGTCGGTCCGCTTGTTATTGATTTGCGCTGGCCGCCGTGCCCGAGTTCGTTAGCGCCTCGTCGCCCTCGCTGCCCCCGTCGGCGTCTCCGCCCCCGCCTCCGCCTCCGCCGCCGCCAGCCTCCTGCCTGCCACTCTCGCCTTCAGCGGCGCGCGCGCGCCCGCGCATAACAGGCTCTAAACGAAGGAATCGCCGCCACCGCCGACGGCGGAGGTGAATGTAACGGCGGCGGCGGCAGTGGCCGTGGCGGGGGAACGGAGGCGGAGATGGTGGCAGAGACGGCGGCTGAGTTAGCGACGGGGGCGGGGGGCGGCGGCGGCGGCAATGGTGGCGAATGGAGGTGGTGGTGGCGGTGGCGGTGGTGCTGGCGCTGGCCTATGAGGTGGTGCTATGCGGTGCGGCGTCAGGTGCACCGTGCGCTGGCACGCCGTCAAGATTCCTTCCTAACAAGAAGGCGGATTGCCTAATACACGATACGGCCGCTTGGAAACTTAGTGTTCGATTCTTGACTGTGGGAATCTTACGTGGGGATTTCCTGCCCGTCTTCCTTCATTTTGCAGCGACATTCCTGGACCCTCGTCCTTCTTAGTCGTACTCCTCATACGTCCTGCAATTGCTGTGATGATGCGTTTCTTTCGCTCCAATACGATTGTAAATCACATAAAAGAAAAGAAAAAAATACTATTTTTATGTTTGAGAGAGATCGAAGGAGTCTCTGTAATAAGCACTAATGTCATCTCCAGCGGTTATTTTTATGTTATATTTGCTTAATATTTTTCTAATTACTTCATTTTCTATTCTTCATTTCGTATTCTTTCATTTTAATAGGGTTATAGAATAAATAATGTACGATTTATTTAGGTGTGTTAATGTTTGTAGAAAAAATATACATATTTTAAATATCTCAATAAGTGCACCAATTATTCACATATGAAACATTATATTCCACTTTAAGTTATCCACCTTGACAAGATATCAAAGGGCTATGTTTCAATTGAATTTCTGTTCAGAAATCGAATTCATAATTCTATATCAATCTCTTCTAATCCTATATCATCAAATTACAAAAGGTGTCACTAGATAATTGACATAAGGGAACTTTCTATTTTGCATTCTCTCTGCAATTTTTCTTTTCGTGCGCTTACACATATACTTTATTTCCTTCTAGTCCAGCAGCATATTTCATTGTCCTCATACAGTTTTTCGCCTATACTTGGGCAGTAAATATGCATTTATAGTTAAATACAATAATATCGCATAATGTCGCATGGGTTTAACCCAAATTCTATCGTTTATTCTAAAGTCAACGTGTTATGCTTATTAATTGCCGTCAGTCACGCAGATTACTAGCCAACAAAGAAAAGATAAAGAATGCGCATATTGATCATAAAGGAATACTGTTCTTTTGTTTTTCAAGTTTTGTTCATATGGCTAGTTACTTTTATTATTTACATTTACTTTTGTTCAGTTGATTTCAGAATGATACGATTTCTACTGTACTCAGGCTGGAATAACAGACGTCTGTTTTTCTATAATGTAAATACACTTGTGAGACTGCGAATAAAAGAATGAAAGTTGGTTATAAGAAAGTTTCAAATACTAAGAAAAAGTAAGAAGAGACGTGATCCATGGTGCAACTCTCTGTCTGCTTGACTTCAAAAGCTGACGTCGAGGTTCGATTCCCGACGAAATCGAACCTCGTGGACACAGGGGATTCCGATAGTTTTTCGTTAGTTATGACCATCTTAAGTTAGTCAACGACCTCCGTCTTTCATTCCATTATCAAACATCATTCCCTCATCACCCCTATTCCCTCTCATCATCATAATCATCACAATCATCAATAGTTCAGATGCAAAAATATAAACTAGCTACCATGAGTAAAGGAATTAAAGTACTTTCAATAGTACGTTTCTTTTACATTGGTTTTAAATAGAGACGTCTCCTACAAACAATTACCTGATTTTCAAAAGTTAAATAGGTCAATGGTGTTCTTTAAAATTGCAACCATTTCTACGTGCAAGGCCAATTCGATGCGAACGCGAATCATATTAAATGCTTGGGATTGTCTTTATAAGTCTATAAAAGCACATGTTTCCATCCTTCAGATTTTTATATTTCAAAAATGTTCCCTAAATGCTCAACCATTTTCTTAATTGCTAACCACTTATTCCTATTGATAGGCATGTCGTCGGAGATGAAATAATTTGCAGGAAATATGTGAAGCCATTATTTAGAAAATGTTCAATTGTTCTGGAGACTTCAAGTTACCTCCAAAAATTAAAAAATACGTTTTCAAATTTGCAGAGCCTTGAGTTCCTTCAGAAAGACAGAAGAATATCCATTTTGGAGAAAATCCTATGAACAAGTTTGGTGCTACTGTTGTACGGACGACTAGCATCCAGACGTTTTGAGAAAAACAACTTTTTCGGATGCAAGGATTCCCAAACATAGGTTTTCATTATAATAAATTTACTATAATGTAAAGACCTACCTATTCTGGCAATAAAAGTTCCCTTTTTTGGTTTCCTTGATCTACATTACTTATTTTTTTGTTAAAAATTCGTTACATAATTTTCTTTCTACTATGTATACGAGACAGTAAATAGAGAAAAAGTAAGAAGTATGGTTAACCAAATGTGACCTTGAGCGATAAGAACAGACAGACATGCTCATATAGGTGGAGACCGATATATTGAGTTTACCATCCTCAACATGATTAGGTATACCCCTAGAGAATTTAATTAACTCCCCGGTTGCTAACACTATTGTTGGCGGGTGCTCTTAATTAATAGCCAATACCAAGAACTCCACCGGGAATCAAACAGCACCTCGCGCCCATCGAGGTCGCGTTCAAAGGCAGGGCAACAAAGGCAGTTCCGTTTCAAATTGAAATAATTCTGAGTACGCGGGGTGATTGCTCCTCAATGGAATGTGGGCGTCCGCGTCATCGAGGCTGCACAAGTTGCTATCGAATGCAGCGCCCCACGGCGTTTGCGCGAATCAGAAACGGGATCCCCTCCCCTCCGGCACCGCGCAAACGTGAAAATGAGGGGCTTCTTCCGTTAATGAGTCACCCCCGATTCGGCATACGCCCATTCACCGAATGTGGGAACCCCACTCCAAACACTCGTTGATTGCATTTGCCAGCGCATGGCTTCCCTATAAGCTATGTCATTCAATTTAGCTTTACAATGAACGACTATTATTAGCCACGCGTCCGATTGCACAATTAGATCACACTCCATGAAAGCTTCCACGAGTGTATGTACTGTTGGAAATCACCTTTCTTATGTTTTCTTATAAACTTTGTGGATTTTTACTAGCTACTCGTTGGGTGTATTATTTGACGTTCGACATAATTTTGCTCCCTTTATTTTCCCGACAAAAGTAAGATGTGCGAAGGAAAGTTATCGCAGTACTTACTGAATCCATTAAAATTATACATATACGGTAAGACAAGTCTTAACATTCTTTTACCGACAATAAAACTCCGAACAAAGTTCACAAGATCATTCTTAATTACGAATTGTGTGCTAACGATGCATAAGTAACAGGGTGAGGTAAAAGGCTTAAGTAACTAAATTATCAAACTCTGAAAACATAATATTCAAAGCATACTAAGATTAATATTAAGTTTCTAATCTCAGTTATTTTTAAGTTATTATTAGTACATTTGATTTCTTTAGCTTAAGACTGGACGTTTTATCAATTCCATCAGAAAAATATGAAATTATATGTATCAATAATAATTGCGTGATGATTATTATTAACAACAATGATGAAGAAATGATAAAATGGCGTTATGAATATCTACCCTACTCTCAGCATGACTGTTTCTCGTTTTCTACACTGTTTGACGAGAACATACCACAAACATAAGAAACGAGATTAATTGCAGAAAATGTGTCTCGATCCTCAGAACAGTGCGTCATGTTGTCGTGTCGACACATGGTCCATATTGGCAAAAACAAATATCAATAATAAATTCAATAAAAAACAATAAATTTCACAAAAGTCTTCTATTTCTCCTTTGTATTAAAGATGTTTCAAAAGAAAAGAAATACTTTTTGTCGATGAACGCTGGGTCTACGAAGACAGCACTCTGCACAGCAGAACTATTCAACAATGCGTCTTTCCCTTCCAGGCGGCTTTACCAACTCGCAATTGATTCGTATGAGTAGCCACTTTTTCAGAATAATTTGAATATATCATAACACAAGGTCACAAACATTGCAGAAGAAATCGCCAAAAGCGTCATCTTTCAGGTGAAGGACACAGAAGAAATAGAATAAATGAGACATGATTTCATTATTATTCCTATTAATATAATTAACCCTTGAATTGAAATGAATAATAAAGTTGAAATCATGATTCATTTTCCCAGCATCTCTGTGCTCGATTTACTCTTAAGTGACGCTCCTTGGAGAATATGTGGCCGCCTGTACGGCTCCAGTGTATGTTGGTAAGTCGACTTCGCAGGGGGAAAGACTTGGTACAGCCAAGAGCAGAGCGCCGATTTGGTACTCCTAGGATTCATGGGCAAACACTGCTTCCATGACCCCCTCTACTTCTCCACTGCAAAGTGCACTTCTTTACGAGACATTTTACATAATACGTAAAGGGAACAGAACGATTTTTTACAATTTATGAGACTTCATATACACAAAACATTAAAGTTCTGCTGCTCGATAGGAAATTATCGCTCTGGGATGCAATAAACAGGTTATTAGATTATTATATGCAAAATAGAAGTCGCATTTGAGATTCGTAATCGATACATTATCTATCAACAAATTCAATCCGTAACAGGTATCCATATCTAACATTACCATCCATCTCGCATTATTCAGAATTAATGCGTCTTAAGCTTAAGAACGAGATTAAGACTCAATTTTCAATTTCATGGAGTGTAATGTATAAAATGAAATATTTTAAATTTATTATATTTCTCCGTTCTTGCTTAGTTGCACCAGTGGTTAGAAACAGCAGAATCTCCGTAAATGTAAAATTAAATTAATTATTTGATATCCTGTGCAATTAAACTTTATGGGTCTCAGCCTTTCTACCTGTGAATGAACGTTGATTAATTTTAGAATGATTATTTAGGTTCAATAGGTACTGTAGTTGGGTACAGTACCGAGTCTCCATAAATTAACGCTCTTCATAACAATCATAATAATAATTAAATTGAACAGAATACCAAATATTCAATTTAAATTTATACAGTATGAGAGATTGTGTATAATTCTGAGAAGCCGTGCTACAGACTAGGGAGACTCAGGAGTGTTTCACATCCAAAAGTGGAATATGTCAACAAATTACCACCTAAGAAACTTAACTCAGGCGCCATTGTGGTTTCGTATAATAGGTTCTGAGAGCTTAGAACGCACAGTTATACACGGTGGTGAGTTCCAGGGTAATTAGTATTACGTATTGCACGTGAATATGCTGATATCTTCATAGCATAATAATTAGAAAATTCTACAATATTGGTTATCTGATTGGTGCACTCTTGGAGTTAATTTCCTATCCAGCAGTGCCATATTTGCTGGGTTTTGAGTCAACTTCGCCTTGTAAAACGCACAATTCCACATTTCCTTACCGTAGTATAAGCATAATGTATTATTTTACCTGCACACGGAAGGTTGCATCGGGAAGTTGAGGGACTAGCGTTTATTTTACAGGCATCAGCCGCTTTATAACACCGGCAAATTGCCGAAAAACCATTTAGTCATTGCATACTAAATGTTTTCAAACAACATACATCGTAACAGTGGTGGATTTTATTCTTACGTGAGCTCGCACAATTTGTCGTAAAGTATACATTTTCCCCTGGGTATTCTTCAAAATCAGCATGTCGCAATATACAATATTGGTTGACATTATATTTTCTTGGCCGTGCGACCAATGCAGTACTCTGAAGAGAGGACGATAATAAAACTAGAAATGTAGTAAGAAAGCTCGTTGTGTGTGTCACTGGTTCTCGCGTAGCCCCTGGACAGGATTACATTACAGTAATTATCGAAAAGAGTGGATAAAAGGGGTTTAATTTCAGGAGTGTATGTTAAAAAAACAAGCGACGATAGGAGCGAGTTTTCTTATTTACCACGAGGGAAATTATATCCCATTTTTAAGAATAATAAATTTGAGAAATTCAAGCCTATATTTACTATTGGATGCATATATTTGATGTCATATTGGTTCTGAAAAATACTTATTTTAGTGGGCCTTGCATTGTGTATGTATTATCACCATAGTTAATTAGAAGATAAAGAAATGTTTGATAAAAACTTTACTTCAAGCAAAGCAAGTGCTTCAAGATAGCAAAGCGAGTGTGGGAAAAATACATGTATATATGGTGTTATGGATAAATTAAATATTTAACATTCAACATTTAAAATATTCATGTTTATTCAACATTTAATTTACTCATGTTAAATATTTTATGTTGTTTCATTAGGCATCTAAAGTCCAATCAACATTTACTTCACCTATTTCGTTTTATTAATTCATTGTTATATGTTGTTGATGTAAGTAATCTTTAATGTAAATTGTCTGTTCATATCCCTTGGCCGACTAGAAATGCCTTGGCCACATCTGTGTTACAGTGATTTCATTAAACGATTTTTATGCTTTTTCTGAATTCTGAGTTTTAAATGCGCGCATGAAATTAATACAGTGATAATCAACGATTTTTTATGAAATTAATGAGTACATTTAATCCACTAAACTAATAACAATAATAATAATAATAGTAATAAAACAATAATAATAATAAAAAGAATAGTAATAGTAATAAAGCAACAGCAATAATAATAATAATAATAATAATAATAATAATAATAATAATAATAATTAGCATTAGTCTTATCCCACTATCTAGACAGTTGTCACACACTGACTCTGGTTATTTCCCAATTTCCCATGATGATAAATGTCGCTTTTGCAAGGAACACGCAGAAACCATTGATCATATTGTCTCAGCTTGTCCAATCCTAGCAAAGACCGAATACTTAAAAAGACACGACAGGGTGTGTAGCTACTTCCACTGGCAGATCTGTACCGCCCTCGAAGTGGTACGAACACTCCCCAAAGCCGGTGACGTCTGTTGGATTCTATACAATATTGTATGACCAACAAAATCAAACTGATCGCACGATATCGGCAAAGAAACCGGATATAGTTATCCGGGTTTGGAAAAAAATCGTGTCTACTTGTCGATGTTGCTGTACCTTGCGGTCGAAACGTCGTTACCAAGGAGGCAGAGAAACGTCTTAAATACAAGTGTTTGGAAATCGAGATCAGCCGAATGTGGGGCGTAAAAGCACAGGTCGTACCTATAGTCATCGGAGCTCTGAGATTTGATCCGCAAAATTTGTGTAAGAACGTGTCTAAACTCCCAGGTAATCCAAAAGACTGGGAAGTACAAGAAATCGCTTTATTTGGAACAGCTCACATTTTGCGCAAAGTGTTGTAGAGGCACCGACAGTCCCTAGATCTGCTTCTTAGGTAGCTGGTTGCAACCTGGAGTAGATTTTATTTTGAGACGACTCATAACATCTTTAGTCGTGATGTAGTGGAATAATAATAAAGCAGGTTGCTCGTGGACAGCGCTAACTTTCTATCAGGTGGTTTCTGGCTCGATTTATGGCAGGGGCAAAACGTAAGCTGTAGATTTCTAAGACAATCGTCTCCGTTTCTACAGCTGTGTGCCGGAAGAAAAGCTGAGGGAGGCCAAGCAGGCTAGGGACGGTGACGGGAGTAAGTCATGCTCGTCACCTTACTCTCCAGCGTGGATTACGAATAAAAACAGAGATCAGTACTGAGAACCCAGCTAGATGTCAAATTAATTCGACTCTAAAACGCCAAATATGTACAAACATCAACAATGATAATAGCAATAATAATGTCAATAATAATAACAATAATAGCAATAATATCAATAATAATAATAACAACTATAATGTCTATTTCTGGCGTCTCACGCTGTAAGGTCTGCCCTTCCGCCTAACCACTAAAATATCTTTACATTTACATAATCAAAACAGACGTTCAGGTGCAAATTACGATTACGTTTCAGTTACATATGAAAGTGCAATGATGGCATTAACAACATAGAATGGGTTACCCACAAATTACGACTGCATTTTCATTGTATTTTTGTTGAAGCGGAAAGCTAACGTGATGTAAAGAGCATCTCCATTGGCTGCCGGAGGCGCGCGGAGCGGCGCAAAGCGGCGCCACCTGCTGCGACGGCGTCGCGGCGATGTGAGCGTCGCGCGAACGCAGACATCAGGCGCGAGCCACAAAAAGGCGAGCATCCGGTTCCCACATAGCGTCTCCACGAGGTTTTTCCGAGCCGTCGCTCGCGTCGCGCCGGGACGGGACCTTTCGCTCACCCCTTTGTGCGCCAGACAGCTATTTTAGCGCTGGTGATACCTGCGGCGGTAACAAAGAGATGATGCCGATCACACAGGTTTACGATGTTCGTGATTTCTGTGGTCACGGGGTAAAAGTTCTTAAGTCAATTTTGGGGGGAAATAGGGAGAAACTACAAGTGAAGTATCTGTATTTTCTTTTACTAAAAAGACTGAATTCAAATGTTGCCTCCTTAACGAGAAAAAAGCGTTGGGAAATAGTGCTGAACATATGAAAAAGCGTTGGTTTAATAATCTTACCCTTGTTTTCTCCAAACTAAGCTTTTTGACTTGATAACTTTTACCCCGTTACCACAGATTTACTAGGAGAGAATGCACCATTTCTGTGTATATATTTGCATTTGTATATTAGTGGTTCTTTCCGCTGATACTAAATACATTTGTAGATTCGAGATGACAATTCAGAAAATAATTTCGTTTTATTCTACCCTTTGAGCTGGCTTTCCGCGGAATGTAGGGATTGTGATTCACACACGTCGTGCGTCTGGTGATCCGGGCTGCAGATCGCACACATTCCGGTGACAGAACGAACGAGAAGTGGTGAGCACCGCTTGGCACTAGTGCGTACCTAAGCCGCGCACAGGATATATGAGTAGAAAAGTTAAGGAGCACCTAACGCCTAGCGCGTGTTTTCCGCAAATCCTAGAAAGTACAAAAAGAAACAAATTTGAAAGTAAAACAAATTCAATGAGAAAATGTTTTTAATTTCAAATGAATTGTTTTCTTTTTTAATCGGATAACCACTTACGCAAAACAACTAAAATCTATTATTTTTAATTCTCACAATACGGTTCAGAAGATTCATAAGTATTTTAAATTTGAACAAAGGTGATATTACCTTAAGATGATTTTTTTTTACTTTAGGTTATTCACAAATGCATCTCTGATAGTAGCACTTCCTGCATACATAGCGGTCGTCATAAGGTGGGAACGCTAGTGGACGACAAAAAACGAAGAGGAAACAGAAGAAGAGATTTTCGGGCTAAATGTTAGCACAATGACAAAGAATAATGACCCAAAGAATTCTACACAGAGATGCGCCGAAAGAAACCACAGCCCGAGGTCGGGCTTAGAAAAGAATAAGTTAATTATATATTTCGAAAAGAATAATTCATTATTTTGAAAACCTAATAATTATTATCCATAAATACGAACATTGGTTCAATCTGCAATTCGTGATTGTGAAGTCGGTGATAATGAAGAATATGAAAATATATGAAAATATGAAAAAGAATATGAAAAAAATATGAAAAGAATATGAAAATATGAAAAAGAATACGAAAAAGAATATGAAAAGAATATGAAAATATGAAAAAGAAACAAACAGACCGTGGTAATGGAATGGGAAATAATTTACTCAAATCAATAAAACAGTTCTTCTAATAGTTTCGAATGTGAGATGACTCAGGCGAGAAAGAAAATCGTGATCAACTGTTCAGTTGGCGCATAGTGAGAGTTCAGAGTCATCCGACATCTTATTTGGTTTGCTGCGATGTTGAGAAATAGTACATGTCACTAGAACAGTGTGAAATATTATTTTCAAGCAGAAATGCTGAATATAAAAATGTTTGTATTGAACATAGATAATTTATTTTAAATGCTTCCATAACATAATTTTCGAATCAAAATATGAACGAGAACATAATCATTGCCATATACTTTCAAATGTTCAAAATTTATGTATCCCTAGAGAAGCAAATCAAGCTCGGACATCGATTTTACGATTTTTATTTATTTCACTTATACAAAACTGGTCTTAAGAAGCCGCACGTCTGTACAAGACTGGATAGTACACTTGCAATCAATAAAACTGGACCCTATATGCGTACGGAAGTAAGCTGTCGGTCCGCTGTGAGACAGAAGATCCGAAAGTATTCTAGAGAATCCACGGAAAAAATCGATTAGTCACGGAACGTCGCTGGTGGGTCTCGAAACTGGAATTTCGATGACAAAAGGAGAACTACGAACGTACCACCTAGAAAACGACCTTCTAGGCGTGTCTTCTACCTTGAAGCGAAGAAAATGGGTGTATCTCTCTTGGGTTTTCCAGACATGGGAAACTCTTCAGGTGTAACTTCGTGGGATTACACAACGGCCAACTGATACAACGCCACGTCGTGCTGACCGTCGTCACAATCGTGCTCGAAGAGTATCCAGTGCTTACCAATACGGCTTACCAAGACACGGTACATACGTCGAGAGACGGGGAAGAACGTAGCCGGGGGCAGTCAATGGTGAGGCAACAGGTGTCAATCAAAATTTTAGCGAATGCGTAGAGCAGTGGTGTCAAGGTCTTCTGCTGGTAGCAGCGGCACGCGTCGTGGCTCCATAGCATGCCACGAGCTACTCTGCGCAACTAGCGTCGGGAGAAAACTATTAGTAACCCCGCCGTTTTACAATAGGAATGGCGTTGTCTCTGGTGGCGGGGTAACAAACTACTTGAAGGGGCGACTTCGTCGTGGCACTCGTGTCATGGACTCCCGGTCGTGGCATCAACCTTGACAACACTGGTGTAGAGGAAGTCTTATTTTTCTACGCGATTCAGCTCTAGAGAACGAAAGAATGGCTACGTGCAGCGAGAAACTGTTGGAAGAGGGAAACGGCGGTTGCGGCGGCGACAGCGAACGGGGACGGCGGCGTGGCGACCCGCTCGCGCCCTCTGCCCGAAGCCCGACTGCCAGGTAATTTACTACCGCGGCGCCGGGGGCCCTTGGAATGCGTGCACGCCGGTCAGCAAGGCGATCGCCGCCACCGCCGCCACCACAACCGCCGTCGTACCTCCAACGCGGCCGCCGCCGCAGGAAGACGCACAGCTCACGCGCCGCGCCGCCCCGCGCCGTCACCGCCGCCCTACCCATAAATCTACTACGACGCGAACGACGACTTTTGAGAACTTCCCATTGGAATGCGGCTTCCTCTGCTCGAGTTCGTCGGAACCATAACCCAGACAAGCGGGGGCCTCCTCCGATACGCCGTAATTTACGGAGGTTTCTTTCGAATTTCGTGGTTTCCACGGATGGAAATTGATCGAAAATTGGGAGGAACAATAAATTGGAAAACGTGCTCGACCCAGAGTTCTGGGTGCGGTTTTCTGACTCCTGACCTCTACCGGTCCAGTCCGTGAAACCACGTACAAGACCATCACAAATCAAAAGAGACAAAAAATCTACAACATCAACTTTTCGTCGACTACTAAAAATTTCGAGGGAAAAATTCCTGTAGAAATTCTTAGTTTGTGTTTCAACACAGTTTCGTCGAAAACTATAAATCGTGCTTCGACCCTACGTTTCTGAAATTCCTTTCGCGGGAGAACGCTGTGTTTTCGGTGCTGTTTCGCTGGAAAACAAGGGATGACAATGCGTGAAGTAGGAATCCCATGGTTACGCAGAGATCGCGGGACGCTGACGAAGTTGCCACACAGTGAGATTATACGAACCAAACCAATAAGAGAATTTTGATGTAACGGATTTATGCGATCAAGGACATGTTCAAAACAGAGCACGAGTTTGAGTGACTAACTTCATTACACATTATATTATACTGGAACATATTATATTATAGTGTTTAATGTTTAATTTCTTTCTCCTTGATAAATTACGTGCTCAAATAAAAAAACGTATTTTTTCACGACAAGTAAATCAGAAATGTTCGTGCGAATATCGAAAGTTACGTTATTTTAAACTTCACTTCAAACAACATAAACATTCTGAATTACTTCATAAAATTAACAATATTTCATGAAACAACACATATCCAACTTCACTTAAACTTGCACCGATTTCACATCTCTGCCGTATGACAGATACTTTTCAACTGTTTTTTGATGTAAAATATGTAAACGAGCGGTGCTACAGAGTGGCCCAGACTTTCTCGTTCTAGTTAGTTTCATATATTTTTGAATACGGCTTAGCTTTTCGGTTTTTCAATATCCACGGCCCCAAGATATATATTTTTGTTTAAAATCTCGACAACCATTTTCCGCAGCACAACACAACTTTCTCTCACACTATATATTACTCCATAAATACGCACGTGTACAATATACTTTACAGTTTCTTTCTTAGATGAGAAATGTAAGAATAACAGTACGTCTCGTGATTAATTTGTTTGCGTTAGTCAATATGAGTATAAAAGCTGTTGTCTTTGCCAACATTATTTAAAGCAGCTTTCGATGATGGGTTTCGTTTAAAGCAGCTTTCGATGACGGCTCAGCCATTGTCAGTTATTTGATACAGAACGTTAAAAGATTAAGTAATGAACTAATAAATAGAAAAAGCCAATCACACATTACCAACAAAGAACATGTTAATCAAGTTCCACAAAGTTTCAGTTGCGAGTTATGGTTCGCAGAGAACAATTTTTATCAAGTGGAACGCAACTTTCGTTTCATTAAAATGTGTCTGGGATAATCTCGAAGCTAGTAAATTTCTTTGAGATTATTTTCATCACTAATAAGTATCCCGCAAATTAATATTACAAATGCCTTTTTGATTTGTTCATGGCTCTTAAATATTATGCAAGGTAATATCAATTGTTTAAACTAGTTAATAACCTGCGAAGCTGAAATGCTGAATTTGCTTTTAATGATTTTCCATTCGGCACACTTTTATGTAGTTTTAATTCCACAGACTTAAGAAACTACTAAAACAACTGCATGAATTACTTTTATTTCTGATTCATTAACATTCCTCATTGACTTCATTTTATGTAGTACTTATGTAGAATATATAGCTATTGTAAGCTATTGTAATCTACATTAATAAAATTGAAGTGTCTGCCAATTATTTCAAAATAAGTGTCTTCAAAATGCTCATTGGATTATTTACAAAATATTAACATCAATTCCATTCGTTGGCATTTTTTTGCCTGTCTGCCAATTTATTCCGGATAAGGGCTCGGCTACACCTATTTTGTTGCGATTGCTACTGAGAGGAAAAGTCATTTTGTCGGACATAATTAAAGCTACTATTTCCAGATTATTATATACTTTTCGTAAAGAAGTACATAAGTTGGTTTGTGTTTCATACAAATCTACTGTTTTATTCCGATATTAATGAAATATCTTGAACTTTAAAAACTGGGGGTGAATGCTACCTCACATGATATTTGGTAAAGACTACCTCTCCCCAAGCAACCTATAAGTTCGCACATTTTCATTTTTTCGCGATTATCTCGACAACTATGAAGAAATGCATCTTAGTGGATTATACGTTCCTGAAAGCACATCATGTTTCCCACTAAATGCTTTTTACTTCATTCGGATAGCACAATTAAGCTTCAAATAATTGACGGTCAAAATTGAAAATTAGTTCCGAGAAGAAGGGGAGAGAGAAGGCAGGGTGGAGCATGCAGGAAGAGTGAAGCATGGCGGGTGGGAAGGAGGGCGGGCGGAGCGGAAGCGGTTTGGGGCGGGGCAGGGTTCTGCGTGGTTGTGCGGGCGGAGAGGGCGAGGCGGAATGGAACACAGCGGGATGGAGGGTCGACGCGAAAATAAAATTACTTCCATTTCACACTGTAGATAGGATGCATTCCATTTCCTGTTTTATAAATGATTGATAAATCGCAATCTGAAGCTTCCACTAGAATTTCACTCCGGGTAGCTTTAATAAGACTCTCATTTTGAAAAATGAGTAAAAATAAGAAAATAAAAGGACTTTAAATGTACCTTTAGTGTGATGTCTTTCTCTCATACAATCTTAGAACGTCATTATCAAGACCTGTTTATTCAGTACTCTATAGCGAAGACATCAAAGACACGTATGAATATTTCGATTCATGTAAAAATCAAGGCATCCAAAATTCATACGATGAATAGATATCGAATGATTAAAAAATCAATATACATGTATCGATTCATATTTTGAAAATGTTGAGATTAATTGTGAAATTTCTATGAGAATTATTTTGAGTAAGGAAATATATAGATAAATTTGATATATTAATAAAATTTTGTATTTTCATAGGCGATTTTGGTTTCATAATTTTCAAAGTCAGCATATATTTTTATATTTACTTTAGATACTAAACAATTATAGGGGTATTTGAACCCACTGTATTATAACAGATATTATTAAAAGGTATTACGTTGACAAATGATAGATATCTCGTCATTTGTCACAAAGCGAACAAAACATCCTTTGGAAATTGTCGCACACCCACCGGACATTCCCCCTAATGTGTGATGACGTCGAAGATTGTGAATAGGAAAAGAAATTCACCATTGACAAATCGTTAAAATCCTAAAGAAAGGATAGAGACCGTAAACCTCCATGGGCAGAAGTCAGTACCCAAAATATTTGAACATGATTTTCTTCCGCATTGTATGCCTGAAATATAAGCCCAAAATTTTCAAAAAGGCGATTACCGTCGATTAAAATTCGGTAGCATTTATCTCTGAGAAACAGGGGTGGAAGAGGGGCATACCGGCACCCTGGTACTTTATTAATTAAAATAATTATAGACTCAGCAAAGTAAATATTTTCATAAAATTCCTGATGGAACTTCTTGATTCTAATTACTTTCTAATTAGAAAAGCTCACACGACAAGCCCCTCCTCCCCGTCCCCTGGTTAACGGATGAAATATCCATGAAAAAGAGAGATGCCACCTTTAATGTATTTCGTAACACAAAGTTTAAAATGACAGATGTGTACAAAAAAAGATAATTGTTTGAGAAAGAGAACTAAGAAATTGTTTGTAATAAAAGTATAGAAACGCTAAACTTTTGTAAGTTACATTGTATTCTTGAAACGTACAGAGACTCCAAATAACGATGAAATAGCAACGCACCTTAGGTTTAGACAAATCACGAACACCAATGTAAATTGTGATATCTCTTTACAATCTTAACGTTTTGCTAATATGGCTCCTCACGTCAATTATTTCTTAAAAAATAAAAAAAGAGAATTCTCTCCACCTTACGTATTACTTCTCTTTACACTATCACTGAAAGTCCTAACAGCCACATCATCCCTTCTAATCCAATACTCTAATGCAAGGTAATAGGTTACAGATTGTCTTCTAAACTTAAGCCAGTTTCTGTATACCACTAAATAAAACTATATATTCACTTTGCCGTCTTACTTTCCCCCAACACTTGCTTGTAATTCATTAGTAACTCCTACTTTCCTTCGGCTCTTATATTTTTCCTTTTATCTTTCCATTTTCTTCCCATCTAAGAATTCCACATGTATTTCGGTCCTGAGTCGCCATCCTAATTGAGGTTTTACTGAGTTTACTCAATCGCTTAAGGCGTAATGTGCCGGGATGGTCCCTAGCCTTGCATTCTAGTTATAAATGTGATGTACCCCACATCTCTTTTTTTTGCAATTTTTTCATAATTGAGGCATTTTATTACAAGAAATGACTTCTAACGTTTTGAGAAATCAAGATTATTGACTTATTACGCATTTATTATGGACGATATGCAACGGTTCTCTTCATATTACATTAGCTTTCGAGTTCAGAAAAAAATACAACGAAAATGCACTATTATTTTTCAGGCGCTCATTCGGTATAGTTAATGCAGCCGTTACACTTTTCTACGAGTATGTAACGTAAAATGTCAGTTATCATTGTTTGTTCCTGAGCGGCTCAATTGTAATTGTGTCAATGGAAAGTTAGTAAAGTAGGCGAAAGAGCAGGTCTTGCGACCTAATTCTATCTAGAAATAAACACATTATTATTATTATTATCATTTACAATTTGTTGTTTTTTTTAGTTGATCCTTCCTTAATGATGTCGCGCTAGGTGGGACGTTGGATGCAGATCTGGACCATTCTGGATCAAATAGATCAAATCCTCAAGAAATGCGAATCTTGTTGTGTATTTATTTGCGTCTCGACGTTTCATTCATTTTGCACGCACCTTTTCAAGAGCAATGAAGTTGGCGTCTTAAACTACTTTGTTTATATTTACATGATAAAAATATTTTTGTACGCCGAATGTGGAGTCAACTTTGGGGCTAGTATAGCCCATGTGCCGGGTGTCGCAGGCAGTGCACGAATATTATTATTATTATTATTATTATTATTATTATTATTATCCTTAATACCAAATGGAATTATTATTATTATTACTATTATTATTATTAAAGATAATACGCTACATCGATTTATTTAATTGGGTTTTAATGTAGAGGTTTCAAAATAAGCCGTTACCAGTACTCCAATTCACTGTCACAAACTACTTCGTTCTGTAGTAAATTAGGATCAGGAAAGGGGTGATACTTCATTCTTTCCTGTATTTTAGAACTTAGAGGAAATACACGAAGATGGAGTAAAACCTCAGAATTTGCTATTCATGAGAATGAAATTCGATATAAATGACATGGCATAAAATGCAGGTATTACAATTTACAAATTTAAATATACGTACATATTTAGAAATGTTAATGGTTTCTATCTTATTTTTAATTTACTATGGCTATTTACATATTAATTTACAGAAATATAATTTCCAATGTCTAAAATACCTCTCCAAATCTCCCTAATCTAGATTGGGTGGCTCTTCGTGTCTACCCTGTCAGCATCACTGTCATCACCTGATCTCCACGCAGCACGCGCTCACGGCATAGCACGGCGCGACGCGGCGCGGTGCGGCGCGGCTCGGCGCCCAAGTGGCCCCTTTCGGCGCGAACGCTATCGCCTTCCGATCGGAACGCGGCGGCGGCGGCGGCAACGGGAGGCGACGTCTGTGCGGGAGGGAGGGAGGGGCCAAGGGGTCGGGTGATGGCGGGGGGCGGGTGCGGCGCGAGCGGGCACTGGCGCGCCGGTACACAGCGACCTCGCCGCTATTTCGGGCGTGTCGGACCTAGGACAAGGTAGGCGCGTGGGCGCGGCGGCGGCGGCGGCGGCGCCGGTGTCGCGGTGAGTCTGCCTCGCTTCCCCCGGTGCGCCTCGGCGCCATGAGCACACCGCAGAGGCGGCGGGGGGCGGAGGGTGGCTAGGCGCATTAACGGTAATATTTGGGCAATTGAAAAAAAAAAACTGGGTTTGAGCGACTAGGGATTAAGCGGCCAGTTTGCCTGTCTTCCGATGCGAAGCGTCGGAATTCATATCATAGTGAGTGATAATCGATCAGGGCAGAGATGTCGATAGAAACGACACGTTTTGTTCTATTTCAAGTAAACATAATAATCGCCGTATTAGTTAATTATTATTTTTGTCATGATCATATTTTAGATGAAGGTATTTGTAAAGTTTGTTAATTCCCACACAAATAAATAATAAATAAATAGAAAAGGTTTTCTTTGTTGTTTCAGGGTAAATTTTCATCACTACTGTTTAGCCTCCGCTCAGGTCAGCCGCCAAGCTCAGGTAATCAAATCCTCATGTCTGAAATTTGATCACGACAAAGAGAGATGAAGATTGGAATTACATTTTTTCTTTTTTAAGTATTTAAAATATAGTACACTTTTCATTTATTCGTAGTTTATCACCATAGCAGTTAATTATTATTTGTCTTGTGCATATTTTTGACATGAATGCAATTGTAAACTGTGTAAATTCCCACGCAGATTAATAAATTATGAAGATGCTCTTAATTTGATTAGATCATATTTTCTTCCCTACTATTTATATAGTTCTTTTCATCTTCTGGTGTAGTCATTCGTAGAATTGGCACTGTCGTTTACATCGAGTATTTTATATCCGACTAATCTTCATCTTGGAAATCCAGGCACCTGGAATGTTCTTTAATTAGCCGTGCTCTTCTTTGGCTCTCTTAGTTTCTTTTCATCGATTTTTTTAATCACATTCTTCTGCTTCTTTTATCACATCTGCATAAAATGAAATATTTTTATAACGTTCTCTGTAGTCGTTAATATTCAATTTATGGCGCTTGGAGATTGTTGAAAACAACGTAAAGATCCGAAGAGCACCTTCGGTAAATAATATATTAAATTAATGTATTGTTGACACACATGAGAAAGAAATACAATTCTCAGGTAGTCTTGGTCTCTATTTCAACTGAGTAATTTAACTGACGTAATTTATTTTCTGACATGAATACTTCGATATTTTTGACCAAAATATGTATTCACGAAACATGCCACTTCATCACATAAGAGTTTCGTTTTTGGTCAAATAAATGATCACTGGGAGAACACAAAATCTGTTATGATCTGTCTAATGTGAATGAAGATTTCTCTTTAAAAAACTGTCATTCAACAATAATTGCTATGAGGATAAATAGTCTCAATATAAACTAACTGAGCAGATATATTTTTTAAAACAACTGTAAGTTAAAGTTTGATTCAATATAATTTGACTAGGTATGTGAATCTTCTTTGCACAGAATGTGTGTAGGTATGTGTATGTATGTACTTGTATGTATGTGAATCGTATACCCGAAGCTCGATAAGATTTCTCTTCGAATTTCAATATCTCAGATGATTCGCCCTTGTACAAAAATGTGACTACATTTGATGTCTTTCAAACTGAAAACTCATCTTCATCGTGAGCAAAAAGTACAAAATATTTGAATTAATTTGTGAAAAACGCCTACCAACCGACTGCTTTACTCTTCATTCCCCATGCATGCACGGGTTCACCGCATCTCAATCCCTCCTCGTTACCCTCTACCTCAACTGCACCGAGTTCTGGTACTAACAGAGTTGGATTTACCTCCAAGTAAAATAAGAAGTTGTTAAGGAGTCCCCATCCATTCGGAAAAAAATCATAAAATCATTGTGAAATGTCATAAAATATATTTACTTCTGTAAAAAATACATTTTTATTTATATTTTTAGTTATTCTGTTATATACGAATAAGTTATTCCGTAATATTTAGTAAATGTGGAGGATATTTTTTATCCGGAGTGTAACCTCAACACAAATTTTGCGCCTGGGGGCCCCGCAACACCTCAGACCAGCTCTAGGTACGAGGCAGGTTCCCAGGCTCAAAGTAAGGTGTCATGGAGTATAGGCGGAGCGGGGAGCAGCGATGTGGGGGTGGCAGCGTGGGCGGAGGCACACTCTCGCCCGCTCACAGCAGCGGCAGAGAGCGCGACGCGTCCGAAATAACCGAACAACCCGCTGGCACGAGATCACACGTGACGCCCCGCCCCCTACCCCCGTCGTCTTCCGCCTGCCGCCACCGCCGCCGCGGGCGCCCCCAGCGCCGTTGTGCAACGCCCGCTGCTTTCTATCGGAGCGGCGATAAACTCCGCACGAATTCCAATGAGGCTTTCGAGGCGCATTCGGGAGCAAATTGGGCAGCAAGTGTCGGAAAATAGCTTGTCGGTCAGTGGAGCGCGCGACCGGGCAGATCGGCTTGCCACGGTATTTCGGAAAGTACGTTTCATTTTTATCGTAAGCAATACTCCGGGGAACATTGAGAGGTTAAGTGTTTCATTCTGTTTCAAGAATCATGGTTCTTGTCATGTGCAAGGGGCAGTCGGTAGGTTTGGCAATCAGGAAGAAGTCAACAGATTAAAACTGTTCAAGAAATTGGGATGTCAGCTTCCCATGGTAGCCAAAACCACGTCTCTTTGGTGAAAGCCAAAAGATCTCAATGCGTACAGAGTACAATAAGCGAGATCAAAGAAACGTCATTGAACACTTTATTTTTTATATGCTTCTTATCAGTCGTTTAAGTGACGTTTAGTTACGCTGCCATTATAAAGAATAATAACAGAAATAATGCTAACGAAAAAGTTGGAAGTGAGTGGTGACGGAACTGTGGTGGAATGTGAGACACGTGAAACGCGTAAGCCTGTAAAAAAGTGTTCGTTTGGTTCAGCACGAATTCCTCACAGATTCATCGGAATACGAACTACGACACGACGAAGGCTACAACTACGCCCGCGGTCTGGATCAAGTAAGCGCGCCCGCCAACACCGCCTCCGCCGCCGCCGCCGCCATCGCCACGCCGCGCCGTCGCGTCCGCGCCGGCAAGCACGGCTATACTCGGCGTGTGCGCGCCGCCACCGCCGCCGCCGCCGCCGCCGCCGCCGCCGCCAGCGCTCCCGCTTCGCCCGCCTTGCCCGCCGCGCCAGGTCTATATTAAACTGCACCCGGTGCAGTGCCGACGCTGCCTCCCGTCGCGCGCCGGCTGTCCCACGCCTCGGCAACCCGCCTGTCACTCTCCCCAGCCGCCGCCGCCGCCGCCGCCGCCGCCGCCGCCGCCGCCGCCGCCGCCGCCGCCGCCGCCGCACCGCGCCGCGCTGCGCCGCGCTCCTCCTGCACGCTTACTCTCTTCAACATTGCAGTATGATGAATGGCCGTTAAACATAATATTACGTGTGTCGAGGAATGCTTTATTGTCACTACTTCTAAGTGAGTTGTAAGATGGATTTTTGCTTTCAAGAAAGAATTGTGCAGTCTCACACTGAAAATTTCGCAGATGTTAAACAGTTCCTTCTACATTAATGTAACAAATTAAATTCAAAATTAATGTGCTTCCAAATTAACATAACAAATCCATTATGTAGGTAGAGAAAATGTGTACTCAATAATTATGGTATATTTGAGAAATATAGGTACTGTTACCGTCTTAGATATTTACAATTACAACACACGTCGTAGGAATAACATTCATTATGTATCTGTTACCAACAGCTTACTTGTTGTACAACACATAGCCTGATGACCTTAAAAAATTAAAATTTAAATGAGAAGTTGATACACAAATTTAAATGACAAGTAAAATATTTTTTGCAGTACAGCTTTGTCCATACAATTAGATGATATTCTGAGCATCAAAAAGGAAAATAATATTTATTTTAACAACGAAAAATTATTTAATATTTGTACTGTATAATTTTAAAAAGACTTAATATGTACGCAGCAAGTAATGTACTTCAGCTTCTGGATGTCTGATGGAATGATCCCCATCTCCATCAGACATTTCGTCCTTTTCCCTGGTTCATTGCTCAAATGCTGCGATGGTCCCTTGTTTTTCTCCCGATATAAATATAGCTTCACTGTGAGCACGTTTTGTTGAGTTCTGCTTTTGCTACTTGTGGTAGGAGACAACCAGGGATGTGGATCGATAAATTGTTAGCAATTCCCTAAAATCAAATCTGTAATTCGTTTACCAATGCAAATAATAATAGTAAATTTAGAGCAAAAAAAGACTAGTTGTTTTTCGAGATTCTCGGGCTCAAAAAAAAACCCTGCGTAGATAATACTTCTCTTCATACATCACAAACACTTTAACTGTTTTCACGAAAATAAAGAAAATAAGTGAGTCCATCAAAAAATAACAGGGGAACATGATAACGAGTGCGTACTATTATGGGATAATACGCAACTGGATATATTTAAGTTAATCAGAAAATATTCAGAACGAAAGGTATGTTATGTTTATTACCAAGTGTTACAAAAAATTGAAGTTCAGAAGAAAACATCAGAAAGGAAACGTTAATAAAATGTATTATCAGTTTTAAGTGTAATGCCAGTTCATCTTATTACCATTTTCTAATTTCAATCTCTTTATTTCTTTTATTCGTGCAAATTGTATCAGATGGTATTGTTCATTTCGTATAAATCTTATATATTATTTCTCAAAGGGCTGTTTGGTCTTTTCAATAAATTGGGCGACATACGAAACCGATCTGTATAAAGAAGCAATGGATTGAAAAATCGTGTTTCTTTTCACCTGCACATGGGACATTCGTACTTGAAAAAGGGCGTTAAAAATACCTAAATATTAAAAAAAGTAGTAATTCGGGATCTGTAATATCTGATTGCCGCGCGATCTATCGGAAGAAAATTACACTCGGACGGTGGCGGGAAATGCAATCTCAAGCATTTTAGTTTGTTTCAATTTACGTGATTTTCTACATTGAATAGAAATCTTGAAATATGAGAGATTAGTGATCTTAGTGAGGTTAGGTCGTTTATAATGCTGGAATACAAAAAAAGAATTTATTTAAGCAGAAAACAGTTTGGTTATTTGACTAACCGTGCGATTTAATCGCACGGGTTCTCACTAGTAATATTTAATTTGACACTACCGCGTTAAGAACCGAGATTTCTCATATTAAAGTACATTACATAGTCGTCAAAACAAAACGCGTATTCATGCCATAAAATAGTAGCCGTAAACGCCTTTGGCGTTACAACCGCTGCTTTACTGTGCCGCTGTAAAGAAGGGTTCTCCGGGGGGCACGTTCGGAGTATTCTGAGAATCGGGCAAGCAGGAGAAGCATCGAATCAGACCCGTTCCTCGTTCGGCGTCAGTGAGTCTCCGGTTCAGGAGCGCGCAAGACGGCGGGCGCGTGAATGGAGAAGTCTGTTAAAGGTGACCTCTCCGCAGTGAGTAGCGAGGCAGCCTTGCTCCGAGCGACGTGACTTCATAACCTGTTGACACGGCGAGCGCCCTGGGCGCGGGGCGGAGTGGGGCGATGCGGGGCGGGGCGGGGTGGGACGGGACAGCGCGGGGCCGGGCAGCGCGGGGTGGCGCGTGGAGGCGCGGGGCGGCGCGGATGGCGCAGGTTTTTGCGGGGCGGTGTGGGGAGGTACTGGCAGATGCGGGGCGAAGCAGGGGACGGCTGCGCGGGGGGCGGGGTGCAGTGCGTGTGGCGGGGATTTGTGCGGGACGGTGTGGGGCTAGGCCCCGAGTGGCAACAGGGTGGGGGGCGGGGTGGAACACAGAGCAGTGGCGCGGGGGAGGGGCGCGGGGCAGCTCGGAGCAATGCAGGTGGCGTGGGGTTGAGCGGGGCGGTGTGGGGCGCGGCAGCTGGTAACAGCGGGGAGGGCGATGCGAGGCAGAGCGGCGCGGGCGGGGCAGCGCGGCGTGGGGCGTGCAAGGCAGCGGGGGGCGGCGCGGAGTGGGTTGGCACTTCGGGGCGGGCACCGCGGCGTCCGCGCGCTTTGGGCGGGCGGCCAGCCGCCGCCGCCGGACTGACCGACCGCTCCGGGCCGCGACCTCCTCACCCGGCCCCCACCTCACCGGCCACTTGCTGCGGTGCCGAACCCAGACGCCCGCCCGGCGCGGCGCGGCGCGGCGGCCCCAATAGTGGCCCATTATTACTCATCATTGGGACGGCGGCGACGGAGGCGGCGGCAGTGACTACGATGGTGGTGGCAATCCAATGACGACGACGGTGATGGCGCTCCAATAGATCAGCATACCGATCATCGTGCGAAATTTGAAAATTCTTATTTGTAAGCTTTAAATCTATTAGTTAAATATACATAGTATACATTCTACATGATCGTAAAATGAATGTACTTAGTATTATAAAGAGAAATAATCGCTAATGACGGATGCCTCGAATAATGGGTATAAAGACCATCCCAAGAGTTTCGACTACACAATGTAATCAATATTTTGTAATTCAGTTTTATGACTATTATTTTTATGCATTCTCGATATATTCTCTCTCCCTCTCTCTCTTGATCCATTAACCCGCCGGTGACAGTGCACAAAAGCAATGAGAGGACAAGAAAATGTCTGCCAAAGTAACGAAGAGCGAAGATGCCAGAGACATTGAAAGTGCCAGGGACTGAAGAGATGGTAATGAACTAACTGCAATGGCAAAGGTCACCACGGTGGCGTTGGAGACACTGGCAAAATGTGTGAGCAGGCGACGGCAATGATGCCGACAGTGGCTGTGCTGTGGCGAAGGTGGCTGCAGATCCGGACGAGTAATCTGGCCACGTTAAAAAGGAGACTACTGCAGGCCGAGAACTGAACAAGAGCCAGTATTTCCCGCGACCCAAATTGCCCGATGCACATGAGCCGTGAAGACACTACTGCCCCAATGGCCCAGGATTTCTTTTACGAGTATCTACGAGAGCTCACTTTTCCACCAGCAACATTAACGAAATTGTGCTTGCAACTGATAGTGGCATTGCTGGTGTTCGACGGCATTTACCAATTACATAACCAAATTCTGGTTCCTAACAAATTTGTATTTACTATTTTGTTAAACAAATAGTAAAAAAAATTCACATAGGAACAGCAAACCACAAACGTCTTATAAATGAAACACAGAGATCAAAAGTATCCAGACACGTGACTGAAAATAACTTACCAGTTTGTGGAACCTCTATCGGTAATGCTGGAATTCAATAGGGTGTCGGCTCACCCTTAACCTTGGCAGCTTCCACTCTCGCAGGCATATTTTCAATCAGGTGCTGGAAGGTTTCTTGGGGAATGGCAGCCCATTCTTCATGAAGTGCTGCACTGAGAGGTATCGATGTAGGTCGGTGAGGCCAGGCACGAAGTCGGCGTTCCAAAACATCCCAAAGGAGTTCGATAGGATTCAAGTGAGGACTCTGTGCAGGCCAGTCCATTACAAGGATGTTATTGTCGTGTAACCACTCTGCCACAGGCCGTGCAGTATGAACAGGTTACTCGATCGTGTTGAAAGATGCAATCGCCATCCCCGAATTGCTCTTCAACAGTGGGAAGCAAGAAGGTGTTTAAAACATCAACGTAGGCCTGTGCCGTGATAGTGTCACGCAAAACAACGAGAAGTGCAAGCCCCCTCCATGAAAACCACGACCACACTATAATACCACCGACTCCGTGTCCGGATACTTTTGATCACATAGTGTATATCGGAGTTAATATGCCGTAACTGTCTCAAAGGTCACAGGCACATATTTTTAAAGTGCATCATGTGAAAAGTTTTTCTCACATATTGAATTTCCACGCATTACATCTGCATTACTAATTTTCAATGTGCGCAGAAATTAAAAGAAAACAAAGAAACTTATGGTTATGTGAGAGGAAGTATTTTATTTGTTCTTGAGCGGTGTGCGTACTACTTTTTGAAAAACATTTTGTACGCTTTTGTTCAGCAGTAATTTTGCTGATGCAGATTATTAGTTTTCATTATTGTTTTTAAGTACAAAAATGTTGTGTGAATTAAAATGTCAGGCAAAGGAGCTTTACTTTCTTCAAGCTTCGTGATTGCAAATTGAATATGAAATCACTATTCAATTGATATTTAATGAACTCTATTATAAATGTTTTGAAAACAGTGTCATCTAAAACAACAGAATTGTTAGCGTAAATACACTCTCAAATAAATCTTAAAGTGAAAAAACATTAATTGTATCCATGTGAAACACTTCCGTTCGGAAGCGACATATGTAGTCCTTCACTATTTCAGTATATTTGTTACCCGTATTGCCTCAGGTACTGTAAAAATCGAAGAAAATTAAAAATGAAGAGTGACAATGATCTTTACATCTCAATCATTCAGAAGCTCTGCTTCAAACCGGCAGTAGTGGCCGAGAAACAAACAAGGCGTTCTAAATAGTCCTAATCGCTATCTATAGCTCACGCCACGCGTAATTTTAGCGCACTTCGCTCTATTACCATTATATTGCTCAAGTTAGCGCCCGATTTGCCATCGACACGATCGATGCATCATCACGCACCGATCAGGTCATACTGTCTCTGAGTGAAGTTTCGCAATCGCTGGGCTAATAGCGCCGCACACTTAATTGTTGAAGATCCAGCTTATCGTGAAATAACATGTTTGGTATTAAATGATATCAGCGATTTAAAAGTTTATTTAACAAAATGTTTCTGATTTTGTTGTAAGCAGTAGGATTTGCATTCAAATAAAATTAGGAAACAGAGGTGTTTTAAATAGTGGTCACTACTCAGAGAGGATTTTAACTGACCGAATAAGTGTTCCCAAATATTCTAACATTATTCTAGCAAATTCACTTCAATTATTTCTACATATCTGGTACTACTCACGTTCTATACTAGTCTGTCGACAATTTTTGAGTGATGATACATCACAAGGATAGTAAAACTAACCACGAGTTTATGAAGCGAAAAAATATATTAAAAAGTATTGCAAATTCAGCCCGTGCAACGGTTTCAACTTGCAATCAAGATATTCCACTCAAATTCATGCAGTGCATACAATGAATTAAGAATTGAAGAGAGGTTACAAATTAAAGACATATTTCCATAATTTTCTTGACAATTCAGTACAAATAGTTATTCAAACATATTTTTCTACAATACACTGTTCCAACATTAGGCTTAAACTTCACTATTGCATCCATTATTTCTTCTATAAATTTGATTTACAGCTAGTCTATTCATTATAGTCGCAGTACAAAGTAAAACTATATTACACTGATATGATACTAATAAAATAGTGTACTGATTTGAAATATTGGTATTACAACAAAACAATATTATTTTAAGTATATTAGATCATGCCGGAGGCCCAAATGTGACTTCTTTGAATTGAAGGAATCTGTAGTTTTTTAATAGAATGGACTGAATATAAATATCGAAGTACGATATTCGTTTTATGACTTAATTATCGTTTTAAAATGTTATAGCTTATATTATTATTTTTATTTTCTGCGATATGTGACTTATAATTAATATATTTATATCTCCATGTGATGCAAGCCATACGCTACATGTGACGAAATAATGCAAAGTCAAATCTCCAGGAAAGACGACGCGAAGGTTTATTTTAAAATATCAAGATTTTATCGCTTAATACTTGTACATTTGAGTATATAATAGCATGATAACAATAGTTGTGTGTCTAATCCATTACATTTCATCATAAAAGCGGTCTGTAAAACATCTGTTTTACTAACTTATGAATTGAAAGAAATAGTGAAACGAAATGTAAACGTTTTAATATAAAAAAAATACGATCACTAAATGTTTTTAAAACATGTTTTAGTAGAAGAATGTTTAAATAAAATTATATTATCATTATAATTATAACAATTTGATATTTTCTTCAGGGCACCTTTAATTATGGTTTAGAAGATCTCAGCTGCCACCATTGACTTATTTTGTTATGTTCAGAGCTCAACCACTGTGTTAGGCGGCGTGCGTCCTATTCAGAATCGATCGAAATTCGCTGGCCAGAAGCCCCGCGCGCGCGAGAGAGCACTAAGCCGCCGACGCGATGCGCGGGCACAATCGCTGCGCCGACGAGCGACGACCCCCGTGGGACGGCCGCGTCAAAACACGATTATGTTTACACATCCACTTGAAGGCGCAGTGCCGCGATGCGACACCGGATTGGCTGCGGGCGGCGGCGGCGGCGGCGCGCTGCATTTTGACCAGCTGGACGTGCGCCAGCGCTAGTCCGACGGTACGACACAGTGGGCGGCACGCAATTCCCGAGGAGCGGTAGTGTCAAATGACTGTTGGGGATGCTACACCTATGATGATGTTTTTCTAAACATCGGTGTTTGGAACATCAATATATTAATCCGATGTTTTTAACATAGATCTTTTGTGCTCGATCATTTCTTCGTGAATGTAAGATTCATATAATCACAACATTGTAAAAGTTAAATAATAATAATAATAATAATAATAATAATAATAATAATAACTGGTGGTAACTCTGTTAGCTTTTGTGCTCGAACCAAACGAACGCTGTTCGAACCATCATCGAGCCAAACATCTTTCGCCAGAGATGAATCTATCGGGAGAGGCGGCTCAGGGCATCAACTGATGTCACTGCAGTGCCTCTGCTCGGGAGGTCTTAAATTCGAGTCCCGACGGTGGAAGGATTTTCGAATCTAGCGTGTCAGCTAGGTCGAATTCAGTCGCTGTCTGGAGGAGGATTGTAATGTCCGACTGCTCTGATCGGTAATTTTCCTTGGTTTCTCCGATCAATAGCATGCGAATGCCGGAGCAGTACCTTAAAAACGGGCTACGGACCGCCCGCAATCTTTCCTACCTCTTCCTTGTCATATCCTCTCCCCTTTACTCACATTTACACTAACATGCACTACACTACCACACATGCCGAGAGAACGGTCGGGAACTTAGAGCTTGTCCCAGCTGGTGCGGTGCCCTGCTGGTAGGAAACACCTGAGTGGAGAAAACCCCGCTAGCCGACAGTAGGTCGGCGCCGGATCTAGCCATCCAGCGGGGGAAGACTACCGCCACATCCCGAGCAAAAGAATGCACTACACTGATCCTTTGAAATGACCATGACTGATTCTTTGAGATGACCGTGGGAACTCAGGCTTTCAGGCTGTTTTATAATTTGTTTCTATTATTTTTTAACTTTGTTTAATTATAGTTAATAATACAGTCACTGTCAAATTAAATTTTCTTGCGAGCGAATTTAACAATGAAGTTTACTAAGCCAGCATCGATGAATTTAGCCGATGTATTATTAACATGGAGGTTTTATTTTTCGATGTCGCATCAGCAATGACTACTAGAATACTTTTCTAATGATTCTGCACTGCACTTTTTTTTTGTAAATTGGACTCTTTTCGGGAATTCAAAGGTGAATATACTACAGTAGAACCTCGCAAATCCAAAGCCCGCAAATCCGAAATGTCGTATAATCCGAACAAAATTCGGGTTGAAAAAAAGTAAACAAAATAAATAAATGGCTTATTAGTAGTGTATATTTTTAATTTCTGTTAAAATGAACAACTAATTATTGAAACACAAGTTGTAGAAATGAAACGTTTATTGAACTTTGAACTGATAACTACGGTGTATAACTCATGTCTGTAGCAGTGATTTTCATTTAGAGGAACTTGCAAAATCGGTAATCTTCTTTCGCCGTAAGAAAATGAATCTGATTGATGATGTGATGTGATGATGAAATGATGCGATCGCTACGCTACATTGTCATTTTCTCACATCACATGTACATTGCATTGTCTGGTAATCCTATAGATATATGTACATATATACGATACATTTTTTCGGATAATTCGTACATTTCGGAATCCGAACTGATCACCCCCCCCAATTACTACTGTTACGGGTTCTACTGTACTTGTATGTAGTACTGGTGTGAAGAAGAACAAGAAAAGCGCCAACTCATGAGAAAAGTGCTTTGAGACCATACCAGAAACTCCACATGGAGTGTAGGGAATTTAAACCCCAATACCTATATATATTGGGCTAGTGGTGGTCTCTATATTACAAGTCGATTTTCCATAAAACTGCTTTTTAAATATATATTTCTTAATTTTCCGTGTCATGCAGGCTTATTCTTTACAAGTAATATATTTACAAGTGCTTTTTTTTCATTTTCTCTTAGACGAATTATCGTGAAGGATTTTTGAAAGTATATAAATAACAGACTCTTCTTCGACCCACCTTTCTGCACGTTTGTAACAACACTAGCTGTAAACGATACAAGCACGTTGTTGCAAAATGGATATTCTGCGATCAAAATATATAACGTAGAGCTCTGCAAATTTGAAAGGGATTTCATAGTAGGGGAATGTTCACGTGAAAACATTATATACATAAAAACGTTTTTGAAACTTTCTCACAGCCGTTTCCTTGAAATAATGTGTACGAATAGAAATTAATAGAACGGTTAAGAACACGATGAAGAAAAAATGAAGATTTTTTCTTGAGGAAATAGATAAGGTATATTATATACTAATAAAATTGTCAGAATGGTAAAGTATTTCGTCACCCTAAGATCTTAATTTCGGCCCTCTGTATTCACGACGAGGCTGCCTGGCGTGATCAGTGCCGTTCTCCTACAGGTCCTCCCCTCCCCCCCCTTTCGATCCCCGTCACCAACGGCAGCGAGTGACACGGCGGCGGAGACAGGAATCGAGAGCGCGAACACGATTTGTAACGTGCCTCGAGGCCCGCTGAGCTACCAGAAAATGTAAAAAAAAACGGAGTACAAGCATCAGCAAGAGTGTTGTTCAACAAAGTTGAAATATTCTGGCAAGGAGGCGGAAAGAAAACACTCGCATGCTTGCTTTGGCCCCGCTTGACCCTAGCTTGTTCGTGCAGGATGCTTTCTACACAATGGGTAGAATGCATTCGGGAACACTGTCTCTTAAATAGTCAGATATTTTATGGTCGTTTGTTGTTGAGAAGGAACACTTTTGTGCGCTAATGCTATATAAAAACTTCGACAAAGGTATGCAACTTTAATGTGGTTATGATATGATTCGTAAAGTTGTGTACTATGGTATATGATTTCGGATTCTGAAGCGTATTTTCTCATGACAGGTACCTATATCAACGAAAAAAATCTCAGTCATATCTAGGGATTGCAATACAGCACTGTTTTCAATCCTGCGGGATTTTTGCTGAAGTGACTTCAATCCAGCGGGATCCCACATAGGTCAAAGTTTTTTTTATGGAGTTAAAAAATATTTACTACAGTAATAACCAAATATTTATTAAAATTGCAAAAATCAACGCCTTACTGTACTTACACTGAAAAAAAGGATTGCTTGCCGCACATTAAAATTCGGTTCTCCCAACCAAATTTAATAGTAAAATATGGCCCAGCTATTTGTGTGGTTGACGCAACGTCGGCGCCATGTGTGAACCTCCGTGGTGCTCTCAACCACCGCTGGGTCTCGTGATTCCCTTGCCGACGTAGGGTCTTGAACCACAAAATGTTTGCAGTGCGTGATTGACTGTCTCGGAACTTCGGTGGGTGGTTGAACAAACCAAAATTTAGTGCTAGTTCCTGGATAAATATGTATACACCAAAAATGGAAAATTTTGCATCAACCCTTGTTTGCATGTATGCTTACCTTCTTTTATACTCGTACCTGTAGCATTAAATCGTTGGTTATGTAGTTAAGAAATTATAAAATTTTTAAGAATTGCATAAATTTGTGCGTATGCAAGACAATTTAAAACCACAAGTAGAGACAATGTCAAAATTCAAATTTCAATTAAATTCAGTGTAAATTAATTGGATAAATGAATTAAATTTTGTATAATTTTGTAAAATTATGTAACAATGTCTGGAATCAAATTTTATACAAACATGATTCTAGAAATTGTTACATTTTAAAAATTCAACTGAAAAACAAGTAAGAAGTCAATTTGAAGAATTTTTGAATAAAGACATTCTTGCAAACTTGACACTAAAAGTAATTGCTGAATAGAATTAGATATATAAACATTAATTCTGAAATAATTTCATTCATAATATTTTGCCAAATATTTTCACTCTTAACATTTAATAGCAACAAGTAAACACTCTTAAGACCCCTAACCAACACAAAAAAAATTAAGCAAAACTCAATACAGTATTTGTAAAATCAATTAACCAACTCAAAAATATAGAGTATTTCTTAGTTCATTTCTTCAGTCCTTTGTTTCACCAAGTCATTTGCAACTTGTGGCACACAACCATCACTAAATAAAAGTTTAAATTTCTTACATTCCATGAAACCAATTTATTAGTTTTAACCGTCACATAATCTCTCTTAAGACCAAGTTGCAAATGACTCCACTGAAACAAGGGTCAGAATAAATTAACACACAAACTCAATCACATTAAACTGATAACAGTTTTGCAGGCATGAAAATCACAAACAGGAATATGAACAAATGTGAAAGCAATTGAAATAGATATATTTGGGAAATTGTTATGAGAAAAACACTTGATGGATACTTATAAATGCTTCCTTATATTTTAAATAATTATTTACATAATCTTTTTATACATTTAAAATGAACATTTCACAGCAACAAGTTTTAGCTAGTAAGTGCCCTAGGCGCCACAAAAAATAAAACATTACAATGAAGCCAAATACTGAAAAGTAAGATACCAGTTTTGCATCTGAGAATGATGCAAGTTTTCTTATGTAGTAACAACCACACAAGAACATTTTGGAAACAGCCCATAGCCTTGTATAACACAAAAATTGCATGCAGCGCTTACTCCTTTAGAATAAGAAATATGATAAAGAGATGAAAATCCATTGTATTTATGCACATTATTAATGTTATTTTATTGAACTTCTAATTATTACTTGCAGGCCTCTCAGTGTTTAATGAGGTTCAAATTAGTCTAATCAAATAAGTTTCGTTGTCCAAAAATAGTGAGTCAGGAAACAATGTAAACATTGTTTATGAAGAAATAATAATTACAAGAGGAAATAGCTTTTATAAATGCATTAATCGTGACCATTTCTTTGCATCAATCCCAAACTATAATAAGTGTTCCCAAATCACAAAGTTTTATTAACAAAACCACAGTGTAATTAAATTTTCACATGAGAGGGCTAGTTCCAATTTCCATGTCTTCTTTCTAATAAAAATTTAGTTATTGCATAGTAGATCAATGTTGGACATTAGAATTGCATGTTCCCTGAAACTAGACAAAAATATTTATGATTTTTTTCACAATAGAAATCGAAGACAAAATAAACTCCAACAGTCTTTATTGATTGTTCCAAATTGTATATAATACTTTTTATAGAAACAAAATTCTCAGCTCTCAGTATGAAGTTAGCATTGTTACATGAGATACCAATTATTACAAAGTTACATTACAAAGTTTGCCAATATAAACATTGTTAATCCCTAGTAATTTCTGAAAGTGACAGTATTCTGAATGTATAAAATAAGAACAATCAAAATTGTTCTGTAAATTAAAACTCAAATCCATAGAGTAAAACCATTAAAGAAAGAAAGTTTCATATTTTCTTAGACCAAGGTCAAAATCCAACTATGCAATTCTAAATTTTGTTTTCTGAAGTAAGAATAATTGTGTACTTAGATACTCATCTATATAATCATGTACACTAGTAACAAATCGACAATAAAGATTGAATTTAAAAAATTAATTAATAATTCAATATTTGTTAAAAAAAAGTGAGAATAATGAGGGAACATGATGGCAGTATGAAAATAGTTTTAAAAAGTGTGTCGCTAAGGGATCTGTACTAGCAAATAATTAAAATATGTAAATAAAACTTAATTGAAAGGATCAGAAATAGTGTATGCATCCCCTGTCTGCACACTCCTAACATAAAACTCAAATTCTACAATGTAGAGTCCATGAAATTTGCATGCCTGTGACAATTGAAACTTTACAATAAAAAAATAAAAACCACACACATTGAGAAAAATTTACTTAATACATCTTCCAATTGTTTTTTTTATATTTTGATGTAAGTTTTCAAATTAAATTGGGTATAACGTTAATTTTTTTTAACTTTAGTGATTTTTATGTTCTTCCTTAATTTAACATATATTGTAAACACTAATTTGGCTTCTTCTTCGAAAACTAATTTTGTAGTTTGTTACACTTGATGAGGGAAATAGAATCTCAAATGTAAACCCTTCATTGAACAAAATAAAAAATAAATTTGGATTTTTTAAAATGTGGTTGTCCTACATAAAAAAGGGACTGAAAAATATTAGAAAATATAATTTCAATAGTGACAACCAAATCAAAACTTTTCTTTCAACTTTTCAAAAGTTTTCAATCCTCAAGAAGCGCTATCACACAGTACTGCCTCATATTTTGAAAAAGATTTTTTGACATCATGTGTTGGGCACACATTTGTATTTTAACAAGTTTATCCTAACTACATAAACACAACTAATAGTCCCAAAATTCTGGAATACACAAAATATGCATTACATGTAAAACATTTTCTATCTCAGACTTAATATTTTGCTCTAGGGCATATTTCAAGTTTCTGAGAGATATTGGCATCAAAAAATGTGCAATTACATGAGCATTCATAGCTTTACAAATAACAAGTATGTACAGAATGTAGAGATACAATTCTGAACCTGAGATATTCTAAGCCTGTTTGTTGTCATTTTGTTTAAAAATTGACTAATTTTGTCTAGGAATGTAAAGTTTGAGAAATTATGCTTTTTAACATGGATTTGTTCAACACTTTTGCTGGGTTTTTTTCATTAGCACAATGATACAATGACTTTCAACAATATTCTTAAAATTCTTATACTGAAATTGAAAATAAGTTAATTAATTATTTTGGGCGTCAGGTTATTTACCTGAAGTATTTAAATTATTAATAATTTAAAAATGATGGGGAACGGATATGACTAAATGTAATTGAATAATTTTTGCCTTGCCACGTGGAACAAGTTTTAGATATAGTAATTATAAGATCATCACAATTGGTATGTCACAGCCTGTGTTCAAATTTTAAAATATATACCTTACTGATATTCAATGAGAAATGAAGCGATTATCAAATATCTGATATTACTGATTTGATGCAAGTATGAAAAGAGCAAAAATAAATCCCACAACATTTGAAAACTAGAAATGAACCCTTCCTATAAAGAAGGACTTGAGTAATTGATTCTTTTAATATACTATTGTACATTGAAACAACTTCCCTCTATTCGCAGAGGACGCTATTAATTTATATTTAAAGATGAAAATAAACAAATAAAATTAAAATCAATAAGTTAATTGATTAATTTTGATACAAAGAGATGATATGAATTAATGAATTTTTTAAAGAGACAATTACCAACAATGCATGCAATCTTCAGAATCACAAGAATACTTTTAACAAATGCTGGACCCCAAAAACAATTCATTTGGTTTACTGACGTACCTGCCATCTCGTATACAGAGGCTTGTAGTCAAGCTTCACTTTGTATAATCTTTAAGATTCATAGATACCATTTGAAACCAACAATAAAAAAGCATCGACATGGGCAGTATATTAGTTTAGATTTTACTTACATATATTTGAATCCTGAAAGATATCATTTTCTCATTTGACAAATATAAATTTAAGCAATAAAATAATACGGAACTCATCTGATTACTCAAAACACTACGTTAATTTATTAAAGGAAACAAAGAAGGTACAATGGAATTTAATATCACTGAAGAACATTAGATTGCTTGCAGTTCCACAATTTTCTTCAGTTATAAAATAAAATGGTAGCAATTTTCTTAATTAAATTGCAGAACCATAGCAAAGATAAATATTTGATGAACTACAAATGCATCAAAACATTCCAGTACATGACAGTGCAAATAAATCAGTTGTCAATTTTTTTCACTTATGTACACTACATTTCAATGTGAATGCTGGTATGTAACACAGCACGGAACAAAAGAACACTGCAAGAATTCAAAAGCACAGCACCACAGGATGTCACCAAAAGCTGACATCAAATAGGATCCATTGAGGTTTTCATGTCTGTGATGTCCAATTCAAATCACATGCATCTTAACTTGATTGTTTAAAAACTGCCTTCATTTACTCATCCTTCAAGAAACACACATTCAATGACATCATTTTGCAGTGCCCATTGTATAAACGTTCTGCATGTGTAGTTTTCTGGTCTTAATCAACAACTTCTCTGACACATTTCAACACTTTTTATAAACATATATACTGCGTATTTTCATCAACAACAAAATACCATGATCAACATAACCAAGTTTCAACAGAGTTTTAGAGATTCGAAAATTTTCTTCTTATAAAGATTCGTCACAATTGCTAACTACTCTCACAACAGAATACACTCATTTTCCAAATTAAGTACTGGATTCCCCTCCACATACACACACATCTTCGTGTACCGCCAAACGATAAACCTGCAATGAATCATAAATTATACGTTAAAAATACTTGTTACTCGATTAGAGTAATGTGGCCGTAACCTCACATGAAAAATGTTTCACATACCATTGAGTGACAATGAGCATTCTCTTGGAATCGATTCAGCAGATATTCATCTTAATATTTCGTCTTTTGGAAACTTAAATTATGTGAACACTCTCTCCAGAGTCCTTATTAATCACACTCTGAAACTCGTCTGTATTTCCAGCGGTCAAATTCATCCTCAGGCCGCGCTGGTCTCCCGCCAAAGGTTGGTCAACTCAACCATCTCCGAAGCGTTGAGGAGGCGTTGAGAACCCCGTGGTTGCGGGAACCAATTAGAACGTTATATGAAGTCAACTGATGGTTATAAGAATTGCGTATTTCCCAACCTTCGTCGGTTGGTTAGCTTGACAATCAACTACCAGCACGTCATCTATGGCGATTATTGCCACAATGTATAAATCGATCGTCACAACTGGGAGACACTTAACCATGGGTTTGTGGTTGAGAGTCAATGGCTCTTTTTTTTCAGTGTAACTGACTAATTATTTAACAGTTCGGCTATTCGTCTAATTATTTATTAATAAAAAATCCAAAAACAATAACAAATATAGATTTTTATATTTGATTTTTGCAATTTTAATATTTTTAAATTTCAACCTATAACAATTTTGTCGATAGTTCTGGAATACGTGAATATAATCTTCTATCAAGCAGTTCTTTTTCTGGTTCCCCACCGGCTCGAAAGAACAATTTCGAGAAGAGGTGCAATTAAGCGTGCCTAAAGGTGAAGGTCTCAAGTAAACGCATCTCAGATAATACTCTCAGGTCTCCAAGAAATTCAACAACGACAGTTCTAAGAACTAAGCATGCAGCAATTCAGAGGGGCGAAGAGAAGATTTGTAAGAAACTAGAGATCATTTGTTTTAACATATAATTCAAGTACTACTTTGTTCTAAATTAGATTCAAATACATGAATCTCTCCACGCCTTTTCCTAAGGATTGCAAAACACTTTTAACCCTGTATTGAAGAAAATACAAAATGAAATGGTATTAATAAGCATTGGTTGGAAATCTCAAGATACAAAATGTATGGCAGATTCAGTAATTTAACATATCATTGTCCTCCTCAATGAAAACGACTTAAATAAGTTTCTGAATTTTAATAAACATTTTCTGCATTTCGATCTCAACTCTAAAACATTTTAAGACCTTCAAACACGATTTTCAGGATTTAACGGCAGCCCTACGTATGTTTTTTTAAGCCTTAATCTACAAAACTGGGTCTTTGGGGATGACCTATAATATTCGTGGGGGTTCGGCTCTCTTGAGTACTCTTAAGTTGTTATATTATGTTGCTGCTGTCCCATCCTACCAACTCAGAATTTTCACTTTATCCGCCAGGGTAGTCAGTGAACGGTCTGCAGCCGTAAGGTTTAGGTTCTTTCGTAATAAAAACAGACTTAAATTACACTTCTGAATTTCCAGTAAAAAAAATGAGAGAATATGAAGAACACACGGGGGAAATGCGGGCAACATGTTACATACATGGACGGGAACACGCAAGGATGCATACGGGGATTAGACAAGGATCGAGTTATGTTTCTTAACTCGTATTCTCCTCGTAAAAAGACTTTCCAGTACTTTTGTTTTTACCTTCTCCGGTTGCTCCTATTCCGAACCATGGGTGGTCATAAATGAGCAGTACCTCGAAATTTAAGTAAAATGAAATTGACCATTGGAATTTAAAATCACGGTCTAAAACTTTTCAATTGTTAACAAACGCTAAGCATTTTTCGAATATGTACCCACCTACGGTATAGGACCAACAAAGCTGATCCGATGGCACCCTGCAATCTCACAGTTCATACCAGCTGACTTAGCTCAGATCCAGCATTACTGCGGACTCTGCAACGACTCAGATAAGGTGGTCCTAGGGTTCGAGTCTCGACGGTGGCGGATTTTCTAAACCGGATACATAGGTCAAACTGAGCTTTTGGAGGAAAATTCTAAAGGCCGGCTGCTCTGGCCGGTAGTATTCCGAGGTTTCTCAGATAAATACCAGGCGAATGTCGAAGCAGTACCCTCACAAACGGGCTGCGGACTACGCGCGATATTTTATTCCTCTTGCTTGTCCTAACCTCTCTTCTTTCACACACAATATTTTATATGCACTACACAACCACACATGTCTGACCAGTCAGGAGTTTAGAACTTGTTCCGACTGGGGCGGTGCCCTGCTGGGGGAGATTCTTCGAGGAGGACAAACATCGCAAGTCGATGTAGGTCGGTACCTGATCTCACCATCCAGAAGGGGAGAAACATCCCTGTCTCCAGAGATAAAACATTGACTACCCTAACGGGATTAATTACTACAGCAATTGAGGTGACCGGAAATCAACTAACCCTTAGCGGCTGGTCAGTTCAAATTGGGTTCCTTTATGAAACTATTTCCACGTTTTAAGCAATTATTTACATTGTTCGGAAAATTTGCACCGGTCGAACCAGTATTTAAGTAATTTAGCAAACCCTTATTATATTAAAAATCGTTGTTTCTTTGAGTTTTTAGTTTTTTAAATATTTTATACCAATTTCTCATCATTAACAATGTATTCACGAATACGAAGAGAGATCCAGTGGGAATGGTAAGTTTGTTATCCAAGTCAATATGTACCAAAATAATATTATCCTATCAACTCTCTAAAGTACATACACTAGAAGGCTATAGGCGAAAATAAGTGACATTAGGTGAACTTTGGATACCAGTGGAACAAAACGTTCAAGAACAAACGTAGTGAATGTTGTTGTTGTTGTTTTTTTTAGAGGAGAAAGGAATGGAAGGAGGGGTACAGAGTCGAGCAAACTGTCATGCGGAGTGCGAGACGGAGATCGGGGCGAGTCAGCGGTGCGAGGCGGAGAACGAGGCTAAGGGCTTGTCGGATAGCAGGTAGGCGAAGGAGGGACGGAGAGAGGGCCGGAGAGCGGTGCGTAGTGCATCATAGAAGGATTGAGCAGTGCGGAGAGCGGAACAAATTGGGAGGGAAACAGGGAGAAGAGAGACACAGTGGTGCGAAGCGCGTGGCGAAGAGTGGAGCGGAGAGCTGGAACGAAGTCCTGTGCGGAGAGCGGCGTGGAGGGATGAATTAGAGAGAGAGAGACGGACAGCGCCGCGATGAGAGGGATGGAGCGCAGGAATGGAGGCGGGGCCGGAAGCGGAGTCTGTGAGCGAGGCGAAGAGTGGGGCAAAATGAAGATTGGTGAGTGTGTGGGGAGAGGAGGAAAGAAAGAGATGAAATGCGAGGACGTAAGTTGGATGGAGGGCAGGGCTGAGGTCAGGATGGTGTGCGGAACTTTGTGCGGGGCGGAGACAGAAGAAAAAAGAGGGGCGGATAATTGAACAGAGAGTAGGAAAACAGAAAACGGGGTAAAGAGTGAGATGGAGAAAGGGGCGGCGCGGATAGTAAGACGGAGAGAGAGTCGGCAGGAGGGTGAGCGGGGTGAAAAGTGAGATGGAGAAAGAGGCAGGGCGGAGAGCAAGACGGAGAGAGGGCTGGCAGGGGTGAGCGGGGTGAAAAGTGAGATGGGGAAAGGGGCGGGGCGAAGAGCAAGCCGGAGAGAGGGCTGGCAGGGGGAGAGCGGGGCGGAGAGTGAGGCGAAGACAGAGACGGAGCGGCACCTCCATCAACTCGAGCGAGAGTAAAATTCCGCCGCATTGAGCGTCGGCGCGGCGTTCCTGCTCGGCGTCCGCGGGCAGTTTCCGGCGTCGAGGGCGTCGGCGGCGAAGTTCTCCCATCGATCAGTGGCGGCAGGTGAGCACGGGCTGCAAGTGGGCCACGCCCCCTCCTCTTCCCGGCGAGGAGCTCGGGACCGCGCGCGTAATCGCCGTTCCCCGCCGCCCCCGCCCTCGCCGCCGCCGCCGCCGCCGCCGCCGCGCCGTCCCGCTGCAGCTAATGCAACTTTAATAGCGCCGCCAACTGCCTGCCTTGGGGAGGGGTGTGGGTGGGGGGAGAGGGCGAGGGAGAAAGGGAGAGCGAACACACCGCAAGGGAGACCGTTGAAGCGACTGAGGTGCGCCCACAGCTTGGCGGAGGGGTGTTGTTCGAGGAAAGCGAGCTTGGACCAGGGACTGTTGTTCCGGGGGTGAGGGATGTTAGGGTGGCGGGATATGAGGCTGAGGGACGTGGCGGTTGGGGCAGTAAATCGAAGAGACTGGTAGAAACCTGGCTGGTTGAACGCTCAATAGTCACACGCGGTTTTGATGTGGAGTGCAAATGTGTAACTTTGGAGTGAGTATGTTGTATTATAGTAACTCAAGTTTGAAATCTCCCGTTTGGGAGGAGCTTATTTTCGCAGGCTTCCCCCATCGCTGCTATAGTGGCAGATTTCTTGGCCTACTGCGCGCAAGCGATTCGCCGTCCTCTCCCAGCGAGGAGAAGCTATTAGTCATCAATGTCAGTGCAGCCTTCGCTGTCCCTTTGTCATTGCCGTCCTCAGAGGATCTGTCCCATAAAGAAACAATAATTTTGTCTTCTTCGTCCTTGATCTTCGTCCATGATCATGTATGTTTTCATATATTTCGCTTCGATTTTCTCCACATATTCACAACACTTCTTCTATTGATATGGGTAGTATTCAGAAAATAACGTTCAGCATACATTTTCTTTAACTCGCAGAGGGGTGCCGATGCTTTGTTTAGCAACACGATTCTTAATGTTACCCCGAACTAATATGATGGGATTGAGATAGGGATGATATGAATGGAGCTTGGCGATGATGCCACATTACATGCAAACGGTTGCTTTAGAAACAAATAAGCACAATATTACGCCTGTGAACTTCACCTGAAATTAGGCCTACGGGTAAGGCACCACATTGCGCAGCACTTAAAGACGAAAGGGGTAGGACTGGGGACCAGGGGCGAACCATGCGTCCTATACATATGTTTCTTTTACTGAACCTTAACATATTAAGAGCCAGATGTTTATGCATAGACAGCTGAAATTGTTTTGATTTGGGGAGTTGACACTTGTACTGCGCGTTGGGTCAGGCACGACAGCCTGCCTTGTGCCTTCACACCCTCCCCCTCCCCGGTTGGCGCGCAGTACGAGTGAGAGAGCGATATTTTCAGGGGAAGTGGCGGTTGATGGTGGGAGTCACCCCTCCTCTCGCGTGCGCATTCGAAGGGTGATTCCTAAATTGTTCTGCTGAATACACGAATGAAGAGATGCAATTTAGAGGCAAATTCATGAACGTCGTAAGTGTGGCAAGATTGGAGAGTCCAGAAGCTTTAAATGTGAAGTTGGAAATGAAATACAGGAATGTGAGAGGATATTAAATTATTTTCATGTACAAGCGGAAACGTTTTATCCACGTAAGCCGAGACTAAGAATAAATTGATATAACTAAGAATGGAGTGCGGTGATCATAGGACGACTTCGGTATGAAGAATCGAAATGCTCCATGAATATTGCTGTGATTAGTTTTTCACAATTTTACATAAATAACAGGACCTTAGAGCTCAACAAATTTAAATACTAGTCGTTCGGCAGACAACACTTCGGTCTCCCCTGAGATAGAAGGCCTTATAGATTGTCTGAAAAGCGTCTAGAGCCGAACCGTTTATTTTGCAGCACTCTCAGGAATAGTCTTCAACGCAAAGGGCGTTCTTTACTAGAACGCCCTTTAATAAATTATGTTGCAAAAGTCTGCTTTACAGTTTAAAGTATCTGAGATGTTAGATATTCTAAGTATTATTTTATATATGGCAGATGAAGGCACTTAGAGTATTGGAGGAGATCCATGAACTGCGGCGGGCTACTGGCTCCTCACAATTCGTTTCGTGTGTGATTTAATTCGGTTCCTTAAAGATCGAAGGTATCTTTACTTTCTAGCGTGCACAACAACGGTCAAAAAACACTTAATTCATAATAAAACCCATGCCACCTTTCACATATTGACTGATCAAACTCAGGGAATGCGAAATAGAAAGCCATTCTAGCCATTCTTACTTTGTCTACATCTCATTGAGAGAAGTGTATAAACTATCGAAAAATTAAGGGATATGAATTAAATCGTGAAAACTCAACGATTGCAAAACTAAATTGTTGCTGAAATGAATTAATAATTATTTATCGAAGGGAAACAAAATAATTTCCTTTCATTTTTTTTAAATTTTGGCAATAATCAAAAATATAAAGGCCCGATTGAAAAAAGTCAAAAAAATTTTTCTTTTGTTAAAATTTCTGAATGGGCTGAATTCTGTTTAAATTTTCATTACTTATTTTTGTAATGTATTTTTAAAATAAAAATTATCAACTACGATAGTTTTTAACCTATTATAAAGAAGGAATTTAGTGACAAAAACAAACGTGATCGTAATACTAATATAACAAATATTCCTTTCTATAAAGATTCCTTAAAATCCCGTTATTATGTAAGAGGGGGTGATGAGGGGGATGCGTAATTGTATAAGGGGGAACGTCAGTGGTAAGGATTAGAGCGCGGAGAGAACTGAATAAGTGAACATCTACTAACGAAGGAAGATCCAAAATTACGTGTTTTCTGCAAAATATATAATGTAATGCATAATATGTCTGTAACCAATATGCTAATAAAGTGTCCCTGATAGTATCTGTACATGATTCCTGCATTATATATCATAAACAATTTGCTAATAAGTGTCCCGGAAAGAACCAGTCACGAAGCAAATACGGAATATTTAATGGCCTTAAAACTTTGCTTACTGACAATACTGAAATAATGTGTTTAACGTTTTAGAAGAAATAAACATATACAAATGTATATAAAGATCCTTGTATATTAAATAACTTGTAATAGGTAATGCAATAGTTTACGTTAAATACATCGCAATAAATTAAGGTATTACTATGCTGTATTCAATGCCACGTGCCACGACTCTTTGCTCTCTCTCCTGAGGCTTCTCCCAGCACTGATTTATAAACTATTTCAAGATCTACAACACTTTCTTTTTTTTTTTGTCTAACACTTTCGATTGCGGACTTTTGACTGGGTTATTGGTCACGTGGAATTAATTTCGAGATTGTATTATTGTAGTAATGAATGTAATATTATATGTGGTCCTTAATGACGGTGATGTTTGCGCGACCCTCATAAATAAACCATAAGGAAAACACTGAGTGAGCGGCGGAGGAACAGAGACGAGGCAGAGGGCGTCTGTGCGAAGGCAGGTGGAGACGGACGCTCCTCGCCCAACGGACTTCCGAGAGCTGCAAGGCCAAGTGGATCTCTCCATGAAACATGGAACAGAAATGGTTGGCTATTACCCGGCGGAGTCGTTTATTTATTTCTGCTTGCCTTTGGAGCGCCGTTCGTATATTCCCTGAAATTCTTTTCGCAATTGATGATGCTACTTATATACCTCGTTGAATTTTCTTTGGTCAATAGTTTCTGTTAAAAAATACCATATCCAGTTTTCTAAGCTGTATATGAGTTTTCTTTTCTTTGGATGAATTTTTTAAATTCAAAATAATCTGATTTTATCTCATTTTTGAAATAATTGTGGCTATAAATTTCTGAAGTATTTCGGACGAAAGGAGTTAATTTACCTCCGGAAAATATATGGCAATTATTTTTGTAAATAAACGAATTTAACATTTACTTAACATATTTTTGGAACTGTAATTATTCACATTGTAAAACAGCATTAATAATCTTCAATAATAATGCACTACAATACAAAATAGAAGTACACTTAGACTTTCTTTTTATTGATTAATTTAGATTTCTTTTCGTATATTTAACGTTTTACAAGGATACACATTGATACTATTTTTATACCCATACGGTAAATGTCTGCCGTGATATTCGAAACTCCTTACTAGAAAAGATTGAGAACTTCAAAAGGATTGGGAGGAATTGTGTCCGACGGTCAAAGTTATATATCTCAAACGAAAGGGAGGTTTCGCTAAGAAATACGATTTGAAAGGTTTTGAAGATTTTCTCCAACGGTGCATAATCTTTTCAACAAAGCGAAAGTTCTATTCATAACTACATCAAAGGTAAAATATATGTTCCCTTTCTATAAACTTCCGATTGAAGTAAAAGAGACATTGAACTATCGATGCTAAAAATATACAGTAATACACATCCGCGAATTCGCTATTCGCGAGTTCCGAACATTCGCGATTAGAGAAATGCTACCAGTTTTAACATTCGCGACTTGAACATTCGCGAGGGCTTCTTTTAATCGTGTATTTTTGAACCCAGGTAATTTTATTTCCTTTATCAGCGTCATCTGGTAACCGAACTTGACAGACACCAGAGCTCAAAGTATCACGCAAAAATCTCAAATTTAGAATGTCAATTCACATTAATACAAAAACAAAATTGTAAAATAATTCAATTCAGTCATTGCGTAAAGTTGGAGGTAAGGGTTTTGGCCACACGAACAGAATAGCCATTCAGGATCTGTGAATCTCTCATTGTAATAACGTCACTGAAGAGTGTAGCTTCGGGAAATAATCAGCTAAAAACTTCATCGAACGTAATGATGAACAAACGGAAGCGAAATTGCATCCTGGAGCAATTTCAATGTCAGAACAGTTAATGGCGTTGTAAAACTTCAACAAGCTCTGGTAAAAATGGCATTTGAATATGATCCGAACATGGAAATTACTTCGAAATTTAAGAGATAAGTAGAGTTTCAAATATCATTTTCAAAGTTTCAAATATTGTTTTATTTCTTTTCTTTGGTATGTTAATTGTGAATTCTGTTTGTAGTAATGCCTACACAGTTCTAATGCAAATGTTTGTAATTTTTTCTTTTTCAAACTATTTTTCGATGTCCAGAAACCTAACCCACGTTTTTTTCATTAAAAGATAGACTCAACATTCTTTTTGCAAGTTTGAATAGGAGAGAGATGACTATCACAAAGCCCATTAATGAAAAGCCGTAATAAATGCACTGATACTGTAAGAAAACTGACTGGAAGGTGAATTTTAATATTAAGGTATTTAGTTTTTAAATCTGATTAATACGCTACTTAGTCCACACGTTTTCTTTCCTCAAGAAAACCTTTAAAAATACCCCTAATGTCCCTGCGGAATTAGAATAATTTTGACGCAGTATTGGTAATAGTACTTAATTTTACTTTATACACGTACCTATATGTAGATATCATTTTCGTTTTCGCGTAATCTTGCTTCCAAAAATAACTAATAACTTCCTAAGATAGTTGGGGTTTTCATTCAGTATTGTTGTAAGCAGAGCCCGGAAGTTCAGCAAAATGCATTTTTTTATTACCATTTCATCCCTCCTGACAATAAGAATCACTAAATTGTGCATCTGGAGTTGTTTTAGTAGATTTTTATTTTGCCTTTTTTGCCTATTTTAGTTTGTGATGCCTTTTTGCAATTTTGACTTAATTTTGCCCTTTTCTGCCTTTTACGGCTTTGTTGTTTGTTGTTTTTTTGTTTGTTTGTTGTTTTTTTTTGGTACCAATCTCGATCAAGCTGCACATTTTCTTGCAAGCTTGGACAATGTGAGGCACAGTCGTATTTTGGTCTTTCTGTGAAAGCAGAGGCTGTGTTAAAACTTTAAATTACCGAGGAAAATGATACCAGTGAAGATTTTTTATTTTTTTCTTTGATGCGAACAGCTTTGTTCGCTCACGAGGAATTCCATCCTGCTTTTGAGTGAGTGGCTTCCAATCCCTTTTGAGGACATAGCTTTTTTGTATACCCTTCTCAGTGCTGGCGAGTACACAAGTGCGAAGACCGAAAAATATCACTTTTTTCCCTTGACGGCATTTGAAGATTCAAAAGGGAGTCCACAATATCATTTCGACGAGTCGGCATCGCGAAGAAAACAAATTCGTAGCCGTCATACGAGATGGTCACGTAGGATCAAGTTTGTAAAGAATAGATTATTTCCTTTCACTTCAAGTGCTAATGTAAATTTTAGAGTTAATATTTATGAATCATTTTAATTATTAATTTTTTACAAGAATTCATTTAAATGTGATGTTTCATTTTTTATACGTCTTTTTGACTCATACTTTAGCTAGAATAAATGCATTTTTTCATGTCCATTTTAGTGAAAATAAATGTCTTTTTGCCTGCCTGTTTTAGGTAAAATAAATGCCTGAACATCCGGGCTCTAGTGATAAGCAATAAAAAACAGCATTTCAAACGCCTAGCATTTGCATATCAAGCCTCAGGTTGCATGAATCTCATATTCTTCTTTAATATAGCGTTTCGATATCTGGAATAGTTTTGATACTAGAATTTCTCCTTCTTTAGAATATCTGGAGAATCAGATGACTTTTCCTTACAATTACTTGAATTCTAAGGAACGTAGGCCGTGGATCATTGCATTTGTTTCGTTTGAAGTCTAGTTTCTTGTAGCAATAAAACCAGTATTCATTCTTCTTGAAGTACGTCGCCATTACTCAGCACATCGTTTTCTCTACTTAAGCAAAAAAGTGTTTAAAAAACTAAATAATTACACAAAATGGTTTTATACTATTTGGGATGGAAAGCATTTCTACCACACCATAATCTTTTTTGAAAAAAAATTATTTTGGTCATCACTGGGAATAGTTTATTAGGAAATAACCTTTGAAATGTTTGGTCTAAGGAAGGTCTCCTTTTTGCCTCATTTACATTGGAGTTCAATCTACATTAAAAGTATTTTGAGATTATTTATTATTATTATTATTATTAAACTTTATTAATTAATCTTAATAAATAGAGATCAACTACATCAATACTCAAAAAAATATTATGGGATAAACAAATAGCGAGAGAATGGATTTTTTATGATTCAGCATATCAAAATTAGATCAAATACGAAGTGAAATTGTAAGAGAAAAAAAGTAAGGTAGATTTAAAAAAAATTAAAAACCTGTGGGTAGGAAGAAAAGAGGAAAACCAAAACATGGATAGTTAAGAGAAATTTATGGACTTACTATGAAATAAAATAATATAACGGAAAATAATTACGAAGATCAGGACACGTGGAAAAATAAAATGATATAAAGAATAAGAATTTTGGGTAAAATGAAGCTTTTTTTAACAATGTAAATCTGTGAAATTAAATAAATTATTATTTAATGGCTTGTAACTGCAACCACTTTCCAATTGCAGCACTACCCGCCCTTGGATGAAGGGTAAAAGCACACTACGCCGAGCGGGTCACGGGCGTCTGCATTGGGAGCGAAACAGCGAGATCCCCGCCCGCGTGTCAGGGCACTAGGCCGTGCCGGGTTGCGGCCGTGCCGGGTCGGGCCGGGGCGGGGCGGGCAGAGGGGTCCGAGGAGGGGTCGCGCGTTTGCGGAGAGGGGTCCGCGGGGCGGGAAGCGTGACGTGGGCGTGGCGGGGAGGCGGAGCGGGGGGAGGCGGCGCCGCTCGCGTCGCTCTCACGCGCTCCCGACCCGGCCAGCCAGACGCCTTAATTGCGTTCGGTCCGCGCCCCTTTAAACACTTTACTGTCGTCTTGCCGGCATCCTCTTCAGCGGGCCGCTCAAGTGGTGCGGCCGCCGACCTCTTTAAGCGCCGCCGCCACCGCCGCCGCCGCCGCCGGTCGCAGGTTCGAAACCCCTGCCGCACCCTCGTTTGTCCAGCCCCGCCCCGTTCCACCCTGCTCCACCTCCCTGCACTAAAGCAGCCATACGAAACGAATGCCTGAACGAAACCCAAGGTTCTTTATTAAAATAATGACTACACACCTATTTAAATATGTATTTAAGAGAAATTATCAAATGCAAAAATAAAGAGAATGTGATGTTTTGGAGAAATGCTCTCACAATTTCAACTGGTTGGCGATACTATTAACAACTGTTTCATTCAACTCATACACTGAGTTTTTCGAAGAATATTAAGTGTTTGCAATATTGCAATTTTAATTCAGATAGTCCGCCATTTGAAGTCCTAGTTGTTTTTTATTTTACGTAAATCTTGTGCAATCACTCCCAATGTTACTGTATCTCCATCGTATTACCGAGTCATAAATCCAATTTAAAAGATTGTTGTTAACAGAAGTCACTTACGTCAGTCTATTTGTCGTTTAATATTTTTCTCCGAATTCACAAATATTACTTTCTAAAACTAAGTAAGATTTAAGTTTTAAATTTTTAGAATTATTTAGAACCTTAAAACGTATTCACATTAGCATATAAATAATTTAAAAATCAAATTCCCGTTTAAAAAGACATAAGTGAATTTTTGCTCCAAGAAAAAAATTACCAATTAGGTTACATATTTTATAAAATAGTAATAAATGTCAATTAAGGAACGACGTGAAGGCGAAACTGTTAAAAACCGTTTCAACGAAGAGTTTGAAAACAGATTTTTCCATTTCGTTTTGCTATTGCTGGAATCGGAAAATGAAAATTCGATTTTTAAAATTTCTTCATGATTTCGCACCAATTGTTACGTTGGGTTCTCGTTTGGAGTAGTAACTCAAAGTGTACATTTTATTTTCAGCTGTTTCCCCTGCGATAAAAATTAACTGTACTTAAGTGTGACGCGACTAACAAATAAATAAAATTTGTTATAAATTCATTTTCAGACGGCATGATAGCGGCCATGATGTTACCCAAGTAAAAGACGAAGCGAATTTATTCAGTTATAAGAAATAATATTTTTATTTAAAAACAATCAAAAAAGACGTTTGCAATCGCTTCAAAATGAAAATCGGAACGTTTCAACACAAAAAACTGAAATCATAATCAGAACCGAAATATTTTTTTACCGCCACTGGTACGTAATCTCAAACGATTTTTTGCTCTGGTAACTTCGCATTATTGCTGCCCGAAGAGCCCGGAGCTGCGACTTGCGGGACTGGTCCAAGGGCGGGCGGCGGGAGGGGCACGCCGCTGACGAATAGTTGGACGGATGACTAACGCCCCAGCCATCGCCGTCCGAACTCTCGTCTACGCGCCGTCACGTCGATGGAACTATAAATTAAAATGAACGGCAGAGACTACGCATTGTGCGCGCGCCCGCCCCCGCGACGGGCTCAAGGCCCAATATAGGTTGGAGGCGCGCCGGCCGCCGCGCCGCGCCACGCCACGCCACGCTGCGCCGCGCCGCCGCGTGGCACAATGGTCCCGAATGGGCCGAAATGCGCATGCCAAATTACACAGGACTCTCACGAAGACGTTCAACGACGCTCGCTTTTAGAGTGAAGCGAGTGAACGAACGAAACGAAAGGAGAGAAGGAAGTTGATGAGAGATGAACGTCCTCACCACATGTGTTCTCGTAATAAGAATTTCATAATTATTACAATAATTATTATATTCCAAACTTTAAAAAATTGATTTAAGTTCAAATGAATCCGAATGTATATTGGGATTAAATTGGAAAGAAAGTTAATTAGAAAGTGCATGCAACTTTAAAGCTTACCAGTTGTTTCAAAGGAGGACGAGTTCAAACAAACTAAATTTTGTTAAATAGTTTTAATGTCCCATAAATGACAAAAAATGTGCTGACAATCATAATTAAAAACTAATTCAATAGAAGTCATCATTTTCGTCATATTTGAATATTTTTTATGGCAAATACTTCCTCACATACCTGGAGTGAAAAGGGGTGAAGTATATAAGTAATACTTATATATTATATTATAATAACTTATTTTTTACTTTATAACTTTACTATTAAAATTCTATTTATAAAGTATACTTTACTGACATTATTTCAAAGAATATGTGTTACCAGTTCAGAACAAGAAAATAAAGAATTTCAGAACAATGAATATTACAGTGGATCTAAAAGACCACAGTGAGACTATATTAAAAATATCATTATAATATAATAAACACATCTTACAAAACTTAAAACCATTCTGATTTAACCCGATATAAAGTTAGCGATGTCATACTTAGAAAACAAAATGATTGCTCGGCAGAACAATGTTTTAAGACAATCCATTTACACTATCCAGCGGCCCTGTTGTTATTCCTAGGTTTAAAATTGACCATCACACACATACAAATCAAGTTGTAACACATGGCATCACATTTGCAAAATATTTAACGAAAATATGCCATATGATCTCGAGATCATACAGTTATAACATAAGCAATATCAATTTGACCATCAAATCAACATATAAAAATTATTTTGGAAGGATAACGTCAAGAATTTCAGTACGAAAAGTGTAATTGAGGCGCTCAGGATAATAACGGCAGATCCCAGTCGACCTTGCAATTTCAGTTAGAAGTATGACGGTAAACTCCTGCCATATGCCTATCCTGTGCTGAAACATCAAACGAATTGGAATATGGCAAATTCCACTTTGAAAAATTTGTCCGGAATGAAAATGAATGTGAACGGAAGGAAAAAAAGTACTTTTTCTCAAAATGAACTTCGGTTGGGATCTGCCTTTATTATTCTGAGCGCCTCCATTTTTCTCAGCGCGGATAAGTAAAACCTGTCAACCAAGAACAAAGTTTTAAGAAAGATTGTGATATCACTATTTCAAGAGATGAAGTAGTGAAGGGATGGGACAAAACGTAAACAAATTCAAACATTTGTAGTCCATAAAATACTGGTATTTAAACTAAAAGAAAATTGCACTTCCTCTTAACACGTTTATTAGAGATAATGAAGGACAGACCATGGGCGAACACGCGAAAAGGAAACTTTTTGTAATGAAATGCATAGTGTACATCGAAAGAAAATAATTCAAGTGAAATTCGGAAACCTCGTTACGTAAGTATATAATGAAAGAAATCCAAAAGAGTTTATAAATTAATTAGCCAGTAAAATTGACAGTTTATAAATGAAGAAACTCTCTCCTGTAAAATTTTAAGTATATTTCTATTCATTTATTTGCACTTTTCGTTGTTCTATTATAATTTGGTTAATGATAAAAAATATGCAATAACTAAAATGTATTATGAATCTCAGTATCAATACTTATCTCAGTATCAATGCTTTTCGCCCACACATGAGAATGAATAGTTTGACGGATGAGTGATATGATTTTAATGACGATGGAGCTTGCACGAAATGAGATGCAGCTGATAGAGGAGAACCCCGTGAAAACCTGCTGCAAGCCCGTTTTAGCCGACACACATTTGACAATAATCAACCAGAATTGGAACTTCAGTACCCAGATGCGGAAAGTGGATGGTCTGACCACTACACTAGAGATGCGAAATTGGTAACCAAACATCGATGTTCAAAATTAAAACATCAATGTTAATAATACGTCGCCTCAGGGTCATCTCACAGAGTCAGTCCTCGATGAAGTGTGTGGGAGTCACCGATGAAGAGTACAGGAGGAAGGGGAGGACCTACGTCGACGGCGAATGCACGAACCGTCTCTCCGTGAGCGCAATACGAGAAAGGGAGTACGAAATACCAGGGCTTTTCTCGGACAAAAGTTCGCTCGATGGAGATAGTTAGACATTCGTTTGGTTCGAACACAAACTGACAGTGGAAACATCAATTATTATTTCATATTTTAACTTTTACAAAATTCTGATTATGGGAATTTTGCATTCACAAAGAACCCATTGCAAATGTAAAAACACTTAGCAAAAGAATAGAAAACTTCAATGACATTTCATCACCACCTATTTTCCAGAAAAAGTGTTAAAATTGTGTAAGAAATGATATTTTAATGACCTTTGTAATTTATACCACTTAAAATAATTTTAAAAAAACATTGATGTAAAAAATTCATCGGCATTAATACCTCGGTTCATTGATTTAATACATTTGTAAAAAAACGATGTTTTGAAAACACCGACCGTCAATGTTACCTCCCTACTAGACCTCGGAAAATATGCACTGCCATTTTGGTGATTTCGACCCACTGTGCGCCGTCGGTCACCTTATTTACGCGCCGCTGAGGCAACGAGGAAGCGACGGCGCCGCCGCCGTCTACCGCCGTCTGCCGCAGCCGTCTGCCCGACGCGGTCTGCACGTGCGGTGTGAATTCCTCACGAACGTACAAGCTGATACTTCAATATTAAATACCTTCCATCTTCGAATTTCTCCATAAATACCAATATTTTAGTACGAGTATGAAGGTAGAATGTTTGAAGATTATTTTCAATATTTAGCGCACAATGAAAAATATCTGTGAAAATAACTTCTCTAACCGAAGGCATATTTGGTCGAATATTTACATTCCATCAAAGTTCATTGATAAAGAACAGAACGTAGGTTACACAACAATGTGTTTTCCCAAATGAGCTTTCAATGTAAATGTAATATTATTTTTGGTTGACATTGCAGAAAATGAGTCCAAAAAATATCAAAAAACTATTAAAAACTCCATTAGCCCATTCCACCCGTAAATTTCAAGAAGTCATTTTGCTAGTCCAAAACGTGTGCAATTGAAACCCACTAAAATAGTAGCGCATCGGTTCACAGTCACAGTCACGTCACAACTTTATCATTCAAGAAAGGAAATTGTTGTACGCACAATCACCTAGGACGATTTTTTAGTATATTACGGAGTGTTATATGCTTTGTGTGTATTTACGGAGAGTTTTGATTTGATTTATTTTGTCAAAGTGTAGTAAAATCCGTATGTAACGTATGGGGTAGAAGTACAATTGTTTTCTACATTCTCACGTGTTCCATACAAAAGAGTGCCTCAGAAAACAGAATTTGCTTACATTAAAAATAAAAAAATTGATTACCACCAAGACGATAAATGGTTTGTTGCTATCTCATATTCTGTTGATATTAATAATCTATTTTCCGTTCAAATTAAAAAAAAAATTCTCAACAGAGGAATTTTTCCCTTTGGCGTTACCCCTTCGGGATTTCTTTCTTCAGCAAAGTGCAAATACATCTCCTTCAACTCTTCTCGCGGAGACAAACGGTAGTTCATTTCGCGCCTCGACAGCCTTCAATACGTCTTCCCTTTTCGTCGTCCCTATTCACCTTGATTTTTACACATTTGCATCATCCGAACGACGTACTACTGCAGTGGCGTCAAGGTCTTCTACTGGTGGCTGTGGCACCGTAGCATGCCACGCGTCGCGGCACCGTAGCATGCCACGAGATTCTCTGCGCAACTAGCGTCGGCAAAGGGAACTATTACGAGTAGTAGTAACCCCGCCGTTTTACAATAGTGATGGCGTTGTGTGTGGTGGCGGGGTGATAGACGGCGTGTGGAGGGGCGATTTCGTCATGGCACTCGTGCCACGGACTCCCGCTCGTGCCATCGACCTTGACAACACTGTACTTCTGTTTTCCTGCGAAATCTACCATTTCGCTTAACCCCGTCTCCGTACGTGAGCGGCGAGACTTGCGGTGTACGTGACAAAAGGCAGGCAGGCGTGCGTTGCAAGGGCGGCAGCGGCGACGGCTGGTGGCCCGACCGGCCGCGGGGCGGGTGGGGGGAGGGGAGGGGAGTGCTGGCATGTGCGACGCACGCGCAGCGGCACGCGAACAACGTGGTCGCGGGGGCGCGTGGCGACGCCCGGATGCGCGGGCGGCCGGGGAACATTAGCGCCGGACGCACGACGGGCGTAAGCCGGGAGATTCCGCACTAACTCAGGGGCGTCCCGCCGGGCTCCGTATCGACCCCTAGGGGGTCTACGACATTTTAAAGTGGGCCAGCGATGATACAGAACAGTGTTGTCAAGGTCGATGCCACGAGCGGGAGTCCGTGGCTCGAGTGCCACGACGAAATCGCCACTCCACGCAGTTCATTACCCTGCCACCAGAGACAACGCCATCCCTTTTGTAAAACGGGTACTTTCCTTTCCCGACGCTAGCTGCGCAGAGTAGCTCGTGGCATGGCACGATGCCACAACACGTGCTACTCCCACCAGTAGCAGACACCACTGATACACAGGGTTAGTTGGGGGTCAGTAGCACCTGTGACTGAACGATACAATCAAGATCAAGATACTACTAATCTTCAAAACATCTAATTAATTTTTTTGTAATTAATATATAATATAAATTTTGTTTGTACTATTTGTAAAACCTGAAAACGCTAATAGTAAAAAGAATAATACAATATAAATCTAATAAACCATTTTTGCTTCAACCATTTTTAGAAACGCTTTGGGAATCACGATAACAAAATTTCATGATAACAAAATTTGCTTACCAGTGACAAGTAAGCAACAAACAAGTGTTGTAACAACAGCAATTCAAATCAAGGTATCATTTCGATGCAGTTAGAAGTTTCTTATCTTCAAACGGGCCGTTTTCAATTTTCCCAAAACATACATCAATAGAGACATTTCAAAATTTCTACACTTACTATGTTCACTGGCGTTTTCCCTATACAAACATTCTCAAATTTCGTCATTTTTCCAGAAGACACTTTCAGTTCATAAAAAATATTATTTGAGTTTTCCTTAGAACGGAGAATTTATTATTTTCTCTCAAATACTACATCTTGATTTTGAAGTCTAACCGTATGAGTCTAATAATGCAAACATGTAATCATCGATTTAAGTAAAACTTCCAAACAAACGTTCCCTGACGTTCTATAATAAATTCTAATACCAGTTTTCATTATTCACAGTGTGAAAGATGAATTCCTTACATTTCAATACATTCTCATCCCCGAACCTGAAATTGATTCCCTTGTGTTTTTGTAACAAGAAATCACACCAGGGGACCTAAAGAAACTGAAAGGATAAGTACGATACTTTCCAATTCTATGTGTTTTCGAGAGTCGAGGAAAGTAAATAACGGTTTAAGTCATTTAGTACATAGTTGGAACGCCACAGTGGTGGCAAGGAAGAATCTTCAAATGGATTTCAGTCACTGTAGTACAAAAATACTTAACACAAACTATAGTACTGTCACTGTAGTACAAATATATTTAATATAAGTATATTTAATATGCAGTAAATGTATTCTTAGAAAAATAGTGTGGTACACGTCTGTCCTTTCATTCCTTGGCAATTGATGGCTATATCCGCTCGTATTTCGTATCTCTTAAACTTCCCGCAACTTTTCCAGTATCTTTGTTTAGAAAGCTGGAGGGTGTTGACGAAATTAATGTACTCTGCCAATTATTTATGAAATGCTTCTAAAACCTATGATCATCCACAAATTATTTTGAGTATTTTTCTTTCTTTCTCGACAGAAAGTAGTGTTTTTCTACTAGTATTGAACGTGCAATATCAGCTAATTACGTTCAATTATGATTTATTTCTCATCAAAGGAGAGTCACAAAAAAACAACAAACAAGATCAGAGAGACTGCAAATAAGCAGTAGGCAAGCAAATAAATAAAAATATAAATGAAACGAAGCCCAAGACTTTCACTTAATTTCGGTGCCTGGGTAAAGAAATGCCTTATTAATGAAAACGTTGAAGAGACAGAAAAAGAAAATGAAAATAACGCCAAACAATTTTTGAATTGATTAGAAAAGTTAATTTTTTTATCTGCATTACATTTTCTAAGTAAATTTGGGCTAAAGGGAAAGTTGTTAGTTTCCTATATAAAACCTAGCCGAAAGATGATACAACCAAAAGAAAAATATGTAAATTATGATTTCATTGATTCGAATGATTGCATTACCATGTACTATGCTTAACTCAAGAATTACCATATCACTTTAAAAAACCTTTTAAAACGGACAATTGACTTTTCAAGCAGGGAAAGGTTATTAGCGTATCCTTCGTCTTGAGCGTGGACGTTATATTACGATTCTGTGAGGTGTAATGGAAAGGATTGATGTGGAGAGAGATCTCACAAGACTTAAATAAAGCGTAGTTCACGAGGAAAATGAAATTAATATGACTCAAGGGTGTGAAAATACTTTGAATGAATTCAAAGAGTATAAAAGAAACAGAAGTGCCGGTGCTAAAGTTTGCGTTATGTGTTCTAGGCACTAACACTATTAATGTGAAAGAAATGTGTGGCTGCAATAATCAAGCTTCCTAAATCACTCATACAATAGCTACAAGATCACGCTGTCTAATTCACAACCATGAAATCTTCAAACATGTACATGTACACTTAATTAATTAAAATACAGTAATTTGATTACCACACAGTGCATTTTTAACGTAAAAATTCTAAGTTGTGAGTTTTTGTAACATTCTTCTTGGCCTCTATAATGAATTCATTCGATCTAAAATTAGTTAAATAGTGGGAAGAAATAATAATAGTAGGTGACAACATATGGGAAGCATGTTTCATTTTTCCTCTGTCAAAACAGGAAACAAGTAAAGTTTATGATCGAATAAACGGTACTCAACGAAATTTTGGAGGTAAACACGTTGCTTGTGGAACAGTAAGCAGATGTAAAATGATACTGTCAGCGTCGAAATGATGCCAAAGAATGCTACGAAAGATTGCCCTACAAATCTGACATTACTATCTATTTTAACATGATAAGTATGAACATAAAACAAGATTCCATACGTCACCGACTTCTTTGGTTGCCATCACAACATCAACACTTTATTCAAACTGCCGCGCGTGAAACCGAGAAAAAAATCACTTTCTCATTTGGTGGAGACAGGATAACATGATAAACAGACGTTTAAAATGGATCTCGGAGGACGAAAATTTTTCTCCACGCCGCATCTGCCGCAGTAAATCTGTAGCGGTGACGGAGGTGCTGGCGGCAAAGGCTGCGGGGTCGGCGACAAACGGTGACGCGGAGACGGAGGCGTTGGAGGCGCAGTGGCAGGAACGAGGACAGGCGCCTTGGTATCTGCCTCCACAGCACTGGTGGCGTTGTGTGTCTCATAGCGATTATCATTTTGAAATGTACCAACAACGTCTCGTCATAGACTCTTACGAGATCGTTGGCATCATTCATCTAAGATGGTTATAATCGTGACCCGTTCCGAATTTATATTAAAATTTTGGGCGCCAGGAACAGGTTACGTTAATTAAAAATGACCAATGCTTCCACAGCTAATTTCAACCAATGTATAAATGTCCGGCTAGGTGTGTCAATGGGTCCCGTTATGGATAATCGCTATCGCCTAGATAGCCGATTACTTGATCTGCCAACTGTACAGTATGGCGAGGAATCTGAAAGGGAATAATTATCTATTTCTAACTATTTAACAATTTTGATTGACTAAATGAAAATCTTTTCATTTCCAAAAGAAAAAAAATTCAACAATTTATTTAACAATATTTACAATTGTTTAGTCCTTAGGTCATGACCTCGTTTTAAGATATATATCTTTTGTACTGCAGTAAATATTTACCGTCTTGGTCGCCGACGCCCCGCAGTCTCTTCTCACTTGAATGTAGGCGATCCCAAGTTCCGCTTCTCTCTTCTAATCTTGCCCTCACTGACTAGAATATCTACCGGTTCTTAACTGGTATTCAGAGTTCCTAGTCTTCCCCAATTAGTGGTAAAATATTAAAGTCCAAAACCCCAATATAAGAAAAAACTTTCAAAGTCCTAATCGAACTTTTCGTTGCACATCAACTTCCAGATTCTGGAAAACTATTGAGTCGCACTCGAAGCTTACAACAAGTCCTACTTCACTAATGTTGATCTCGCGAGCGATCTTTACTACTCGACGACCAATATCCGAAATGTCCAGTTCTCCCTGTTCTTTCGCCCTCAACGCTTCGGTATCCGTCCCTCGTTCCTCTTTTTTAAAACAAAACTACAAAATTTGACAGTCTATTCTCCCTTAGCCAATCCATTCATCTCGATTTTCATTTAGTCAATCAAAATTGTTAAATAGTTAGAAATAGATAATTATTCCCTTTCAGATTCCTCGCCATACTGTACAGTTGGAAGATCAAGTAATCGGCTATCTAGGCGATAGCGATTATCCATAACGGGACCCATTGACCTAGCTAGCCGGACATTTTACATTTGTTGAAATTAGCTGTGGAAGCATTGATTTTTTTTAACGTAATCTGTTCCTGGCGCCCAAAACTTTAATACAAATTCGGAACGGGTCACGATTATAACCATCTTAAATTAATGATGCCAACGATCTCGTAAGAGTCTTTGATCAGACGTTGTCGGTACATTTCAAAATGTCGATAAAAATATTATTTCTTTTGAATCCAGCATACGTGCTTTTCAAGTGTAGAATCATTATGTTTATTACTGCATTTCATTACAGTGCGGGACAACTCACATAATCAAAAACAATTGTTTAATTTATTGATTTGGTTTTCGGGCGTTAGGCTTATTGCTATAGTCATTAGACCCGTAGATGTAGTGCATTTTCTATCCCGAGAAGTGGTGATATTGCTCCCCCGCTGGAACATAGATCCGTTCCCGACCGACAAGTCGGCTTGCAGGGTTTCTCTCCAGGGCCTGAGCGCCACGGACACTTCGAGGTGGGTGTGAATGAGTAGAATGAATGGTTATGTAATGAAACAAGAATGAGTGATGCGTGAATGGAAATAAAGAAGTTAAAAGAAAATTTTACCGAAACAGTGTCAAAGCGAAATATTACTTAGGGTTAAGAAAAATAAAAAATAAAAATGTTCGTTTAAGTTAGGTACGCCAAAGTTCTACGTAAGTAACTATTAAATTAGATTTAAGCTAAAATTAAGTTAGTTTTAGTTCATTTTAGTTAATTGAAAAAACCGTCCCTCTGAGCTGTTTAAGCCGCAAGGCAGTAGCACACTGTATATTCATTACGACAAATAAATTCCGGCCTCCTCAGAGGTACTGTGGAGGGGAAATAATAAAATTCTCTCCTCCAGATACTTCCACTACCGGCGACCAGCAAAATGACGTAAGAAACATTTATTAATCTAATTGGTCAGAATGCGATGGTGTGTTTTTACACTTAAAATGATTCATCCTGAATAAAATGCTAAAGAAAGATGACTGTTTTGTACGATTTATTACTTCGACACAAAACACTGTAAATATGCTAAAGATAATTAGGGAACTGGCCTTCAGGTCTACACCAAACAAAACTAAAGATATAAAATTTGTAGATCATGCTACAAAGAAATCAGCATGTACATATCCAATCCTCAGTGAACATTACCATCCCATCCAAGTCCAAAATCGAGAGATATATGTCTTCAAAAGTTCTTAAGTCCTAAGTCCAGTTTTCGTGGCCTCAAGAGCACAATTATTTTTTCTGATGACTTAATATACAAAATGAGACAATTTTGGTACTTCTTTTACATTTTTAGAGGTAAAATTATTTGGTGTATCCCTACGTCATGCACAGGTGATCAGAAGCGAGGAGAAACTGCATATATAAGAAAAAATTAATTGATTATTGGATATTCTGGGCAATTTTATTGTACGGATCGATATCTTTGTTTCTTGATAACAGCTTAACAATATTAGAATGTTTATCCACTTGCAGTACACAAAGTACAGAATCCACATGGATATTGGGTGTAACACACAGTTTAAAACAATGACTTAAAAAGTGCGGAATGTTTGCGCGGAGCCGACTAGAATCAATACACCTCATTAACCTCTCATTTTCTTCGGATTTACTCACATGGTCGAAAGAAAAGTTTGATGAAGTTAGAACAGAAAACTACAGACGTTAAATCATGCGAAATATATTAATAGTTATTCGTGAGATATTTAAATCTTTAAAAAGATATCTTAAGAAGCAGTGAAGTTTCCTTTTATTTAAAAAGGATACGACTTTAAAATATTTTTAATTGGTTTATTATTACAAAATAGATGAAAATTTTTCATCTTTTCTTTGCTATGATGATTACATATGTCCAAACAACACAAACATATTTATGCACATACAAGACCTATTTCGATTTCTATTGTGAAAAGAGAGGTTACAACTTTAAAATGGTATTATCTCAATACATGATAGACATGACATACACCGTTTTTGCCACGTTTTATTCCTTAATTCAAAGATTTATTCAATAAAATCAAAAACACAAATTATGAATTTTTAATCTATACTCAATACACGTACACAAATTATTAAAGGATTTCAACAAGCAAAATTTTGTACATCATCAAAACTGAAAGTGGATATATGACATAGGAACATTTCCGAATTTTTAAATGTTCAATAAACCCCATAATATGTTTTTTAAGTCATTTGAAAATTGACATTATGGTAAACGCTGGTTTTGATTCTCAAAGATGTTGCTCCAAATATTTCGGTGGCACAAACAAACGTAATGAATATTACATAAAGGTTAAGTCGATCATATATCTTGCCTTTTACGTCTTTTCCCACACAGATGTGTGATATCTATCGGAACTTAAACATGATACTCGCGTCAACACGGCTCGTCAAATCTCCTTCAGAATATTACATGCAAAACTGAATTGATCTGGACAATCGTTCTGAACCAGGTTTTCTTCCTGAGATATCAACAAAAAGTTTGTGACTAATTTATTTGACGTTTAGGGTAAAAAAGCAAAAAACTCTTTGCCAAAACCATTTTCATTACCATGACAAATTGTGAAAATTTTCCACACAACTAATCTTTCTGGCAACTTTACATTATTTGCAACTTTATAACCAACGTTACTTTATTTGCATTTAAACAAAATAAATTTACCCTTTTTTGAATAGAAATATTATTTACGTGAAAACCATACCCAAACAAGAGTAAGCTCTAATTTTCCGCATGCTAACACAGAGTGTCCGAAACACTAGGGTCGACCGGGACCGTTCAGAATTCGGAAGGTGTTTCTATCTTGAATCGCAGCTTCCGCGGGAAATTGCGTCATGTTCCAGGGAATTAGTGGCGGAAGTGCAGGCCGGGCCTCCTGCATACCAAGGTGCCGGAAGTTCAGCGCGGCCTCTGGACGTCCGCGGAGGAACGCGCGGCAAACGGGTGGCGACGCGACGAGCCGGTGACGCAGCAGCAGCGGCGGCGACGCGGAACCGAATGGCAAATCCAAGGGAAGCAACGCCCCTTGGATAGCTACCGTCAATGCCAGATCACTCTCCGTAGCTCTAAGCAGACCGACGGTTTAGTTCGGTGGTGTCAAGGTCTTCTACTGGTGGCAGTGGCACGCGTCGTGGTATCGTAGCATGCCACGAGCTTCTCTGCGCAATTAGCGACGGGAAAGGGAACTATTATGAGTAGTAGTAACCCCGCCGTTTTACAATAGGGATGGCGTTTGTCTGGTGGCGGGGCTATAAACTGCGTAGGGGTGATTTCGTCGTGGCACTCGTGCCACGGACTCCCGCTCGTGGTATCGACCTTGACAACACTGGTTTAGTTTGTAGAATTGAGTCTTAAGGCTTTCTACGACAAAAAGGCATACTACCCCCTCCCATTTAATGGCCGGACAACTTTTAAAAATTTCCGACACAGGATTTTGTCAAACCTGCAGATTTTTTTCTCGCGTTTTCTATTCGATATCGTCGGATTTTCACTAAAACCTCAGAATTTTCGGAAATTGTTAATGTTCAAATTTCTTTTTAAAGCTTCGGGAAGTGTATTGCGCTGACTCAGTCGATTCGAGTAGTGATTATGGTACCTGCTAAGTTTTTGAGATCGAAGACTAGAGAGATCAAACATTTTGCGGGTTGGTAACACTTTTACGGGTTCAAGTAGTATTTTAATATTATTTAAACGTTACAAACAATGCAAGAAAATAACCTGATGTTACACATTACTCGTTTTAAAACTATTTACATCTTTCAACACAACTTTTTTAACTCGTAGATTTGAAATGAGTAAAATTTATTAACAATAGTTGGGTCAGAAGTAATTTAATTTCACGCGAAATGTCTAAAATTGAATTGGTTGGTTTATAATTTTTAATGTTTTTCATGTGTAAAATGACTTACGATTAAAAGGTATCTGGTAACTTCTGCATTTTATAGGTTCATAAGACTTTAAAATGTTAGAATTCACTACCAATTTGCCTGTCATTTTTTGAATTGCATTGAATTTGTAAATATTCAATTCACCGTGTGCTGTCAGAAATCTGAAAATTGTGCGCAGTTGATTGTTAGAAAATTCGATCATTACATCGGAATTCGGTTCTTAACAATAAGAACCACAAACACTGTCTTTAGAGTTAATGCGCCACATAAAATTTGTGAAACATTTAAACACTGAATTATTCTCTTCAAAGGCACAATTTAGATCATTATTGTTAATATTCTTTTATAGTTGAGAACAATAACAAGTTAAATAACTCCAACACAATAATAAAACAAAACGTTCATTATAGTAATTAACTAAACGAGTGTATAGAGGGCTATAATTGCATGAGTGGTATATTCAAGAAAACGAGCGACGATAGGAGCGAGTTTTCTTACATACCACGAGTGCAATTATACCCCTTTATACACATGTTACATTCGGTATTTTTTCGTTTTCATTTCAGAATGATTTAAATTTTGAGAAATTCAAGCTCATCTTTACCATTCGAGGCACACGTTTGATGACGTTGTATTGCTTCTGAAAAAGATATTTCAGTAGGCCCACAATGTTTGTTTCCAAGAATATTTGCAAATGGAAGGTACTGAATATATTGCTGATAAAATATTAGAAGAAACTGACGAAGTCATGAAAACATTACTTCCCATGAAAAGTAAAGACAGGTATGAGAGAATACATGTACAGATAAATTTTAGGAGGTAAAAAAACTAGTGACTTGTGACACAGGATTTGCTATAGTGTACGTTTTAGAACGGGTAAACAAAACTGATGTGTACTTTTGTACATTTGTAATCTTAAGACCAAATGTTTTACATGTACGACATTCAATTTATTCACGATAAATATTTTATATTGTTCCATTAGTCAGCTAGATTAACGTTTACTTCGCCAATTTAGTTTTATTCATTCGTTATTTATATACAGTTGTTGTAGGTATGTAAAATGTGATGTGCATTTTTCATGGCCGACTGGAAATCTTTTGGCTATGCCTGTGTTAGTTTCTTAATTAAACATCTTGGCTCCTTTTCTGAATTCTGAATGGTAGGTTCGAGTTTTAATTGTAAGGTGGGATTTTAATTGTATGCATTCTATTAACATAGACTATTATTTAGATACTTAGATAATATATTATTAAAATATACTATTTTTCGTGGAATTAATGAGCATATACAGCTAACTGAACGAAAAAATATTAATATGTTTTTAATATTGAACATACACTTTTTAACAACTCTTTCACACTGATAATTCACTTCGAAAACCAAATTTCTAACACACGCATTTTGGTTTCAAATGGCCCGAGACGCCAAAATTCACTTTACTTGACTCTACAGAACACTACAACTCTATTACTACTACAACTACTTTCATTTACAATTGCAACAGTAACACTTCATAAAAAGTTAAAAATGTAAACTTACCTATATAGGATCATACATTCGTCCAATTCTGTTACGTTGTTTGTTTAATGCTGTTAACTCACTATTTCCATTATTTAATCTCCGCATATATTCGAAAAGATAAGTATCAAATTAATACATCCGCGTGGTGAACTTAAGGCCACATCCAGTTCAAAAATCATGGTAAAACAATATTAAACTCAATCAAAACATAATTCCATAAACATGACAAGTGCATACGTCAAACAATCCTTAATTATTTTTTTGAATAATTATGTGATTCATGGCATAGCAAACACAGCACACGACAATAACAAATGAAAATAACATCAAGTACATAGCAACGTAGATAAAACAATTTATGGATTACATTACGGTAAACCACACACATTTTTTTTTGAGGGGAAAGTATTAATTAAGATTGTGCTCTGCTGTTTACACTAACCAACGTTTTAGCAAATATCTTAATTACTATCTAATTTATTTTTAAGTAACCATTTTAACTCTGAATATCTATAGTTTCTCTTGAAAAGGTGCATACATGATGTATGAAACGATGAGATACAATAATAAATAATCAAAACGATACATTAATTCTTGGCATCTATTAAATACTGATCCTATAAATTGCTCCGACCTACTTCCGGCGTCCCACCATTATCAACATTATCTAATTTATTACAATGGTTCCAGTCTTTCTTGAGACGATTGCTGAATATCACCAATTGCAATAATATATTCAAAGGAATAATGGTAGTAATGGATGGCCGTGAATAAGCAAGATAAACTTCATTGCCACCAGAGAAGTGTATAATTTTATTTTTTACTTGAATATGACTTCAAATTTCAAGATTCTATCTATTAATCGTATTGAAGTTCCCAGTGAATTGATGTTAATTTTTTTTGTATATCTGTATTTTGATACTGCATTTACAATTGCATTACGAAGAGTACAAACCATTGAATACAATGTGAATATTAGACAGTGAAATTTTTGAAAAGAAAAATACAGACTGGCGTCTACGAGCCCATATTTTTCCAAAAGTGTGTTCTCGTTCTATTCAGTCCCCAAGCAGGAAACGTTTGAATATTTAGCATGCTGTTCACACTACTCAAAAAAATAATGCATGGTCTACTAATAGTATGATAGAAGGTTAATGAAAGAGTTGTAACTTACATCACGAGTAAATACATAGTAAGTCTTATATTGATTTCTACCCATTCCGAGAATTTGGATTACACTCCCGCTGCTTTGCAAACTGATTAATGAAGCAGAACTTTCTCGGAGATACGCGTAAATTATTGTTAGTTTTAATGATTGTGCGTTGACATTATGTAGATCAAACTAAGAAATGTATTTCGGAAGAAAGAATGAAAAATATTCAAGAAGAAATATTACAAAGATAAATAAAAAATGACCGCCGGAAAGATTAAAAACAATAATATCAACAACTGACGTTAACATTATTATTTTGAAACATCTTATATATTATTTCTCAAAGGGCTGTTTGGTCTTTTCAATAAATTGGGCGACATACGAAACCGATCTGTATAAAGAAGCAATGGATTGAAAAATCGTGTTTCTTTTCACCTGCACATGGGACATTCGTATTGAAAAAGGGCGTTAAAAATACCTAAATATTAAAAAAGTAGTAATTCGGGATCTGTAATATCTGATTGCCGCGCGATCTATCGGAAGAAAATTACACTCGGACGGTGGCGGGAAACAAGTGAATGTTGCAATCTCAAGCATTTTTGTTTGTTTCAATTTAGTGTAGGTTGTGTAAGCACGTGAACGTGATTTTCTACATTGAATAGAAATCTTGAAATATGAGAGGTTAGTGATCTTAGTGAGGTTAGGTCGTTTATAATGCTGGAATACAAAAAAAGAATTTAAGCAGAAAACAGTTTGGTTATTTGACTAACCGTGCGATTTAATCGCACGGGTTCTCACTAGTATCATGTTATTTAACGTATTTCAATATAGAAATATTTACATTAATTTGTTGAATCTCTAGGTCATATTTAATTTTGACGAAAAGCGAGTCATTTATTTCCATTTATTGTGTGGTTGGTAAATTAATACTATAGTATTATTATAGTATTATACCAGTAAATTAATATAGTACTACAGTAAATGAATACTATAATGTTATTATAGCATTATACTATATACAATTGAAAAATATTTGTGACTGAGACGCTTTGTTTGTACTTTTTTGTTCCCAATGTTTTTTTATTACTTCACCGCCCGTAACTTTTGTGTTTGCGAGTTAGTGATGTCATATTTGTTCCTATTCTAAATACGACATATCTATATTTGCTTTCCTTTACTTTATTTCCTTTTGAAGAGTATTTTGTATTATTCTGTTAAATTGCAAATTGCATTTTGCAAATGGTTTTGGTGTTTCGTGAATTAATTGTTCTGATCAGAATTAGTCTGATGTAGGTTTTAATGAAACTTTTTCAGATACGCGAGGAGATGTTATGTTGCAGCAATCAAAACGTTTTATTGAATTTCAATATTAGTGTTCAAATGAGAAGTGAAATTGTTAAAGAGGAAGAATTCGAACCATAACATTGGGTAAGTAGTTTGCCAATTTTCCATTATTTTAAGTCAGGAAGAAGGGAAGTCATTTGGATTTGTAGATGGTTGAGTAATGCTCTGGTGACTTCAGTCTTTATGAGGAAGTATTTATGGGGCATGTTGAAGTAAAGGGGTTTAATTAGAATTTAATTAGAAAAAATACGGTTCTTGAAACTGGCGAAATTTAGTGGAATAAAAAGACGAATTTGTGGAATCGAGAAGGCTTCAAATGCTTTTATATAACGGTTCTTGAGTAAATAGTCAATACATCTTTGTAGGCCTTTTTAAACTGTTTATTGACCCAGATTTCATCGTAATGTCAAAATATATTCGTATCTATTAACGAACTATTGTGGGGGAGGTGGTCTGAAGATCTTGCAGCATTGGGCACAAGCACTACGTCCCTACGCTACTACACTGCGGATTGGAATCACGCGTTACTCATTCGTGTTTTCTTTACGTTTGTGCGATGTTTGGTTTTCCCAAGCATCCAGCATCTCACTTGAACATCATCACATCATAATCCTACTTCTATCAGTATTTCACCGAGTACGGTCTCGCTAGTGGTTAGCAAGGTGCTCCATTGCGCGGATTGAATCTCGATCCAGATCGGCGGATTTTTGAGTTGCAAATCGCCACGTCAAGATATGTCACAAATGCGGCATAGTGAAGAACTCTAGAATATCACGTGGATGTTCTCGACAAAATTAATCTGGGGAAAATAAGCGTCGGCTGCTAACTAGGAGCGAATAACGCAATTGAGACCGCGTTAATGCAGAAACCCGTAGGTCAAACAAGAACACGAGATACGCTTCCCGAATTGGCGACGTTTCGACAACAGTGTCATACCGGATAATGATATTACCGGATGAGGAGACAGTTTCTAAATTATAATTCTTATTACCCTACCATCCTAAAATGGAAGGCACAGGCAAACCACCACTATGAACTTTCACTTATGCAGCAAAGGAGAAAGTATGAAGATATTGTGACAGTTCACATGGGCATGACAAAAAAACATATTAAGGAATATTTTTCATAAAGAAAAATAATGGCATTGTCATAGTGACAAACGAAGGCGCGGAGGCGGAGGAACTTTTGTACGTTATTACGTGAACATCGCAAACATTAGTGAAATCCGAGCAAACAACAACAAATAAATAAGGACATTTTAAGTTGTGATATGCCAATGAGCAATAAATGCGAGGATATTGTAAATTTTACAAAATTGTAATAACTTTAAGTGACGTCAGTAGACAAGTGAATGGCTACACACCATGTAAGTAATGGGGTAAGTCAAGGGGAAATAATTAAATAAAAACAGTTTTGAAGCTTTTAAGGAGTTGGGACACTCAAATATATTGCACATGTAATTTTTGAAGAACTATAAATTAATACGTGATAAATAATGGAGAAAACACAATTTTCACCAGAAAAAAATACCGGGGACAAAAGACGACAGAGACAGTGTGCTGTTTCCCGGAGTTTTCGAGGTGAATCCGTGTAGCTAGTCAATCAGATGGTGCATAAGTTGGGTAGAGAATGCGTCAAGGCTCGACCGTGTTGAGGAGGCGTTCAACTGGTGCTGAAATGTTATTGTAAATTCAAATGACGGAGATCCAGACCTGTGGGACTTTGGAGGAGAGATGCTGATATAACTGGTGACGTGCTGATTTTCTCTTGGAGGACAGTGCAGCAGAAAAGTTGTTGAGGCTGAAAGCGGAGGGCTTTTAAGATTAAAACTATCAATCGATTCATATTAGTCGGTAATCTAGTTTTTTTCATAACAATACTATTACGGTTCAGCATTATGTATCTAGTCGTTATTGCACACATTGCTAATATCAAATAAGAAAACAGCGATTCTTCAAGAACAGGCAGAATCGCAACAATCCGGGTATCACATCAATTCTGTTATATATATAAGGCTTATGAAAATCAATCCTACTGTACCGATCACTAAAGAGAACATCCTCAGATTAACTCTCAAATGCCATTCTACTATACAATAATATAATTTGCCCCGCTCTACCTTACGCCTCCACAACGTGGTTCACAATACGCCACACTAATTTCAATCGCCTTCACACATTTCCAAATAAATGTCTCCCTCAAATCGCAACGCCCCTAATTTGTCGGAAATAACCAACTTCACCGTTTGGCATTCAATCCAGACATCATTTATAAAACAAACCGCAATCTCACCCTTCGGCCCCAAATGTAACAATCATGCTATTAGAAAAAACATCATCATTCCCGCAAAATTAAGAAATCAAATCCTCATGGTGTCATGAAATAATAATACCTCTCCCTTGTGAACCTAACTTAACAGCTAGCCATAATATATTTAAATTTAACAAGTTAAAGCATTGCAGGAGCCAAATTGAGTTAACCTCAAATGTAAAATTGTGCTATATATCTTATGTATTTGTGTAAATCTGAAACCATCACATGGAGTCTTCCCTCACCAGCCTTGGAGTTGATCAGCGAATAAAAATAAATTTTAAAAAAACGTCCAGCTGCGCCCTGCGCTTGCAGCGGGCCGCGCGCGCGAGGCAGGCGCGCGTGCGTGGCTGGGGAGAAGACTGCAGCGCGCGAGAAGGAGCGAGAGCATTCGTCTCGTAAATATGACGCGAGGCAAAACGTACGATAAACAGGACGGAATTAGACGGCGCTTATTTGTTGCGGGGCCGGCAGAAAGCGGCGCAAGCGGAGGTGTTGTACGCCTCCTCTCCGGATGCCACCGGGAATAGCCACGGAGAAGACGGTCTGAGAAAGAGGAGGGGGAGAGGCGATAAAATCCGGCCGGCGTTTGCGTTCGACGGCCGCCGCCCCCGTCCGCGCCGTCCCTCTCCACCCCTTCCCCCCCCCCGTTCCCGTCAACCCCGCCGCCGCCGCCCACGCCTCCATAGCCCGCGGGCGCGCACACTTCACCGCCGGGCGGGCGGCGCGGCGAGCCTTCGCTTTACGGTTTTGTTCAAAAGGCGGCCAGCGGAATCGCGATGCAGCTGTTGAAACCTACGCTGCGCTTCTGTAAAAATAGGCCCCGCCGCGCCTATTTTTACATTCGGCTTCCCATGCAGGCCGGTGCAACCACCGCCGCGGCCGCCGCCGCCGCCTGCGCTTTTGCCGCCGCCTCCGCCGCCCCAGGGCTGTCAGCGCGGGCCGGGCCCCGCTCGGGTCTCCGCCCCGTTGCCCGATCCCGCTCCCCCATCCCCACCCCCACCTCCGCCCACGCAAGACGATGCGCAGCGCGGACGCTGTGGACTCTCATTTTCGCGAATGAAGGCCCTTTGGCTGCCTTCGTTCGAGAGAGGCTGGAAGAACGATGAACCACATGCTCAGGGCAACGAGGTGAAGGAGAGGCACTGTACTGTGATATTCCTTTGCGGCTATCAACCGCTTGCTCATTCACGATTGCGATTGGGTTTTGGTTATATAATAATTTATGGGAAGCTTATTTCTGTGCCGTTAAATCAATTCAAAACACAGTATCAAGTCAATAATAAAAGTTTTATTTGAGGTTGGAAAGTTCATCATAAAAAAGAAAACTTTAAACACATTACAGTTGATCGGCTCGTCCATTTTCGGGCATACAAAGTTACATGAAAAAATATCGAATAATGTATTCGTTTAAATGATACAACCGCATAAGGTGGTGAAAAGTGCCCCCAAACCAAATTGGTAATCGCGATACACATATAAAAGAGACTAAAAAATGCCGTAGATCCCCCAAAGCCTACTAGGGCAATTTGTTGCAGAGATACAACCAGAAATCAGTTTTTCATGTTTTATTTTTTCTCAGCTTATTGCGTGTATCAGGTTGAAAAAAGAATGCAGAGACGGGGGAAATAGTTGAATTTGAAAGTTTTTTAACAACCAATTTTGACGCCAAATTCAATTGGAAAAATTAACAAATTGTTGTAATTGATTTTCGACGTGATAACATTGAAGTACTGTTTCAGGTTTCCCCCTTGATTGTCTCAAAACATTCTAGAACATATATTATTTTCAGGATTTTAAACAATGTAGACGATAGTGAAACAAATTAAAACAAATTTTATCTGTTTAAAAATTTGAAATCCGCCCCAAAATATGAATTGGAAAACTGTTTTTTACTAATATTTAAAAACAGATTCAATTACGACGTATGAACTCGGTATCTTATTGGTGTTACATCGATTATATACAAAAATTAGTCGGAATATCCATGATGGGAAGAGATGGGTGGACTCTTGCGCATCTGACTTCAGCCAATGAGCTTCAGCTCCGTTTGAGTCATAATATTAGCGGTAATTTTAAATGTCAAAATTATCACTGACAAGTCAATGAAACAGAAGTAGATAAGCACATAGATTGCCCTAGAAGGTTAATTTTTTGGGAATCTACAGCATTTTTTATTCTCTTTCATATGAGTATCGTGATTATCGATTGGGATTCGGGGTATTTTTCACCACCTTATTCGGCTATACCCTTTGTGTTTCATAAAATAATTATGTTTAATTATCGAAAATATGATAAATCAAGTCGTAACGATCCATATAAACGCGAGAAAGAGAATAAACTAATTCTCAGTGTTTCCCCAAAGTACTCGTAGGTGTATTGAAATCATGAAAAAATATTTTCTAGAATTATTTTAAGTATCCTAGAGGATATACCTAGATAAGAATAGTCCAAAACGATTTGGATTCTCAAGAGCAATCAAACGAGGATCTTGAGAGCACGTTAGGTGCTATAAGTCACCCAAAACGCGTCATAATTCCTTCAAAAGTCAGAAAAGACTTTTTCCAAGAAATCTCTTAAAATTTCCTTTCTGTATTTGTTTCCTACCAGGAGGCCAAGACGTATCGAATATCATCTCATTTGTCTCGATTGGTGGTCTGGAAGTTGTCTAACCCTTAGTGACGTCCGGCAGAGTTACTCGATTATTATAATCAATAAATGAGTAGAATCGAGAGCGTATCATGTAATACATGCTGACATTGAACAAGAGAACTGAAATGAAAAAAACTACTTGCGAAATAAATGACATCTGTAACAAAAAACATCAACTTTCCATTGAAAGTAATTCAATGTAAGATTCGAATCCTTCAGGTCCATTTGAATTGCTCTTTTACAAATAATGATTTCACATTTCAACATTCCTATGCTTCAAGTAAAATATGCATGGAACAAATAAGATATACGAGAGAGTCATTTGTTTCCAATCGAAATAAAAATATATGAAAAATGAAAAATAAAATTTATACCAATTCAATTCTGTAAGGAATCGACGCGACTCTTTGAAAGAAACTGGAATATCAGCATCAAATCACAGAAAGTTATAGAATTTGTGAGTGCAAAAGTCTTGAAGGTGATGAGATGGTGAAGTCGCGCGGCTCCGACAAGCACATCAGCGAAACTCCAAAGACGACGCACACCCTCCAGAAACAACAGCGCTTCCCACCGACGCTCTTTGGTGAAACGAAGGTAAGAGTGAGACTCCCCCGGATGAGACAAGACGTCGGCGTCTTCCACCCCGTGCACAATCCAAAAGATCGCTGAGGAAGGAATCTGCGAATCCTGCTGGAGGGGCGTAACGTAACAAGGCGCCGTTATTCGTTCGCCCCAAAAACCGTAACAAACCGTGGAGGTTGATGGGCAGCGGGGGGGGGGAGGAGGGGTTGGGGGGGGGGGCGACGAGCCACGGCGCTAAGAAAAGCGGACGAGAGAAGCAACAAAACCCTTGAGACGCTCGGCGCGCAGACGACGAGCGGGAGACACGGAGGCGGAGGCGGCGGCGGCGGCGGCGGCGGCGGCGGCGGCGGCGACGGCGGCGGCGGCGGCGGCGGCGAGGCGGAGCGGTACGGCGTCACCGGCCCGCGCAATGGATCGTCATAATTAAGGAGCAGATAAGACGCCGCGCGCTTTGAAGGCCGGGACGCCTGCGCGGGGGAGTGGGACGGCGAGGCGAGGGAAAAACCTCCGACCAGAACCCTCGTTACGCTCGGGCTCCGCTCTCCGCGACGCGAGGCGAAGCGACGCTGCCGGGCACGAGGGGAGACGAATTGCGCGCGGCCGCGGCGTGGCGTGGCGGGGGGTGGCGGGGCGGAGCGGGGTGTCTCGGGGTGCGGAGCGAGGCGGGGTGGAGTGGAGGCGCGGGGCGGGGTGGTGTGGGGGGCGCGGAGCGGGGTGGGGCGGGGGCGGTCTGGCGGGCGCGGGGCAGGGCGGAGCGGGGCGGAGCGGGATGGTGCGGAGAGGGGGCAGAGCGGAGCGGGCGCGGGGGGGGGGAGCGAGAGACGGGACGGGAAGGGACGGAATGAGCCGGGCGGGAATGGACGGGACGGAATGAGGCGTGGCGGGGCGAGGCGAGGCGGGATGCAGCAGGAACGGATGGGGTGGGGCGGACCGAGCGGTGACAATGGGAGTGGCTGTACAAGCAATAAGAGTGGTGGAGGAAGCGACGCCGGGACGCGTCTCTGGTGGCTGTGAATACATTAGGGGGGCATAGATTGCGTTACCGCTATTGCCCTTGACTCTCGTCGCACTTGAGGTTACTTCTTAACCTTTCTGTTACCGAGGCGAGTAACTGAGTTACCCCAACGTATATTTTATTATTTATTATAATCTTAAATTTTTTTTACAACTCTGATATCTTGTGTAGTTTTTTACTTATCTACCTAAAATATATCGTTGGCAAAATCTTTTTTTTTGGACCTGTAGTCTTTTCATGAATTGAATTTATATGTGAGGTTACTACATTGCCCCCGTTGGTATTGGACGTTCGAGATTTAATAACGTGGTTTGAGGTTATGTTATTAGCAGGAGATAGGAAGTGGTGATGTGGACACGTCTACGAAGTGTTATTATAGTATTTGTGCGTTAGTATATTAACATGTCGAATGATTACAGTCTTGAAGGAATTGAAAAGCTATTAAGTATTCACAATCCAGACAATTTGTGTGAATAAGATCGTGAAATGTACAGATTTTTTTTGAGAGTATAAAAGTAATGTAGAAGTTATAGATAAAATTGATATTATTTGTGCTGAAGACGGGGGAAACGTGAATGACACGTACATCAGTTCAGGAAATGCTGAAGAGTATCGTGTGAACGAGACAATACTAATAATACAATGTCTTCTAAAAGTGGCATGATTTGACGATCGCGAGCTCTTCGTCGTGGACGAAGACCTGCATATTAAATATATTGTTAAATCGCTAAATATTTTATTAATATAATAAAATAATGTTTAATCTGCATAACCAAAAGAATATTACATTTGCGGTAAAAACATTAAATCTATTTTGAACTTTCCCTGGGGTAACTTCGTTACCCTCCTTGGTATTGGGCGTGTGCAAAATACCTCGATAGTCGAAGGGTTAAGCAAATCTGTTTGCTACAGCGGGGTAGTGATAGTAGTAATGGCATAATGACAACACTGATAATTATAGAAACGAAAAAATGAACGAGAAATACGCCTACTGAGATATAAATGAAATCAATAGAAATGTATGATTTATGAGCATGTATTATGGGGTGCGGACAGTAGCTAGAGCAAAGATATGTGTTGAAACGATCGTGAGAGTATTGCAGAGGTACTGTGGCAGAGCAGTTGGTAAAGGCGATCGCAGTGGGGGTGGTAGCGTGGCGGGGGACACGGAGGTGGATGCGACGCGGGCGAGGGCGATTTGTCTGCCTGCGAACAACAGGAAGGGGCTTGGAAGCTCCGAATTATCCCATCTAAATCATCCATTCGGCGCAGACGGCACACAAAACCCGTAATGAGAAGGAAGTAAGGTTCGGGAAAGGGAGCGAGGACGTGCAAAGACAATGGATTGCCGCTCTCGGAAAAAGATGATCACAAAACAAACGAAAAGGAGTTCGACTTCTCCGCCGGCTGCGCAGCGTCCATCGGGTCGCGACCGCCAAGGTCGGTCCGTGGCGTACTTATCAGACCGCTTCGCTTCCGCCCCTGCGAACGTGGTTCAATTCCCGGCCAATCCACGTGAGTTTATGGTTCTGGTAAATGTTCTCAGGATGCACCAGTTTTCCTGTCTCTGATCCCACCGTTGCTGCATTCCATTAAGGGCATCCAATTTGGGTGTCAGTGCACATTAAGAATGAAGAAATTTTATTGTAATAGTGCATGGAATTTCGAATGTGGAAACCCTCCTTACCCCATTTCTCCCCCATATGTATGAATAACGGACAAAAATTGAGGAAGATGTTTATTTGTATACATTACGTGAATACTACAACAGCACATTCTTTCTCGCATTATAGGTAACTTTTGCAATATAAGTGTAAGTTGCTCTACTTGGTAAAAAAAATAAAGAAAAAATTGAGTAATTATTAAGAAAATATGTTTAATTGGCTTTACTTCAAGCAAACAATAGGCTAAAACTACTTATATTTTCAAAATATTGTAAAAGATCTTATTTAAAGATAAGTTTTTTAAGAACAGATTTCATTAAGTACAAAAGTATTTATCTTCAATATGGAAGTTACAGGAAGATGCCAAACAATTGAACTTTTGCAATTTTCGGAAATTCAGGGCGCTCGAAGAAAATGAGACTTAAGCAATTTTTGAGCATGGTTTGCTCTATCCGAGGATACAAATTAATCCAAACATTTTGAGTCATTTTGAGAAGTTTTGGAAGTGTTTTTGTATTTTTTAAGACTTCATGTAAAGTTCCCCCAAAATAAAAATATCAATTTCAAATTTTCAGAGCCTCGAGTTCGGCCAAATCAATGGGGGTACATCAATGTTAAAGAAAATTGTCTGAATGGTGTAGGCGCAGGCTCACAAAACATGGATTCTGATTACACATGTTAGATGGAGTAATTCACGACATATAAGAACAAGATTTATCCACTATATTTTTTCGATAACAGGGCTCCACAATTCATGTTTTTCTAACGAAAGTAGTTACTTTCCGCAGCTGCATTACAATTCTCTCTCTTTACCATGTAAGTAGTAGGCGAGAAAGTTATGTAAACCTAACTTTCAATTTACTTAGAATACAAGATAAAAAAGAAAAAAATCAATACATTTGATATTTGGAAAAAATATTTTTCACAGAAAAAATTATATAAATTACTTGAAATAACAAAAGTTTGTTCAATGCCATTTATACCTGCAAGTGATTATATATGTGTATATATAGTATATATAGTATATATAGTATATATATATATATATATATATATATATATATATATATATATATATATACATACACACACACACAATCTTACAGGAATTCGATTTTCTTTGGTTTCATTTAGGATGTCTATGTCAATTGAGGAAAAATATTCGCAATGGAAAACGTGCAAGATAATATAAAATAAAAGTAACCTGTCTTCTTTAAAATGTCCTCCTCATTAGCTGGTTGGGAGTACTGTAAGAAGAAATTATATCGGTGATAATTTAACTAGAAATTGAGAGGCATTGCGATTGAGGGTACTGTAAATAATCGTACGGGAGGTGCAAGGAGTAAAGAACAAGGAAACGAGTCGCTAGCACTATCTCCCGTCTAGACAGCCCAGCTCCGCTATGTCAAGTGGGTCAGACGGAGGACGTGCCCTCCCCTATGGTTGGTCGCGTCTGCGCACCCTCTACCCTGCGTCTGCGGGGGCTAACGATGAAAGATGCAGAGCAATGGGCTGTGAGCCTCGCGGCGCCCTTTGTGGTGGAAACCGACCAACCACTCTGCCCCTCCCCTACCTTCTTCTCTGTCACTGACGTCGCCCTCGCATCACTCTCATTCTGTCCGCCCCGTTACACGCCCAACCCTCTTCCGGACATCAACGTCCCCGTACCGGTCAGTTAAACGCGCTCACGATCCGCCCGCCCCCTTCGGCGATATGGAGGGAAAAGTGCAGCTCTGAGAGATCAGACTGTTCGTCACGTGGGAGTGTGGTAGAAGAGAAACAGCTCGACACGCAACATGATTTCCTGAAGATGAATTTAACGGACATTTAAGTCGTTAACTGACCGACGCAGTTTTCTGATGATAATTTTTTCTGCCAATTTCCTTTTCCTTTGTAACCCGCGATGAATGTTTCTGTTAAAAAATAATTTTTAAATTATCTTACAAAAAGAAACGTATAGGGAAGTATCGTCATCTCGGAATACGATAAATACGATAATGTAGTCAGAACATAATTTGATTATTATTGGAAAGAGTCGTGTTATGCCACACCTATCGCTAGTAAGGGCTGTGAAAGTTGCTGCAAAGGTTCGTCACCTTTAAGCCAATTATGGTCATTCTACATCCTCGAAATTTATACCGGTATTTCACAAAAATCAATGTCACGTTGATGTGTAGAAACAAATTCCAGAAACTAGCTCAGCTGATTTCCAAAAGTGATGCTATTTTCATAATCATATGAGTACTGAAAAGAGGAAGAAAATGATAGAACAGCTCATCCACTTAAGAACTGAATGAAATTGGGGTATTCTGTATTTAAATCGATACCAGTTATTCATAGTCCCTGAATGTCTGTGCTTTACAATTGCGTGAGTATTCAACGCACGACATTTCATTCAAAGTCGATTTACGAAAATCGCCTCTCACTCTCCAGTGGAAGTAACTAGGAAACATCAATGCTCTTCTTACAACTGCATTCAGTTAGTTGAGACCCTTGAGGATTCCAAATTAAGTGGTGCTGCACTTTTGTCTGTTTTCTTCCAATGAATATAATCGTTTTAAATCGAATTGAAGGAACTTAAAAAAGAATAAAAGATGTTTGGCTGCATAGATACTAAGAGTACATACTTTTTTGCGGGGAACATGAAGCAAAAAAGTTTATATTGGATGGAAAGTTGCGCATAAATGGGATGTAGCGGAAGATATTATTTACGATATTGATCACCAAAAATATCCCACTAATCAGAGGAATTTCGTAAATTGCGATGCAAACTACGATCAGTTCTAATTACGTTAAGCATCCAAAAGTTGCCCATCGAAATTCGATGACTGCGATTTTGTCATATTTATTATACCAAAGTGCCGAGCTACTACTCTAGCTAGCACGAATAACGAAATTTAAAGCATATCTTCAAACTACCTTCAAATTAATACTTAGCAACGTCTGTTATGAGAAAAGTATGCAATAAAGACACACTCACCGTCCTTTGATATTTTAAATTAAAGAAATTCATTGAAGTTTCTCATAACTTTTCTCGTTTCAATGTATCATTACCATTTAATTTCGCATTTAAACGCCATTGGCTCCGTAGGCGTATTTATATTACGGAGTGGCCAGTACGTCATTTCGTTTACCATGCAATCGAGTTTCGCTGGTCGGCGTTCGCACACTCGTGAGTTAGGAATGGAATTCACACGTCTCTTTCAGCCACCCGAGCCACTTCCCAGCCACCTACGCTTTCCTGCGCCGCTCCGCCCCCGCCCCCGCCCCCCCCCTCGGCGCAGGAGACGAATGCGTGGCGAGGGGCAGGCGGGGTGAGGGCCGGGGAACGGACGACGGCGAAAAAAGCTTCACGGAAGTCAGCAGCACATAAAACGCCGGGCGGCCGGGCTTCCAAAGGGGATGAAGCGCAATGGCGGCGGAGATAGGGAACGACGACGGCGAAATGACGGCGTGGGAGGAAGTTCCGCGCCGGGCCGCGCCGCGCCGCCCCACCCACGCACACTGCGCCCACATTGGCCAAAAACCGAGCGCAGCAAAAACCGAAAGGAGAGGGAGCGCGAGACGGCCACCCGGTGGACGTGGACGGGTTGACGCGATGACGACACGTATACGCAAAGAGTTTCTCGCAGTACATGTTAATTACAAGATTAATAGTACTGAAGATACGTTAAAAACAAATCATAATAAAACAGTAAAATTGTTTGTTACGAAATCACGACTAAATTCGGTCGATCAAGTTCGATATTCTTCGAAATTGGCATGAATGTTCTTTGGAGTCACTAAAATCGATCTGTACAGTTTGTAAAGATTTTTATTTTTTAATTACGTTTTCAAGATGAGGGTCATTTTAAAGGTTCATTTCATGTAATGTTAACTTTTTTCAACGATTCTAACCAAACGGAATACGATCTTTTGGCATTTCGTCTGTTTGTCAGTAAATTTGTTTGTTTCATTGCCAACATACTTATCAACACGAACGCGTTAATTAGAGTGTTGGATTTATCTTCAAATAAAGCCATGACGATAGATATTTTCGGACGAGACAGTTCATAAGCTTGATTGGGCGACTAAATAGCCGAACAAAATCCTGGTTCCAACACAGCCACACAGCATAAAAACCCGAGCGCTCACCATCCTGGCGCATTTCAGCCTTGAAGAAGACCACAGTCGAAACGTCGGCATTACTGCCTTCGACGCGGCGTACACCCGGACAGCCGAGAGCTTTCACGCGACTGCTCATGGTTATTGAGTATTTACACAATTCAAGCTGTACAAAAGCCAAAAATTAGCATTATGACAGAAACAAGATGACAATTTTACTCTCTTAAATAAATTAGGTCAACTTGTAACATCTGCAATCGATAACTCGTGGTACACTTCCGTTGCTTCATGTTACCCTATGCAGACTTTTTTAGCCTGCACCCGTTCTGGCAGTACCATACTTCCAAACATTATCCCTTAAAAAGATGACTAGCATTTTAAAGTGCCTAGTGCACAAGATTCCTTCCACAATATTTCAATCCTGCACAATCAGTATGATACGCGCATTCGAAAATTAGGTTTTCTCCCTTTCCCCTTGCTTTCCATGTTAGCTTCGACCCATCATTATTATTTCACTTTTATCATCCCGTCAACTATAATGACATTAATTATTGTTTCTTATTTGAAATTGAGGTTTTGGTGTTGATTGCATTATTTAGTGAAATAGCAAACAACTTTTTGAAATCAAACGAAAAGGTAGTGAATAATCATCAAGATTAACATGTTATTGCTATTATTTAGTAGAATACTGTAAGCAATTATTTGCATCCCAAAGGAAAATTAAGGCAAAGGAATCATTCTTCAAGGAAAATTACATTATTTTATCAAATTACGTACAACAGGTCTTTGTTTATTATGACACCGTTGCTTAAGACTTACGACCATACTTGTAAATGGCTTAAGTGATTTTTAAGGGTTAGTGACTATTAAGATGATGGAGCACTGATGGAATGAAAGGCAGGGTAAACAGTAGAACCCCGAGAACACCAGACTTGAACCCTCTTTGTCCACCACGAGTTTCACATGGTTCGACAGAAATTTGAATCCCGGTATTCAGTGATGGACGCTAAGTGTCTATTATTTACACCACGAGCTTGGCAGATTATCTACATTGTTTACTACGATCCTACAGCCATACCTGTAAATGAATGAATGATTTTTTATGGGACAATGATTACGAAATTATGATAATAAAATGGCAAATGGAGGAATGAGAGGCGGAGTAAACTGGAGAGCTCTGAGAAAACCTTGTGCGAATCCGCTTTCTCCACCACACATTCCACAAGGATCGACCGGGAATTGGGGAACTGAACCCTGGGCCGTCCCGACATAAGACAAAGCATTAGAAATGGGAAGTTTCTTTAAAAATCTTTACTTATTGAGTGAAAAGAAAACTGTTAAAAGTAGCATTAAGGAATATCTTACTGTGAAAATAAAAACACAAAATTTCTGCTCAGAAAATGTTTATTTAAGTTTTGACCTAATTCGCCGTATGTATTATTTACTGATATTACGTGTTCTCAAGTACGTTGTAGATGAAAAAGCATGAGTTCCCATTATCAAAATGATGTGTGCGCATTTGCGTTGTACATTCGGCCCACTGTGGTACGCGACTGCGCGGAGTTGCTCCGAGCCCGCTCGATTCACTTTCGCGCGTGTTGCGATCCGAGGGCCTTCTTTTTTTGATAGAGGTCGCTATCTCGAGTCCACAAACGCGGAAGTGGCCCACGTTCCTCTGCTCTGCGAAAAAGAGACTGAACAGCTGCGTATCCTTCCCGCCAAGGGTCGGCAACCTTCTTCCGTCCAGAAGCCGGAGGTCATATTCGCCAACAGTCGGCGCGCTGCTTTTAACTCGCTCGCCGTCGTTAAAGCCACGGCGAGCGTCTTCTTCAAAACTGTACAACTCCAGACTAAGCATAGAAAGTGGGATAACTCTATTCCAGTGGTGTCAAGGTCTTCTACTGGAGGCAGTGGCATGCATCGTGGCTCTGTAATATGCCACGAGCTACTCTGTACAACTAGCGTCGGGAAAGGAAACTATTGGTAACTCCGCCGTTTTACAATAGGGATAGCGTTGTCTGGTGACGGGGTGAAGAACTGCGGGAAGGGGCGATTTCGTCTGGCACTCGTGCCACGGGCTCTCGCTCGTGGTATCGACCTTGGCAACACTGCTCTGTTCAAATCCATTATCAGACGATCGCTTCCTTACGCTTGCCCTGTCTGAGGTGGAGACGCAAAAAGTAACTTAGAGAAAATTCAAGTAGTTCAAAATAAATTTTTAAGACGCATAATAAAAGCACCATGGTACGTGTCAAATAGACAAATTTGAAACAAATTGAAAATAAAAAACTTGAATATTTACATTAGTAACTATCAGTACAATTTTTTGAGGCACTACAAAAGGGAAAATGTGTTAAAAACTTTAATCTAGGTCGTTCAGCAGAAGACATTAAAATTATTTCAAGGTTCCCCAAGGATAAATAACGCTCGCCATAAATGTTCCAATAAGAATGCAAGTTGAATTTTAAAAAATATTAAATTTACAGACATAACATTCAACAACAGAATGTTACAAATTCAAAATGAAGTTAAATTTAAAAAATCAAACACTAAATTACGGAAACGTAACAAAGTAAGAGGGAGCTTCGACTAAATGAACTCTCCGCCTGCCTATGACCTTTCCCAATTCTAGGATTAAGTAATGCAAATCTCTAAAAATCAGTGGATTGAACAGATAGAAAATAAAGCTGTTAAAAAAACAAAAAAAAATGTACAAGAATCTCGCATTTCTCTGCCTCCGCCTAGAAGCGGGAACTATTACACGAGGATCGGAGGGAGTGGCAACTTCAGATTGTCTCCCATCCTCCCAATATTTTCGAAACAAAGAAAATTTCCAATTATTTATCAAAATGTTTCGAATAAATTGCTTGGAATAGAAAAAACTGCATATCCATAATAGGAATACTTCTTTGATTGCAATACAAACTACACAAGGCAAAGTTTGTGAATAAAATTACAAAACAATATTGTCTTAGAGAGGGTCAATGCTTTGCATCACCCCCATTCCCTTGGATCAGCGTCTGGAATCCTGCGTCTGGAGGATTGAAACAAATTCGAAGAAACATTGTCGAACGTACTATTTATTGGACAGCCAGTTCTATAATATCTCCTGTTTAATCATTGAAAAGAGTACGTCAGCTCAGTGCGGGGGGAGGGGGGCGGGACCCCTAAACATTTTGAAAGGGATCCCATACCCGAACATGATAAAACGTTTTATTTACGTAAAATGTTTTCAAACCCTACGTATGTGGCTGGTCGGGAGACGCCGCCGTGTCCTGGGCACAGATGCTAAGACGCAACACGTCGTTTCGGCCGTCATGTTGCGACCTTCCTCAGGGCGAAATGTATTCTTGAAATTCCTTCTTCCTCAGGGCATTTCGCACTGAGGAAGGTCGCAGCATGACGGTCGAATCCTCGCATAGGTGGCTCAGGTGATCACCTGGTGTCATTGCAGTGCCTATGACTGAGAGATCCGAAGGCTCGAGGGCCGAAGGCGGCTCGATTTTCGACACTAGGTATCTAGCTAGTTGAAATGCAGCTGCTGTCTGGAGGAGAATTTTAGCCGCCACTTGCTGTGATTGGTGGTTTTCTGTGGCTTCTCCGATCAACACCAGGCGAATGCCGGAGCAGTACCCTAACAAACGTGCCAAGGACCTCGCACAATCTTTTCTTTCTTTTCCCTGTTCTATCCGCACTCCTTACTTACACACACGCACAAGCTGCTTTACACTATCACGCAAGTCGGCAGAGCAGTCGCGAGCTTAGAGTTTGTTCTGGCTGGAGCGGTGCCCTGCTGTTGGGAGATACATGCTTGGGGAAAACCCCTATGTCGGAGCCGGATCTCACCATCCAGTGGGGAAAGATCACCATCACCTCCCGCTATAAAAACATGCATTACACTTACGGGACTATCAATCAATAAAAAATGTCCAAAACATTGGCATCTGTGCCTTGGACGCTTCGTCTACCAGATAGTCTAGTACTGATTCTGGCCGCGGGAGCCTACGCTTTCATTATCAGTCCCTGATTTCCCCCTTTTTAACCTGACAATTAAATATTTTTCAAAAATTGTATTTAATTTTGTTCCCTTCAGAAATAGATGAGTTCTTTAGTAACCAGTATTATTTTATGCGTATCAAAAAATTATAACATAGAATAATTAATTACAACGATTTTTCACACTAATTTAAATTAATTTGTCTAACCCGGCAAATCGAAAATTTGTTATATGATATTTGGGTAAGAGGATCTCCGTGTCTTGCAGTCCTGTAAATAATTCAATATAAATCTATTCGTATTTATTAACAGTGATCATAAAATTTATAATTTACTACTCATTATAGGATATTTATTTATTTACTAGTAAATGTTATATATAAAAAAAGTCATTGGAAAAGGGAGCCCACAAAATGTTGTTGCCCCCTCTTATTGTTTTAGGCTGCGCCCACCTACGATGAAAAGGCATACTTGCGCGTCCGTTTCTGATATTATCTGGTGGAGGATAGGTGCTTCTGACATTTTCTTGAAGTTTCAAGAAGTATTACGCAAGACCGTCCTGATGTTTTTATGTAATAAAATTTTCTGCTCATCACGAACAAAAAAACCCGATATTGTAGGCCTCCTTCGCTGCTACTTCTAAAGCATGTAAGTGATCTCTAGAAATCGCCCCTGGAGACAAGTGTCCCCCAGCGAAGCCTTCATTATGCGTCCCCTAACGACCGAACTGTTTTTTCCGACACCCCTTTCGCAAACGAATTTTTCGCGGCGACCGTGCACAACAATGCATACCTAATTAAGGCAGCTGCGCGGCGCGGCGCGGCGCGGCGCGGAGCGGCGTCGGAGCCGCGACCGAGGGCGGGGGCGAAGGTGGTGGCGGGGGTGGGGACGGGGACGGGACGGCGGGGCTGGGTTTCCGGGGCGAGTGAACCGGATGCGAGCGTCTCGTCGGCGGCGGCGCGGCGCTGCGCGGTACGGAGCCGTGCGGTGCGGTGCGGTGCGGTGCGGGGTGTATGGCGCAGTGCGGTGTGTGGCGCGGTGTGGCGCGCGCACCTGGCCGCCCGCGAACCCGCGCCCGCGCCATGCATCGCCCCGCGCAGTGCGAGCTCGCCGGCGCGGCGCACAGGAAGTCCGGCCCCCGTTCCCAAGCGCGCCGTCGGAGGCTTCCGACCGGGGCGTCGAACCGGAAATGAACCCGAAACCAATACACGGAAGATGGCCGAGTTAGGGCGCGAAAGCAGAAGAGCGGTAACTCCCTGGGTTCAAAGGGTTGTGGGTTGGCCACATACCTGGCGCATGGGTGTAGGGGCATCTTCCATAATCGTATTTCCGTGCCCCATCATTCGTTTCCATGGCTTACAATCTCTGTTGCAATCGCCTAAACTGTTTAAGTCGATTCTACACTTTTGAGTATTCACGAGTACTTGAATTAGCGATGTAGGGGGAAATACGAATTGTAAAGGGTATGCGACGAAGTCTGATAAATGTATTGGCACACAACGTTTTCTAGGCTGCATTACGATCAACCTCAGCGCTGCAAATTTAATTAAAATAATGTCATTACAAAAATAATGAGCTGTAAAATTTTCTATTTTAATAAATGAATTTCGTAGTTGCACTAGACTATCAGAACATAGATTATTATAATTGAAAGATACGAGATACTTGGTAATTGGACATTGCTATGTATACTTCCTTGGCTACCTTGAATGTGTACACACTACGCATGAGGTATTCAATCCAGAATTCTTCGTTCCGCCTAGCTGGTTGATGACACTCTCAAACTGTATTCCATACAAGTAAGTATAATATCTCTTGAGAATGTAAAATTGTAACTGCTCATTGAATTTCGGTCAGAGTAGCAGAACAAATGTTTATTGTATCAGTGTATTCTGTAGTAAATATATGATTATGAATTGTTAAACGACGTGTGTCATTTCAAGCACAATACTTCAATAATCACAAACGCGGTTCTGAACTACGAATATGGATTACAACTCTCTCTGGGATCGACAAACGTAATGCTGAGCTATGCTTCTTTTAGCGATGCGCGCGAGATTTAAATTCAGCTTCTATTACATGTGAGGGGTGACAACAGCGGTATCTCTGTACGCAATACATGCGTAATCAAGTAATAGGTTCATTTCTCTACAAGGCAAAACCCAATTAAAGCATGCTTATAGTACTGTAACCAAAATAGGAGCTATTTTCCTATAACATGTTTTTGTTATAAGTAACTTTTATTAAATGACATCCCTCTCTTCCCCTTAAAGGTACTTCACGTCAAATTATGTAGAACAGAAGAACACCAAACGCATTTTTGGGAATTTGGATACATCAAAAGCAAGATATTTGACTTACTGAGGTGGGAGTAAGTATTGTTCAGAAAAATTGACGGAGGTAAGAAAGTAAGAAACTAGTTGACTTTATTCCCCGAATAATGTTTTTCCGACGTGTGATGATTGAAGTATTCGACAACTAGCAGACGAGGATGTAAACATTTTCTAAACGCGTCTCATGCAATACTATATGCGGAACGCAAGGTCTATGACTTCATGATCGAAACCAAAGATCTGTCACAATGGTCGGCATTAGATTACGCGACCTCACATGACAAACACATGCGTGTTAGCGCCTCTACGAAAAAGTTCCATTGACGCTACCATATGATCGCATGATGAACGTAAGGAGAGCATACGGAAGAGCCGCGATTTCCATTCACAGTGTTAACACGATAAGAGCCCCATTGCGATAGGCATTTGCAGCCGGCGGGCCGCCGAGGTGCGCGACGGGCCGCAGGGTGAAAGTGCGGCGGCCGCTGGTCAAAGTGGGCGAGGCCGCTTATCGACCCTTGAGAGGCGAAGTGGGTGGTCCGCGGAACGACACCGCCTGCGCGCCTATCAAGGTCGCTCATTAGTGTCAAATTATTCACAAGCGCCGGCGCCGACGCCGACGCCGGCGTCGTCTCTGGCGCCGCCGCCGCTCTGGGCCGGACCCCCCAAGCAGAGGAGAGCAGGCGGACTGCGCGGCGCGCAGTGGGAGGAAGGCTCTTCATAGGGGAATCCGTGCACCAGAACAACATCTGCACCACCAACATCACATTTTCAATTCCGCCTCTGCACCACCAACATCATTTTAAATTCCGCCTCTGCACCACCAACATCATGATTTTCAATTCCGCAGCCCACTAAAATCAAATTTTTGAACGGTTAATTGAGTCTGCCAATTCCAAAACGTCTCTTGTCCACTTTGTAAAACTTACGGCAAATCACGTTTTTCTTATTAAAGTTTATTTCTCACCTTAGTCCCATTCCGTAAGATATCTTCTTACCTTTTGTCAGAAGAAATCTTACGGAATGGACTAAGGTGAGAAATAAACTTTAAGAATAAAAATATGATTTGCCGTAAGTTTTACAAAGTGGACAAGAGACGTTTTGGAATTGGCAGTCTCAATTGAGTGATTACGGGTGCGTCAACTGCTAAGGTCGTTATTCCCGTAAGTGTAATGCATGTTTTTCCTTGTGTGGTAGGAGTAATCTTTCTCCACTGGATGGTGAGATTCGGCGCCGATCTACTGCATGTCGACTCGCGAAGTCAAAAAAGCAAGAAAAATGTCATTTAAATCATTTCAATGTTTTGTAATAAACTCTATACATTCTGGAATAAAAATAAATGTAACTTTACTACTTTGATCCGACCCCTGAACTTTCACGGAAAAACAACGGAAAACTACCGATCAGATCAGTCGGCCGCTAAAATTCTCCTCCAGTTGGTGGTGCAGAGGCGACTGAATTCGGTCGAAAATCCTGCCACAGCCGGGACTCGAACTAGGACCTCCTGGCCAGAGGCACTGCAGTGACATCAGTTGATGCTCTGAGCCACTTCTCTCGGTTTAAAGGGTTAAACAAACTTTAAAATAATGAAATGAACATTTCAATTTATTTACAATATTCACATATTGAATATAAGAAAATTGTAAATGCTTTTTTAATTAAAACACACGTTAATATCTACTTAATAATATAAATATTATTGAATTTTAACAAAATTATTTGTTTTATAATTACTAAATAAACTGAAGCTGATTTAAATATTACAAATCTTATTTTGAATTTTGTCCACCAACTTTTGAATTCGTTGATGATTTTTTATTATTAATAAAGGATGATATATAATATATGATTATTGTATATTATGAATATTTTGATTTCGTTGATTGTTTTAGTTTTAGTGGAGCGTTTTTTTAATTATAATTATTACATCTTATGAATATATCGAATACGTTGAAGAAGAATAAAACAAAACAAAATGTAAATAATGTCCAGATTTTTCGGTGAATCACCAACGTTTTCTCGCGACCACCAGAGGCCAACAGACCGCCGATTAGTGACCGTTGAAGGAGAGATTCTCTCGGAATTCTACAAGTGTTCGGCTGTGGCCAGTTACTGGTTCTGTTCAATTGTTGTACCAACGTCATTTGGAGAGTTGCAGATTATTTTCCGAGATAGTCTGTAGTGGCAAACTTCTCGAGTCATTTACAATCTTGACATTCAATGGATATGTTCATGAACGGTTTTTCTCCTGATCGATTTTATGGTTTCATAGAGAGTGTAAAGTTTTCAGTTATTCTTCCATCACTACGTAATACCCCAAGCTCGATGAATTGCAGGACTCTGTCGACGTATCTGTATGCCCCTTATCTGAAGGCTCGTCTCGCGCGAAAATGTGAGTTTCCTTACATATGCAAAATAATCGCATGTATTTTGTCTCGTAAGTGCATAATGTTTTGTGTATCTACACTAATCTCATCAAAGTATTAAGAAATGGTCTACAATCTCGCTTAGTATGTAGGCTCATATTGATAATTAAATATTGTTCCCTCCTGCTTTTGGTGTTCACAGCAGAATCTAAACAAAGAGAAGTTCTTTGATGGGTACCGGTAGTTTCTCTGAAAACATCTTGTTATATGAAATATATCAACTGGTGGAATAGCTCTAAATTCACAATAGTCCATTTCAGTCATCCCAGCCTGCTTGCCAATGAGTATCGAAGTCTTCCTCGTGTTGACACCTCCGAAATGTGGTGTTGGTCTCTTAGCATTTGCACATAACTATGTCCACAAATCCTATTACCCCCATTCGATTTTGCAGTAAGTAACTTTAATGAATGCGTAATTATTTTAACCCACATTGCCCCACAATTTGTCAAGTAACGAGTTAAATGTGTGAAAACGTAATTATCAAGATTGGTTGTTAAAACAAACTCGTGTGCAAAATCGAGTTTTAATTGAGAAGTTTTCAGAATTTGCATAGACAGAACTCCACCTTTAGTCGCATTCACATCCAAAATGTATTATGTCATTTTTCATACCAGTAACATTAAAAAATATGTTAAGAGTAGAGTCAGATACATTGCATTGTATTATGGATCGTTCTCGCTGGCTAGCTCTTATAGTCTTGGAGAGCGAGCGGACTTCTTATCTGCCTGTGAAATCTGCACGTAGTTCTCTGTCAGGGATCGGAAGCATCCATGCTGCTCATTCTTGGCTGTTCTCAATAATATCGGAGGAACGTAGGGTGAGCTTGCGAGTAGTTTTGGTGTTTCGCCACGAGCTCACTTAGAAGGAAGAAAATAATTTAATACAGATTTTACCTAATTTTTGTTGTAAAAAATTATTTAAAATAGAACTATTTAAAAATGACATCACTTCCATCTAGCGTAATTAAGATTGCAGAACTATACAGGAGGTGTCCAACGGGCCTTGTGCAATCGAATTTTAATTCAGTTTTCGTCATAGAGCATGCCATACTAATGATTAAGGGTATAGGAGGTATTAACCACAAAGTATATTATACAATATAATTTATTTTTAAGAATAGCCATACACGTGCTTCGGGAATAATCCCATCTTCAGTGGCTCCAAGTATCATGGATTAAACACACGGGACTTTAAACGGTGTCACTTTGTATATTGTGCAGTGTACTGAGTATGCTGTGTATGGCTGTTAATTCTTAATAATAAATTATATTGTAAAATAGTGTGGTTAATGCCACTTCGATACTTAATCATTATGGATTACCACAATATTTCTGCTGCCATCACAGAATCGTGCCATACTAGTTTGTACACTTAGTTCCGTAACCCTCTTCGTTGCAACTAGAATAAACAATAGGATTAAGATGTTTAATAGAAGTGCTTGAGAGATAAACGGTGTCGAGAGATCCAGAGACGCCTCCAACATCATTCGTTATCCATCCTTGCCATTTCATCTGACAACGCGGAGGGCACACCTCGATGACAGGCAATATCGGTACCGTTTTTGCATTCTCGGACAAAGCGGTCTCGGCGCGTTGGTCTCGTCGCTCAGAACAATCGGAACTGAGAGTCACTGGGTATGGCTCTATTTAGGAATGAAATTTTATGCTCATGGCAATGTGCGTAGAATTTAAGAATTCACAATTAATTTTCTTTTAGAATTCATTTCACCATTAATTGCCAGTACATTGACGCAATAAAAATTTGACTCGTATTTTAGGACAAAAGCCTATTTCGTTCCTTTAGAATATTGTGAAACACAATTGCGTATGCTTACGAATCAAGAAAAAATATATCTGATAACATCTAATAGTACCTAAAATGTCCTTAAAGAGAGGTTGATGCCTATTTTAATATAGTTTGCCTAAAACTGCCTAAAATAAGTAATTTTGAAGAATTCGTATATTTTAATTAATCATTTTATAAAATTGTTATACCGAAATGCAAATACTCTCCAGAATTCCTCGAAATGCGAATATTCCGTGTTCAATTACACAATCGACTACGCACCAAAATCTCTCACCCATCACACCGATAATAAGGAGCTCCATAATTCTATATAAAGAGGATGTTTCACTCGTCTCCGTTCAGCACGCACTTCTTAGGCAACTGACAATTCCCGGTGCAGGTGCGCTGTTGACAGCTTGAAGCTTATTGTAGAGGCGCGTCGCCTACGTAATCCCACTACCTAATTTAATCCTTTTGTGATTCGTTTTAGATGCCAGAAACAACTTTTCCTGTCTAATGTTCTTTAAAAGCCTGGATTAATCATTTTGTAACCTACCTATTTTAAGTGCCTAAAAGTCATTTTTATGCCTAACAGTACCTAATTTCACAATTTTGTTACATATTTTAGGTGCCTAAATCATTGTTTTTTGAGTCTCAAATTCCCAGATCTAGTTATAATACACATCAAGTGCTTTGTGTCGAAAGGAGAAACTAATGAATTAAAAAAAAAAGAGACGATTACTTCGTCTCCGTAGGGGATTCATACGTATTTGAGATTTGAGAATCGATATGATTCGCAGAAGTTTAATTGGCTAAATTCTCTTTTCCTTCTGCACATATAAACGCTATCGGACGCCAACAAAGGACCAGTAGTGATTCACAACAAAATTTTGATTGTCTGCCAAAAAAGGCGAGGCCTGGGTCTTCGTGAAGAAGATTAAGTCTACTCGGACTCGAGTTACACGTCCTTAGTGCCAAGGTGGGGGCAGTGAGAAGGAGGTGGTAAGTTCCGTCTCGCCGGACTCACCCAGTGCCCCAAGTTGGGCGCCTATCCCCCGATTTGGGGAAGATCAGGTGAGGGACTTGCTCCCAGACCCACATATAAAAGTTCGACGGGGAGCATGGATCCCCTTGACAGGTTCCAGCCGGTAACAACGACGATAACTTCAAGGTGGAGGCAAAGAGAAGACGGGTTGAGGTCTTCGAGGCACCCGGCTCTCGGTCCGAGCGGCCCTCAGACAGGGCTCTTGGTTTCGTTGTAGCAGTGCCCAAACCTCACCTGCGATAAAAACATGCACTGCACTTATGCTATTAATGACCTTACCAATTGTCGCACCATGAAACACTAATCAATCAATCCTGAAATCGTTCGACGTACCCATTTGCCTCGCGGAGTGTGTAGTGTGGTCTAGAAACACTAATCAGTCAATCCTGCCATTGACGTATGCCATTTGCTACGCGATGTGTGAAGCGTAGCCCCGAAACACTAATCAATCAATCAATCAATCCTGCAATCGTTTGACGCTCACCATTTGCTACGCGAGGTGTATAGTTTAGCCCAGCGACACCAATCTATCAATCCTGCAATCGTCTGACGTACGCCATTTGCTTCGCGATGTGTGTGTAGCGTGGCCGCGTGGAGGCGCCGGCGCCTCCACTGCGCGGGCGGCGGGGCACAAGGCGGCAGCGGCGGCGGCGACGACGGCTGGCGACGGCGGCAACGGCGGCGGCGACGGCGTCCACGCGGGCCTAGGAATGCGGCGCGCGGCCACAGCGCTACGCTTGTTCTCCAGGCTGCACCGCCGTGCGCCCCGCCCTCGTTTGCGCACGCCGCTGCCCCTGTGCCACTCACCGCATCCACGACGCCGCGCACCCAGCGTCGCAAGTGCGAAGCACGTGGATAAGACCGGGAGAGATGGCTCAGTGCATCAACGACTAGCTTTTCAGCTACGTCGAATTCAGTCGCTATCTGGAGGGGAATTCTAGCGGCCGGCTGCTCTGATAGGTAGTTTTCCGTGATTTCTCGGATCAAGGCGAATGCCGGAGCAGTGCCCTAACAAACGGGACATAGACCTTGCGATCTTTCCTTCCTCTTCCTTGTCCTATCCTCAACCCCTTACACACACACACACACTTACACTAACATGCACTACACAACCACACATGCCAAAAGACCGGTCAGGAGCTTAGAGATTGTCCCGGCTGGGGCGGAGCCCCAATGGTGGGAGATACCTGGTTGAGGAGATACCCGCTAGTCGACGGTAGATCGGCGCCGGATCTCAACATACAGCGGGGAAAGATCATCGTCACCTCCCGAGGGAAACAGCACGCACTACTCTTACGGGACTAATGACCTAAGTAGTTGACGCGCCCGGAATCACGAACAATCTATCAATCAAACGTAGACAAGCTTCAACGACAACGCCACTGGCTTAGCAACTTGTTATAGAGCTGTTATAGAGCCACTTGTTGTAGAGATTGTAGGGCTGGAGTTCGGACGGTGGACAAGCTTCAGTGACAATGCCACTGGCTTGGCAACTTGTTATAGAGCTACTTGTAGAGATTGTAGGGCTCGAGTTCGGACGGTGGACAAGCTTCAGTGACAACGCCACTGGCTTGGCAACTTGTTATAGAGCAACTGTTGTTATAGAGCTACTTGATAGAGAGATTGTAGGGCCTCCAGTTCGGGCGGTGGCGGATTTTCGTCGTCGGTTACGTAGCTTAGTCGAAGTCAACCACTGTCTCAAGCTGACTTCTAGCGTCATCTATCTGAGCTCAGTGGAGAAACTTCAGATTAGCTAATCTGCGATCTACCAAAAATTTCCTCGCGTTACTAGTAGCTCACGGTTTGGCAAATCTCCGGTGTACTTGAATCCGACACTTACTGTTTCTTCTTACCAGTCTCTATTTCAAAGAGCGTGATTCGGGTTCTCATTAGATCTTTCGTTTACGAGATATATCTACTGTCGTTTCGGCAACTGAATTTTGTGATACCGAAATCCGATTGAGGAAATCTGTACTGGAAATTCAAAGATGGAAAATTCAATGGAGGAGATACCCACTCGAAATTCAGAACATGACCTCACTAAGTCAACAACACCAGTTACTCAGGACTTTCAGATTTTTTTGCCAAAAGGTAGTATTATCTCACTGTGGGAGAAGGTGAATGGAAATGCAGATTAAAATCTTACGCGAGGTTCACACACGTGTAATCCTGTAAGTGGCGGAAGACTTGCTATCCATTAAATTCTGCTGTCTCACCGAGTTCACACGTAACTTTTCCTAGTAGACACGTAAAATTGGAGGTAATTGACCATACAGAATGTTCACATATTATCTTCAGAGAGCAGTATACTTCGGAAGTTTATATCACTTTCAAAGTGAATCATTCCGGATGGAAAACAAAAACTATGTATTCCCAAGCATGTGGTGAAGGTCTGAAAATATCAATATATTAATGACTAATTTTCAACATCTTTAACACAAAATAGTTTTAATATTAATTATATTGGTATTATTGGAACACATTTTCGGAAGACATTTGATTTTAGTTCCTCATTGGATTCCACAAGATATGCTATCAATTTCTGTGTTATTGCACCTAAAAAAGGTTTTAAACGTATTGTTGAAATCGACCATTCACGTTAGAAAACATTGCTACTCAGCGTTTGTATGTATTGTAAAGGGAAAACAAACAACTATGAACTATCGCAATTGTATGACTTATCGGGTTAGGCTTGAATACTTTTTGATATCGGATCGTGCTGTTTTGTTAGTATCAAATAGGTGTTTTCTTTTCAAAAAGAAACCGTACCTTTTTCATGACGTTTCACCTTACCACAGTGTAAATATATTAGTTTAATGTAGTGGGGATGTGGTGGCGGAGATTGACAGGACAAGACAGTCAAAATACAAGCTCCAAGTATGAACGTGACACGTTACGTGTCAAGGCCCGACAACTTCTCCAGAGAATTTGTCACATTCTTGAAATCCATTTATCGCGTGGAGAATAGAAGAAAGTCGAAGGACGGGACAACCCCGTCGTCGTTCTATTCGGTCCGGGCGTAGCGGTTCGGTTCCGGTTCGATGCCCCGAGCTGTGTAGGACCCCTGGAGTTCCGAGCAGCCGAGGGAGAAGGGGAGGGAGGGGTTCCTTCCTCCTTCCCACGGCGGAGACTCTGCCGCGACGGAGGCGGCGGCGGAGGCGGCGGAGGCGGCGGCGGCGTCGGGAAACTGGGAAACCCCCGGGGGCGGCGCGCCGGCCGGCACGTCACGCGGTACTGCCGCTCCACATTTCGCTGCGGGGCTGCTCTCCCACTGCTTATCTGCTCGTTACAATACGCGGCCGCTCCGCGCCGCACACGCTTGGGAGGTCCGGGTGCTTTACCTCTGGCACGCATTGTTGCGGCGTTTTTCTGTCTTTCTTTCTTTTCCTTTTTTGCTCGGTTAAGATTATCTCGACGGACTGAAAGTTGAATCTGGGTTGGCGACAAAAGAAGTAAGTGGCTAGCAAGGAAACATGACTGGTTGATGCAGAGTGTTGAATGTATGAGTCTTTCTGCAGAACGAAGCAAAATTTGAATGTTTTTTAAAGGTAAGTAGTAAGTGACGCTACTTGAAACTCATGGTATAAACAACAACCATCCTGAGTGAAGATTTCTTTACAAAATCGATCCTCACTCAACTAAATCCTAACTCAACAAGGATAGGAATGGATATTCTGGGACAGTCTCTCGTTCGTTAGCTGCAATACTCTCAGAGCTCGATAAATACACTTTTGAGATAAACGTGTATACATTTTTCGCCGACAGTTAGAAAGCAGACGTTGGATTGTAAAACAAACCTGTATTTATTAGTCTAAAGTGTAGTTATTAGTCTAAAATATCTGTATAGGACCGCCATAAAATGTAAAATTAATACGGTTATTGTTATTAATACCTTTATTGTTATCACTGTTATCATATTATTATTGTTATGAATATTATTACCGTCTTAAAATAATTTTAAGTTACATTGTATTTAATTCCTAATTATAATATATAAATTTCATGTTCTGCCACCAGGTTGCATAACCCTACCTGCGGAAATAATAAATGATGTATCTAAGCGTTAGCAAATGTGTTTCGTAGAGGTTATATATGGAATAATATTTATAAATATGATAAAGTAACTGTCATAATTCAAAATTTCTATTTTGCGATTTGTGGCAGAGGTTCAGTCTATGGACGATTTGTCACCCGATTGGACGCCAAAACTTGGTATCAGAGTTAAAAAAAGCAGGGATTAGCCACAGAGGCGATTAATCTTAACACAATGTAATTAATGAAATAATATGTTTAGAAGTTTTAGTCAAAATTAGAAGCAACAACAGTTTTCTTGAAGTTACTTTTGACCATGAGTAATATTGGAAATGAATGTTAAGATCTTAGGTAATGAAACAAATAATATTCGAATATTAATTAAAATACTTTGATTCGAATTAATCACTATGAAAATTTAGTATTTCAATGTTTTTTGTATGAATAAAATCTCCTTTAATATTTGTTGTTGCACGTTCTGAGTGCTCACATCCTGGGTAACTTTGATACGAGGCACTGGGAGGTACAACATCAACTTGCTACGCAATGGCTACCACTGCTCCAGCAACGTATCTGCTATTGTCCGGGGGGGATGCATTGTGGCCCTGTGGAGAGTTTGCGCGTCCTGTTGTGACGGAAGGTTCAACAGGAGGACTCGGAAGGAGAATGAGGGCAGGACTCGACAATGAACTCTAACAGCGCTGTCACAAGGAGGTTTGTGTGAGCTGACCAGCTGAGCGACAGAAAATGGTCTGCCTTTAGTTATGGCTTTGGTGAAGCTTCAAAAGAAAAATCGACCGATTCTTGTGGCTAAGTAACTAACATACTCTATTAAAACACTGTGACCGGGTTTTATTTATTATTTTTTACTTTCTCGTCTTCTACGTACTTACGTGGTAAAGATAAATTATTGAAATTTTGCAGCGAAATACGGTGAGTTTTCGACCAAGAAACTGGTATTGTGGTCTCCTCACACCGAAAAAGTGGATAATACTTGATCTTATACTGTTTGTCTGCCCCTCCGTCCGTCTCTTCGTCTGCCAGGCTGTAGGTCTATAGACAACACGAGCGCCTAAACCGTTCACAGAATTTTCTGCAAATTTTATTTTCGGCGAACGATCTGCCGCACTTGAAGGCCCTGGAATTTTAAACGTATATTTTTATTATTACATGAAACCTTAACAACACTTTCAAAATATTCTAAAAAATTGTTTAGTTTTTTTCGGCGACTTCCTCCAACTATTGAAAATATATTGTTTTTCCTTAATGAAATCTGTTTTAAGAAACTTAGAACTTTAAATAATGTCATGAACATTTTTTTGAAAATGTGTAATTTTGTAGCCAATTTTGAGTGACCATTGCGAGAAAGTATGGGCTGTGGTAGCATTACTAGTTTAATAAACATTTTAGATGCAACTGATATTGATTTTCAGGTATTTTAAATGGCAATTTCAGATTGCCTATTTTTTCCTATTTCTTTCAACCTAGAAAAAATGCTCCTGTGAGATAAACCAAAGACCGAAAGCAATTACGAAATTTGACACTCTGATACAATATTTTCAGAGTGCAGTCCAGTGTCTTGCGTTATTAGACGTTATTGCATTGCTCTCCGATTTTTCTATGGAGAGTAGATATGCTAAATACACGGCAAGGAACTGAGTATTTGATTATTCGAATCAAGTCCATGGTAGGTGCCTCAAAATAATGGAATTCAAACAGAAGTTATAAAATATCGTCGTTATAAAAGTGAAAATCATTAAGTCCATTTTGAATGATTTTGAATTATTTACATCGCTAAGTAACATTTTTTCCATTCTTTTCGTTAGTGAAATTATTGAAGTTCTGTAGTTCGGAGGTATTAAATTATCGATTATTGCCTTTTTAAACTGGTCAAAAAACACAGAAAAGTTTTATGAAAAATCCATATTTGGATCTATCTAGTCAAAGACTTTGAGTTGACAAATGTAACACAGTTAACTTCAAATAGAAATTCAAATTCATCTCAATATACGAGTTTTGCTCACTTATACACCATCACTTCTCATACACCATTATTTCTTAACAGTAGTTCCCCCATACTGTCATCCATACCTCGCTAGAATGGATGAACCGAAAAAGAGAAATGAAATTAAAAACGCATTAGTCGTAAAGAAGCGCCATTTTTGTCCAGAGAGTTCAACTACTGTGAACCACTGTGAGGCCGTCGCTCCGGAAGGAAGAGCCGGTTTCGAGGTCAGACAGCGCGCGCCGCCGCAACGTTGTCGCCGACCACCTGATACACAGCTCCGCCACCGCGAGGATTGAATTCTGACAGGGCGCGCGATCCTGCTCGGCCCGCCCCGGCCCGCCCCGGCCCGCCCGAGGACGCGGAAGGACGCGCGAGCCTTGAAAACACCCACCTGCGCGTTTACTCACGTACATAATGGAACCGCGGAGGAAACTATGAGAAGGTAACCCGATCCTGAAAACCACACCGAGAACAGGTTAGCCGAGCGAACAGATGGGCTTTGCCTCGCATACGATCTGCTTACGCGAATGCTGAGAAATTTCCCTCGTCTCATTATAAAATTTGAACGAAAAGGAAACATACGAGGAATTTAAAAGGAAAATTAAAAGGAAACGAGAGTGGCAATATAGTGTCTGCAAAGCTCAATGGAATAATAAAAAGAACAACGGATAAAGAGAAGAAGAAAGGACTGTGGTACTATAAAAGCTTGACGTATGAGCCTGGAGTGAATCACAAGAGTTGTAAGAGTGTAATGCAGAACTGCACAGCATTTTGCACTTTCACTGACCTCAGGAGCTGCGTGCGGGCAACTCGGGTGCAAATGAGAAAATCGATGAAGGGTGGGGATGAGACCCAATCTAGGAGTGGGGACCACCAATCAGAATGCGCAATTCGAAAGATAGCGCGTAAATTTAAAGAGCAATCGGCAAGAAAATGACGGTCATATACAGTTCAAGTAATATTGTCTTTTGTATTATATTGCAAATGTTTGTTCTCGGTTTATGATAGGGCGAAATATGAAACTACAACGAATTATACATATTAGATTTCGACACCAAGTATTATAATTGCTTGTAGGGCTTATAATGTAATCACAAATTTAGTGTTGTGCTAAACATAAAATTTTGATACTGAATTGTTTTTGTTTGATGATGACAGCAATAAACTATTTTTTATTAACTATGTTTAATTGAATAAGACGGTTCTCTCAAAGCAAAAACATATTGTTCTTAAAAAATTCATTATTATTTTCTGTTCTAAGTTCTGACAAGAGTGTAGAGTCGTTTACGAGATCGTATAAAAATATAAATCCCTTTGCATTCTATTTAACTAATACCCATGATTATCTTATGATTGTCCGTAACTTATCGTCACAGAAGTTTGCTCGTTGATCTCTTGTATTCAGTTTCATAATGGGGAAAATGGTCACAATTACCCTTCTTGGAATTGCCACATATTCTATTTTTATGTCAATCTTTATGTGAGAGATTGCTCTCATGTTTTTGTTCATTTTTCTATGATTTGGAGATTATAACATTCCTGGTGAACAATCAATTATTCAATTGCAATTTTGTGTTAAATAGAATAAAATAATATTTTTTCTTATATATAAGCATAAATTTTAAAGCTATTGCTTTAAAATAATGCTTAAGAGTCACAATGAGCATGTTATTTTCTTTAAAAATATTAGAAAATGGAAATACATACAGTGGTGGAACACAAAGGTGGATATAGAGTAGAGCACAGAACGTAAACAGTGAATTATGACCTTGGTAACTTGAAATACTAGACATAATCTATTTAAACAAATGGGCAGTTAATTTTGAAGCATGGATCATTATTAGACGCCCAGACATTCAATCTACGCGCCGCGTCGTGCTACGTCAGACTTCTCCCCTCCCCACAAAGTTTCCTACTCCCCACTACTTGCACTTTCGGCGCTGCCACGGGCAGACAATCGGCTCCCAAGTGCAGAATGCCCGCGGGAGCAGGCGTTGTGCAGGTCTGGTGTAATGGATATACGCCATAAACTCAATCACATCAACTTACATAAGTTTCATAACATACTATACGTTGAAAACGCCACCGATGTGATAGGCGCGATATATAAAGCGGTTTGATGAGAAAACGACCAAATATCGCAAAATTCAGAAAAATAAATGTTCATAAATTCATTTATTCAACGACTTTTGTGTACCCCAGGGAGGCCTCGTAGTTGAATCGTACTTGAGGCTGACGTGTAAGAAGACTGCCAAAAGAAAGGCGCGAAACGAACTGAACTCTCCCATTTATTCAGTATCTCCCATTTATTTATTCAATATCTCCTTTTCACTTTCTCGCAGAATGTTTTGTAATACTTTGGCAAAAACAGTGATTTTAGTCACATAAACTCGTATTTTTGGACCCTGAATCCGAAAGATGAATAAATCGTGTTGTTTAGGTAGTAAATTGCATCCTCAAATACGTTGTGTGCTCAAAATTGACGTTTTGTGGACCCTTGATACCAAAAATTTGGCTTATATTAAGTTGGCTATCCGGGTGACGCCGCGTCCATGGCAAATATTGACTCCGGCCGCGGAAGCCTACGCTCTCAAAAATTTGGCTGATGGCAAAACGTCTCTCAGCCGGTCAGTCTGTGGACGTCGGGTCGTCAGTATACAACGTCTTAATCATTCAAACGATTTTCTCCAAAACTGATATTCTCCTATCTGGACGAACTCGAGCTCTACGAATTTGACAAAGATATTTTGATTTTTTAGGATACTTTATATGAAGCCTCAACATTTTAAAAGTTTTCCAAAAAATTGTTACGAAATGTTCATTGAAATTTTCCATGGATAGAGCAAAAGACAATTAAAAATGGTGCAGGTCTCATTTTCATTAAACTCTCTGAATTTTCAAAAATTGCAAAAGTTAAAAATTTTTTGTGCCTTCATACAAAAGTTTTTCTGAATAAAATCTGTTCTTCAAAGAGAACTCTGTAAATAAGCTCATCTACAACTTTTGGAAATATGAGTAATTTTCGTTTAAGTTTGCGTGAAATAAAGGCAATTTAAAAACTTATTTTCTAGACAACAGCTACAAATTTTATTATTTTTATTACTACGACTAGAGTAATGCACGGTTAAAAGAATGGTGCAGAACACATTTCCGAATCTGTGTATTCGAAAATTGCAAATAATATTTAAAAACAATAATATTGTTGATAGAGATTTTTACATAATGAAATTTGTTCTTTAAAGTTAGGTCTTTAAATAAAAAGACGTACATTTTTTGAAAATATCAGAAGTTTCGGGTAATTTTTACTAATCTTCGAAATTGCAATATCGAAATTTTCCACGCTTCTTTTGCTGAAGACTCTCTTTCACATGACATCAGGGCACACTACGACAATGGTAAGGCTGCGACATGGCAGTTTCAAATTCTCAGAATTACTTTTCATTATTTCACTGTTTGTGGATCTACGGAACGCAGTTGAGGATTTTCAAACCCAGTGCGCTAACGGTGAGTTGTACAAGTGATGGATGAGAAGTGTTAATATGGGCAGAAACTTTGATATTATTATAATAAGTAACCGTTACTAATACGAAACCGTTACGAATACGAAAAATTACGTGTTGTAGCAAAATTAGTTTCCTGTAGACGTAAATTGCTTCTGATTGTGTGGGCGACAGCTTACATCGAAAATAACACATGGGTACGGGTTTTCCCGAAAACGAAGGGAACGAACCAAAAATTGGCGGAAAGTTTCCTTGTATGTCACTTAACATTAGCGAACACGCAAACATTTCGCCAGCTCTCTTCAGTCTGTCGTTTCTCACAATTTCCTTCAACCAGTTCATTGTATGATAAGTATTGCGACAGAACGAGTCAAAAAGTGAGTCTTCCCATTGATTTTTTACCTATGAAGAGAATGAAGTAAGAGGTTAGAAGGTAATGTCTAAGAATGTGAAATAACGGCTTCCGAAACTTATTGTTTCCAGTGTCACAGTCTATGTGTCCTTTCTTCTTTATAAATTAATTGTATATTATGAAGTACATAAAACAATAATTATTGGTATTTAGAAACACTGTTTCGAAGAAATAGGAGTTACTTAAAATCTCTACTTGACGGAGAACTGGCAAGACATTAGAAAGAGGCAGAAGAGTTATCTTATCTCAATTATTAGAAAAATAGGGTTAATATTTAAAGAAAATGGTGGTAAAATACTTTAATGACGGCTATTTAAACCTACATTTGTTAGTAAACATTTGTCGGACGAAGACGAGGAAGATAAGATCATGTGCGGTCCCAGGCCCGTTTGTTAGGACATTTGCTTGATATTAATAGAAAATACAACTCTGCCGATAAGACCAGCCAGCCTTTAGAATTTTCATCAAGACGCTGAAAAGTTGATCTATAGGTTCAGGTAGAGTCGAAACCCCACCAAAGTGGAACTCAAAACCTAAAATCTCGCTGGGTACGCTGCAGCAACAACGGCGGTGCAGCCTCTGAGCCACGCCAGACGGGAAGCGAACGGTCGTGGGAGCGACGGGGCGCAAGGCAGGGTGGGGCGCGGCGGGGGTATGACTGGCGGCACGGAGGGGGGCGGGGCGGGGGCGCGGCGGGGGCGGAGGTGGGGGCGGGGCAGCGCTCAGGGCAGCGGCCGCGCGACGCTGGCGTTTACGAGGGCCAGCGCGGCGGAGGCGGAGGTTGCGGCGGCGGAGGCGGCGGCTCGTCCCGTGAGCACTAAATTTCAGGGAGAATGCGGAAGGGGTGGTAGACAGGCTGCGCCGAATGACACAAGAAAGTACATAAAGACGGTCGGAAGGAAAAATGAACGACATAAAAGAAGACGAGGAAAAAGCGGAAAGCGAAACTCTCGAGAAGGGGGAAGGGGGGACGAAAGGCGGTGCGCGGACTGCGGAGTGCGCGCGGAGTTGAAAAAAGAAGCACGGGAAGCACAAGCGTATAAACAAAGGAATCCTACGTAGGCAGCAGACGGGCGGGCACTGAATGAAAGGGCGGCGGGCGGCGAGCGCGGATGCGGGCGCGGGGGCCGGCGGTGGCCGCGGCGTTGGCGCCGGCGCCGGTGTTGGCGCGGACTGCGTAGCGCGCACGTGCCGCTGGCGGCGAGGCCGACGGCATGTGTCCGCACCGGCCCCCACCCCCACCCCACCCCCGCACCGCGTTCCTCCGCCACCTCCTCCTCCCCCCGCCCTCCCTCTCGCCGGGCGCCCGCTCTGCTGCCGCCGCCGCCGCCGCCGCCTCGTTCCAGCAGAATACGAGACGTAAAGCGATGCCGCCGCCTCCTGAATTTACGAGGGGCTGCGACCGCGGTGGCGGCGCCAGTCACAGGCCGCGGGAAGTGGAGATGGAGGCTGCCTCGCTCTGTGGCGATAGAAGCAGCCAGAGCGGGAACGGGAAATAGGAGACACGGCCAATGACACTGAATTCTTCGCGGATTCAAGCGGCCAGAATAACGCCAACCGACGGGAGCGAGGATCACGAAGGTCAGTGCGAGGGGGGCGCCGCAACGACGGGGATTTATGGGGATTTGTCGGAGACGAGAACGGACGCGCGATGAAGTGAAAACGGCAGAGGAAGTGCTGAAGGTTCGAGGCGGGTAAATTGCTGTGCTATAGAGCCTCACACAGAGAGTTCAATTAAAATGCGACTGTAATTGAGGGTTTCGGATGTATGTAACGCTATCCAACACTTTGAAGAAAATCGAGATTATTGGCCTGATGAAGGATATGGAGCTCTCTCCCTGTACCTCAAGTGTAATCAAGACGGACCACAAATAGTGATATTTCGCTCCTACGTCAGGGCTTCCGCCGCCAGTTCCGTGTGTATCATATTGCATTTCCCTGCGACATGTGAAAAGTCAGTTACTATTATTTACATCCGCGCGACTCAATTAATTTTTTTATGCAAAAGATATAACAGATATAACCTGTATCCAAACCCTGTCCTCAGAATGGTCCACCTAAATACAAATTTCGGAACTATCACTCCCATTCTCTGATTTCAAGCTAGGAACAGGTCCTTTATTTCCGAACCATCACTCCCATTCACCATATTTCAACTAAGCAACAGCTCCTTTATTTCTAACCTATCACTCCCATTCTCTGATTTCAACCAAGGAACAGTTCCTTTATTTCTGAACTATCACTCCCATTCTCTGATTTCAACCAAGGAACAGGTCCTCTATTTCCGAACTATCAATCCCATTCTCCATATTCCAACCGAGAAACAGGTCCGTGAGTATGAGTCGGCGTCTGCGGCGGTAGAAGACGAACGGAGCAATCGCCGCCGTGGCAACGGGGACAGGGACGGGGACGGGGGCGGGGACGGGGCGGGGCGGCGGCGGAGCGGCGTCGAGGGGCGGGGCGGGGCGGAGGGGGCGGGGCGGGGCGGGGCGGGGCGGGGCGGGGGCGGGGCGGGGCGGGGCGGGGCGGGGCGGGGCGGGGCGGCCGCTCCTCTGCTTCTAATCTCGCCGCCTCCGCGAGCCCTGGAACGCGAGCGCCGCGCCGCGCCGCACGGCTACGCAGCCGCCGCCGCCGCAGTCCGAAACGTGTTACGGCGTAGGCCGGTCGCTCGCCTCATTTTGAGCAAGGCGCGGGGCAAAAATCGCCGGGCCGCGCACGAGGAGTGCGGAAGTCGTTTCGGCCGCTCGCCACAAAAGGGCAGCAGATTGGGCGCAGGAGGTAGAAAAAGCCCGGCGCGGACCCGGCTCGCTACAGTGGAAGTTATTTTAAACCGTGGTTTTTATGTATTGAATGATTTATGGGATTTGGATTATCGTTCTTTGAGGTGTTCCAAGACTATGTTGTTGTTTTTTTCTGTTCAGTATCTGATTTGCTTAAAAATGGTTTTCATGATGAGATTAGATTTCAGTTCACATGCAAGTAATATTACACTTGCAAAAAAAATCAATTATTGCATTACAACAGTTGACCTAAAGTCTACATGAGCAATGTTATAGATAGTGTTCTCCAAAGCATATGCAATCCCTTTTTATTTTATTAGAGAATTCGTCTCCTGTCATTATTTCTAATCCTTCATAATATTCTTTCTACAGTGTGGCAGACCCGATAATCGGGAACGTTTTATTAAAAATTATGGTTTTTGAAAAAAACTGTGCATATGAACATTATGAATTTTTAGTGAAATAATAGTTATTCTTCACATAATTTATAATTGTACGGTTCGTAAAAAGCCTTGAATCGATTTAAGAATGATAAAATATATATTCGATTATATATTATTTCCATTTCATTTTGGATTCAACTCACCGTACAAAGAGTCAATACATCATTAGGGATAATGAATATTATGAAATTTTCATTTTTATGGTTGCAAAAACTTAATACAAGTTTTGTTGAAGCAATGCGAATTGATGGAAATGAACCTTATCAGCTCGAAATTTGTTTTCCTGCCACTTATTATCGCTAATATATTTTTCTTTATCAGTGCGTAAATACACCAGGACCCAAACAGTAATCTAGCGATTGAAATAGTATCGCTTCACGCAATGATTTCAGGTTTGTGACAGGGTTAGAAAGAAACTTTTTTCTCTCTAAGTGAAAGTTATTATATACAACATTTTGAAAGAGACCTTATCACAAAAAGTGGAGATTCAGAAATATGTAATGATTCAGTGAATGGAAAAGTAATGGTTTCCGATGAAGATTTCAGTCAAATGAAACCTGGGAAACCGAAATCCATTTTCGGAATTCTGCTTTCAATAAGGCATGATTTGTAATGTCCTTACAATTTCCATATGACACAAAAACTTGTACAAATGTTCATGAACAAGAATTTTCGAAGGGATTCCATGAACCAGGAATATGTGAATTTGATGAATGTTATTAACTTATAGATGTGGAATTTTGTATGGAAATTGTGTGCATTGAAACCACAAAGTTTACAATCTATATTCTTTCATGCCTGTTTTATTTTCCCTTGGTACTAATACATATGACAATGTGCAGTTCAGTTCAACACAGTTGTGATTATCAATGACTCTTCCACTTGAAACTAGGGACTTTAATCATGCTCATTTGTAACGTCTTCCACTCTTTTATGGAGCACATCACGTGTATTCCGGGTTAGGTGGCTGATGTCACTGGAGTGTCTCCGACCGGGAGGTCCTAAGATTCGAATCCTGACAGTGGCGGATTTTCGACAGCTAAATAGCTATGTCAAGGTCAGCCGCAGAATGGAGGAGAATTCTAGCGACAGGCTGCTCTGATCCGTAGTTTATCATGGTGTTTCCGATCAACACCAGGCGAATGGCCGAGCAGTACCCATACAAACGTGACACGGACCGCGCCCGATCTTTCCTTCCCCTTCCTTGTCCTTCCCTGCATACTTCCACACACTTACACTTCCATGCACTACACTGCTAGGGAGATCAGTCGCGAGCTTAAAGCTTGTCCCAACCGGGACAGTGCCCTGCTGGTCAGGCGTACCTGATTGGGAAAACCTCCTCAATCCGACGTGTACGTCGGCGCCAGATCTTACCATCTAGCATGAAAAGAACACTGCCACTTTGCATGATAAAACATGCACCACACTTACAGTACTAACGGCCATAGAAGTTGACCTGCCCGGAAACACGAAATAGTCTAATATAATCAAATCGCGTTAACGCTTACTCGCGCCGATATGAAGATAAAGCACGCCGCCGCTGCTACAGTAGCATCTGTGGGCGGAAAGCGTTCGCGAAGAGGGTGGGGGGAGGCGGAGGGGAAGGGAAAGGGGTGGGGACCGTCGTACGCAGAATCCTTGGAAGGTGCTTTTCGCGAGCGCTTCGCCGAACGAACTTCCTGCGAGGGCCTGCGAGTGGGGGCGGTGGCGGGGCGGCGGCGGCGGCGGCGGCGGCGGCGGCGGTGGCGGCGCTGACGCGGCTGGAAGCGCTCTCGTCAGCCCCTCGACGCCGCCGCCGCCGCCGCCGCCGCCGCCGCCGTCGCCGCCGCCGCCGCCGCCTTCGTCCCCGACGGCGAAGACGCCGCTGCTCTCGGCCGCTCCAGAAGGCGCCACGGCTCAGCACAGTGGGAAATGTTTCCAAATTGGATGCGCGAAAAGCCATTTTGGACTTGTTTTAAGCCCGAAACATTTAACATGTTAATGTGTTACGGATTAACTGAAGTAGAAAAGAAATGTATAGAATATTGTCAGCGAGACAGTTGTACTTGCATAATCAAACATCACTTGGGAAATTATGTCTCACATGAGAGCATTATTTCCCAATCATCAGCTTGGGAAATTATGTCTAATATGAGTTCTTGGGTTACTAAACTACGGTGTTATATTTATTAAAAAGCGCCACTGATGTATAAGTTGTGTCTTTGGCGTTAATGCTTTCGGCACTCATTATCCCCGTTGTTAATACTGGTGGTCAATTTATTATCACATATTATCATCAATACAAGCATGTTATATGGCAAAGGTCATCTGTGCGTTCAGCATTCCTGCAGGAAAAGCAATATCGTAGTAATTTGTGTAACATAATGCCATTTTAAGAACGACTTATTGCATCGAAAAATGTTTGTAATTATGGTAGAAACATCATAATTTTATTCACATTCAATATTAAAACATGAATTTGCATCATTGTTTTTAGAAAAAGCAAAATACATCTTTTTGGTGTTGTTTTACATACCTACGGTTTGAAATTTAGTGTAATTGCATCAAAAGTTTCGTAGATACATTCAAGTAGATACATTCAGTAATATTCCTTTATATCAGTGGTGGCAAGGTGTGCCACTCGCGGCATATCACGAGCTTATCTGCGCCAATAGTGTCGGGAGAGGAAACTATTAGTAACCCCGACGTTTTACAATAGTGATGGCGTTGTCTCTTGCGGCGAGGTTATGAACTGCGTGGAGAGGTGATTTCGTCGCACTCGTGCCATGGACTCCCGCTCGTGGCATCGACCTTGCCAACACTGCTTTACATAAAAAAATAAAAGAACTGCTGTAACCAAGAAAACTTTGTAGGTAAAAAGTACAAACGGAGAAACGAGTGATTATTAAAAAAAAATTCTTAATAGCTTAAATTGTCTAACAGGCTCTACAACTAAGGAATAAGAGTCGACTTGCAGAGGCCCTGAGCAGCAGACCTTGAGACGCCAAAAAATAAGGATATTGAAAAGAAAAAAAATGTGTTTTGAATAATAACGTGAGAACTATGGAATTTAATAGATTCGGAAATACTTGAAAAGAAAACGGGATTATATATACAACTACGAGCAGCAAAAACTTTCAAAGCGTAACCATGAATAGATATAACCCTACTTAAACTTACGAAACAATTGATCATAAAGTGTTACGACAAGTATATTGCTCCAACAAATCATTAAATTACGAAATCGACTAAGGAAAAAGCATGAATTGAAAGCACTCTCAGAATACATAAAAAATATCGTCCATTATTAATGGAATTCTGTTTTCTTAAATATTATTCTTTCTTTGTTACGGCAAATAGTCCATTACTTCAATTTGTACATATTATTATTTAAATATAAAATAAAATGCACTCGTGTATATATTCCACGGATTTATTCGATGGTTATATCTTTCCGCTATATAAAGGCATACACATTTTCTGAGCAAATTCTTTTTTCGATTGGATTCGCAGCACACTACAAAAAAAGTGTACTTAATGAGCGAATTGTAAACAAGCACCTGGAAATAACGTTCCAGAAAAGGATTTACACTATAATTGACGAACATTTTCCCAAAGTTCATGAAAGGCAAACGTAATGCAAACATGAAATTAAGAAATGAAAAGAATTTCAACGAGTTCTTTCGGTGGCGGACGAAGGAGTGATCGGCGACGGACGCGACCTCAACGTGAAGGCAAGAGAGAGTTCAGGCGTCTGTGGTGTCACGAAAGGGAAAGGGCAACGGGGATGGCGACGGACACAGCAGACATCATAGTATCAACTACACAGAGAATTACATTTACCAACCATCAATCATCACATCGCTCATCTCTCCAACAAATTCTACTCAAATATATCCTCAATAAATCAAATAGCTACTCTCAATGAATTTCCTACCCCAATCCGCAATAGACATCCACTACACACCTTCCTCAATATATTTTTAGATGTAAGCTAAGCGTATGTGCTCAATGAGTATCCTAGCCAATTATGTAGTTAGATTAGAATAATTTTTAGGTGAGGTTAACAGTAAGTTAGAACAATTACATGTGAAAAAGTAGTAAATACTGAACTATGAACAATTCATTCAAATAATAAAAGAAATAATTAAAACAAATATTATAGTGAGGGCGGCGGCGTAGGCGTGTCCTACCGCGTCGCATGTCCCGTCCCATCCTACCAAGTTGCGCCCCGCGCCTCACCGCCCCGCGCCGCACCGGTGCCAGTTTAAAAATAAAGTAAAAATACCGCAACGCGGGACGGCGGTGACGGGCGCGACGGCGGACATCGCCGCACGTGGCAACGGCGGTGAGCCGCGGCGCGGCCCGGCGCGGCGCGGCATGGCTTGGCGTGGCGTGGCGTGGCGTGCTTTGGCTTGGCGTGGCGTGACATGGCGTGGCGTGACATGCCGAGGCATAGCATGGCGTGTCTTGGCTTGGTGTGGTTTGACTTGGCTGGCATAACATGGCTTGGCTTGGCGTATTTTGGTTTGGCATGGCTTGGCATGGCGTGACATGGCGTGGTTTGCCTTGGTGTAGCATGGCTTGGCTTGGCGTGGCATGCCGAGGCGTGGTGTGGCGTGATTTGACTTGGCTAGGCCTGGCGTGTTTTGGTTTAGCAAAGCTTGGCTTGGCGTGGCGTGGCGTGCGTGGGCGTGGCGTGGGCGTGGCGTGGGGCGTGGCGTGGGGCGTGGCGTGGGGCGTGGCGTGGGCGTGGCGTGGAGGGAAGGGTGGCGTCGCGGCCAGCAGCGTTTTCAGCGATGAGCGGGAGAAGAAGAAGAAATTTATGCCGCCCCGATCTCCCTCCCCTCACCCTACACGTCCCCACTCGCCCGCCCGCTGTGGCGCGTTGCCTCACGCCGGCGGCGGCGGCGGCGTTTTGAGAAGGCTCGGGATCACGCCACCCGGGAGCGCTTTAAAACCGCTTGATGAAATGAAGAGAATTACAGCGGTCGAGGCAGGGGAAGATAATATGCGGGCTATGTAGAGGTGCAGACGTGTTCAGAACTTGGCTCTTTTCTTTCTGCTAGTTTGCTTCTCGTTGGTGTAGTTTTTACAAGCAGCGACTAGGATGAGGTTATATATACTTGTAACACTAATATTCAAATAAATATAACTAGTGAGCTTTAGAAAGATTTTCCCGCGCAACTACGTAATATTGAACATTCAACAATAATCAATTATTCTAATTTCCGATGTGCGCAGAAAAAAACAACAACTACAAAATCCGGCCTTTTGGGAGGTTTTTATGGTTTCTTTAGATACCCAGGAAACTACGAAAAAAACAACAACAATGAAACTGTGTCTATTTTGAGTTAAAAATGCAAACATTTGATCTGTATTCCGCCTATTCTCGTGCGTGGCGACTGAATTCTCACACTCAGGGCGTCGCTGCTTATGACACAGCTAACGCCAAGCAACTGCAAGACTTCAAGAAAGAAGCCGCTAGCAATTAAATATTTGCTATTCATGTGTTGCTACCAGCAACAACTGTTGATATTCTTTGTTTACAGAGAACTGTTATATATATATATATATATATATATATATATATATATATATAATATATATATATATATATGTGTGTGTGTGTGTGTGTGTGTGTGTGTGTGTGGTGTGTGTGTGTGTGTGTGTGTGTGTGTTCATACGTAACGTATAAAATATTTCTGCACTATAATACTCGGAAACATAAAAAATACATTCAGAACATTACATCGTTATGTCTTCCGTCCAATGCCTTTACATACACAACATATTTGTAATAATTCCCTTGCTTCTAGAAATATGCGAAAAGAGACGGTATACAATAGACAGTTTTTGCAAGACGGAAAATTCATTGTCGTAGTTCGTGATCATTGTCGGCAATCCGAAATAACGTACCTGCAGAAAAATAAGTTTTTGCAAGTCGTACAATCGAAAACATACGTAAAACTAGGAATTAGTTGGAACTGACGACCTCTAACAGTACCTAAAAGCTTTTACTGAATACCTGTGAATCGTTTGAGTCTATTTATGCTTTTATGAGGATTACCAGACAGAAATATGTATAACTTGAAATCTGATTGTACCATACGAACATGTAATTTACATGTCTTTATCTCCAAAGTAGGCCTAAAATATAGCTCCCTAAACCTGCAATTTGACTACATATTTATATTGTTTTTATTAGTAATGGGAAATTATTTCAATTATATCACCCCGAAGACAAACGACTATGTTTTCGTGACAATTAATGTCGCCTCAATGTACACATAAACTCTAAATTCTAAACTAATACGGTAGTTTATTCTTAAAGTATATGAATTAACTTGAGTAAAAATTACCATCGAAGTTCCTGCCATACTATATTGGTACTAAGGATATTATAATTTTCTTTATTGCCCTTCTTATTGTGTATTAGTGTCGAATTAGTATTTACTGGTGGCGGCGAAAACCACGTGAAGTGGAAGCTACGAACACATTTGTTGTTAAAGACAAAACAAGGAGAACGACGGGACCCGTCAATTGAAAGTCCGTCACTGGATGCCGGCGCATGCGCGAACAATTCTCTCCAGAATTGTCGTGTTACGTCTTTCAAATTCACAACTTGCAAAAACTCTCTAATGTTTCCGTTGAAATAACGTGCATTAACCGCTAACAAGAAAGCACACCAAAATTCCTAACATTATTTTATATAAGTATCAGAATACAGAAAAATACGATATCTTAGAAGTTAAAACAACTGGCTAAAAACCACGAAACTCTGATTCGATTCGATCCGATCTGAGCAACTAATGCTTTAAACTGTGTATTCGTGAATTGAAAGTATCGTAACCCTTCCACCAATTGTGAATGAAGGGAGTGGCACGACTCTGTTGCCCATTTATTTGACACAATAGCCACTAATGATCGTTTGATATCCAATGCAGTATTCCCATTATGAACAATTCTTTTTTTTTATTTCAGCACTCTATTTGTAGTAATTTTTTCAAAACTATTTATGATCTGGTGATCCGATGTGAAATTATCTCGGACCACTTTCTGAATCCATCCATTATCTGCGTCTACACTTACGACGTATGTTGCACGTGCTTACCGGGCGCGGCGTGATGAGAGGGGTGTGGAGCGGGACCGGACGGGGCGCGGCGGTCCTGGGCGGGGCGGGGCGGAGCTGCGTGGAAGCTGTCTGCACGCCCAGTCGTCCCGCTCTGGCCCGCCACGCTGTGCCTCGCGCCATCCGCCCCGCCCCGCACCTCCCACCGTGCCTCATCACGCCTTTCCCGCGTCGGACCGTGCCGCCATGCTCCGCCACGTCTCTCCGCTACACACCTCATCCCGCCACGCCTCGCCCTAACACGCATCGCCAGGGCCCGCCCTTCCCCGCCCCGCTCTCCCGCCCGCCAGCCTCGTCCGCCCGGCCCGCCGCGCCCGCCCCCGCCACGACGCGCCGCGCCGCACAGAGCAGCGTCCTGAGTCTCCCGCGAATAGCCAGGTTTATCGCCGCTTATCACGGCGCCGGTACGCGGGCGGCGTAGCGGGCGGCGGCGAGGGGGACGCGGGGAGAGTAGGCTCGGGCGGGCGCGCTCGGCGCGGCACGGCTCGGAGCGGCGCGGCGCGGCGCGGCGCGGTGCGGTGCGGTGCGGCGCGGGCGGCGCGGTGCACTGAACTCGGGACTGCGCGCGGCCGCCCGACCGCCCGCCGCCGGCCCACGAAGAAAAAGGCGCCGTGCGCCGACGGCAACCTGTTGTGCGCCCTGGCCCGGCGCGCGGCGCCTGCCCGTCTACCCGTCCGCCCGCGCCCGCGCCCGCACCGCCGGCGCCGCCTCCCCCTCTCCACTATCTTACCACCGCACTCCTCGTCCTCTCCGACACGTCGCCTTTCGTGTGAGGATGTCGTGAGAGAAAATGGGAGGGAGGTCTGAGAAGTGACAGAGCAGGAGGACGAGAGATGGAGGGCGAGCGGGTGCGGCGGTGGCGGTGTGGAAGGAGGTGCACAGGCAATATGGTCGACGACCTTGACCTAGCGACCCGGCCGGGACCTCTGGCGCCCCCGCAGCCGCCGCCGCCGCCGCGACCTTCCAAGGATGCGGGCGCGGCGCTGCGTTGCGGAGATGCAGCTGCGCCGCCGCGGACGCCGCGATTCCCCCACCCGGAGATCGCCAACTCCCCTGGAGGGGTGATGTGGCTTGTGTTACGGATAAAGTTCGAATCTAATTCCAGAATTTGCCTGTCAATGTTTACATTATCCGAAATGGGTGGGACCGGGAGAGGTGGCTCAGTGCATCAACCGATGTAACTGCAGTCCCTCTGACCGGGAATCCCGTCGGCGGCAGGATTTTCGGCACTACCTTTTCAACTATGTCGAATTCAGTCGCTGTCTGGAGGAGAATTCTAGTGACCGGCTGCTCTGATCGGTAGTTTTCCGTGGTTTCTCCGATCAATGCCAGGCGAATGCCGGAGCAGTACACTAACAAACGGGCCACGAACCCCGCGCGATCTTTCCTTCCTCTTCCTTGTCCTATCCTCACCTCTTACACACACACTTACACTAACATGCACTACACTACCACACATGCCGGGAGACCAGTCGGGAGCTGAGAGCTTGTCCCGGCTGGGGCGGTGCCCCGCTGGTAGGAGATAACTGGTTAGGGGAAAACCCCGCTAGTCGTCGGTTGGTCGGCGACGGATTTCACCACCCAGCGGGAAATATCACCGCCACTTCCCGAGGAAAACATGCACTACACGTACGGGACTAATGACCTAAGTAGTTGATGGGCCCGGAATCACGAACAATCAATCAATCAATGGGTGGATGAAGACCAAGGAAGGGGAAAGTTAATGTTCACTATTGAAATAGTTCGATAAAGTCCGAAGTTGAAGCAGCTTGGAAGCGTACTTCAGCTTTAGCCGGATGATGTTGACATTAGCCAAGACAAGCTGGCTAGGGTAAGGGAAGGAAGATCAACAACAGATGTGTTAAGGAGGGCTTAGACTGATAGTGAGAAGATTCCAAAGATTGTGAGAGACATGCTGTATAATTTTGAGTTGCTTTGCATCAGTCGTAAATTTCTGTTTACACGATATCATATAACCTACTTCATTCCTCAGTTAACGCTTCGCTTTCCGAGGTGGGGGCGAGGGCTCCGGTCTTCGGTTTTAAGTTGATCCACTTTTAAAGAACGTAATTATTCCGATGGTTTTTCGGTAAACGGAGTTATATCGTTTTTGTGAGGTTGGAGGTTTTTTACATAGGGAGGAATACTTGAAAAAAACATAAATCTATTATCTACGTAATAAATCTGCAACTACAGCGTAGTGAAATTAATATTTTTGACAAATGTTCTGCTTTACAACAATCACAAGAAATTTTATTTCACTTTTCTCCAAACTTTCTTTTATGACTTAACACTCTTTACTCCAACACCATCCAATTATGGGCGGTAATTTTCTGACATGTCGATTGCCAATGCTGCTAGTGTCTGGCTACCTTCTTGTGTTCCCTTATTATACTTCAATTCCATTTTGTAAAGCATTTGTAAATAGTTCATCAATTCAATGGTAATTCCAAAACAGCCAAATCGAGCATATACGACACATTATTTTTCTATGGTCTCTAATGACGCATCTCTCAGCATGATGTCAGATTTATCAAAAGATGTAAGATCTTAGTGAATATTGTACAACATAGAAAAATATAGCATTTTCCACATCCTCACTTCGATTTATTATATTTGTATTTACTTTCAAATTTGGCTTTACCAGTTGGAGAAATTCTTTGTATGTAAAAAAAAAAACAACTAACTGAAGTACATTGAAAAGCATGAAAGTATTCTTATCATTCTACTTAAGTAACAAGTAAGCAAATGTCCACCACGACCCCTACACCACTGACGTTACATTTCGCCGGATTACTTATTCAGTATTATTATTGGCGATTCGATGAACGAATCGCAAGTGTTAAGAAAGTAATTCTTCTGAAGCAGTGTTAAGGGAACAGCGAGGAGCGAGGAAGCGCGGGCCTCGGCGCAGGGCGGCGCGGGGGCGGCGTGCGCGAGTGCGTGCCGCGAGGCAACAACGGGGCGGGGGGAGGGAAGGGAGTGGGGGCGAAGGGGCGAGGACTTCGCAGGCGCCGTCACCCTGCAGCGACCTGGCTAGAACCGGTGCGAGCGCCGCGACCAGTCTGGTCCAGCCCAACAACGGGCAGGAATTCGTGGAAGGCTGCGCAGGGGACGGGGCGGGGGTGGGAGGGGCGCGGGGGCGGGGTGGGGCGGGGCGGGGGTGGGAGCAGCGGCCGCCGCTTTGGGCGACGCGTCACGTCCCGGAAGCTGCAGCCTACATCCCGCGGCCCCAACCGGCTTGAGTCCCCGGCCCCGGCCGGCGCGGCGCGGCGCGGCGCGGCGCGGCGCGGTGGCGGCGGCGGCGGCCTCGTCACTGCCGCTTGGATGCGAACCTGGGACTTAATGAAGCACTGAGGTGGAAAAACATTGCACTGGATTGGAGTGTTTTATTTGAACCTTCAGAGAGCCCGTAAATTCGACGAACTTCTACAGTGACAAATGTCTGATTCAGTGCCGACTTCTTGATGTTGACCCGACAAGTCCTAATTAATAACAATCATGAGTCTAATAATGACGGTAGAGGAAAAGACTGATAGGTCATGCCCGATGTCCTTTTTCAAGTCATAAATTATTCAAGATGGTACCGGAAATTACATTCCAGAAAGAATGAATGGAAGATGAAGATTGCAACAACTAGCACACTTTCCTTCTAAATGCTTATGGCAAAGTTAAATTGTTCAGTATGAAAGTCCGCAACCATTCTAACACAAATATAGCCGTTCTGTGGGAGCAGAACTCAGGGCTGCAGATACAGTAAAAAACCATCTTTATTTCCAAAATCTTCTAAATCATTCAGCTAGTCCTATTTATTAAAATTACAATTCTTATAAACTCTATCAAGAAAACACATGAGAGAATAACAATACTTTGTGGCGAATAAATAATGCAATTTTTTTGGCAAATATAAAAAAAGATTTTTATAATAAATATGTTAACGGTCGTAGGAACTATAGGCTATCATGATCACAGGACTTCGAGTACATTAATGTTTAGAAAGTAATTATTGTCATCATCGAGGAAAAACACTACCTTCTTAAATATGTTACAAGGTATTCGTGCTGCATTACGTCATTACAATACGAATTAAACGAGTAGATTGTTTGATTTTCTGGGTTACCAGTTACCTCTAAGACCACTGCTGTCGTTCCTGTTAGATGAAGAGGTGTACGGTACTCGCGCAAACTGTGAGTCTACTTTCGGAAATGAGCGAGTCGGCATCCTTCTGGAAAGAGAGAAATCTTGTTTGGGATTTCCTACCGGATAATCGAATGTGGCGCGCGACCGCAAGTAAACACATTCCACACGATTCCCTTCCACTTGGTGGTCTCTCGGCACAGAATTCCAATGCAATGTTGTAATGGCTTTGGAACGAACGATCTCTGACGTAAAAGCCGTTTATTATGTTCGTTTCCGCAAGAGTTTATTGGAATCTTAATGAGAACATTTTCTAACAATAATTAGCTATTGAAAAGACACCGGAAGTGTTTTCAATCTTTTGGCAGCAAATCGTTCGCTAATTACATGTATTTAACGTGTGATAAATAAACTGAGTAGTGAGCTGGTGGGGTGGAGGAGAAACCTTTAATTACCTTTTGTGAATTTTGTAATCTGATGAACATAATGTTTTTCTACTCCCATTGTATAATTCTGTCATTTAATGGCTGCAAGCCGTTGCATAGTGATACTCAATACGATAAAGATTTCATTATGATACAGGTTATTGATCAATCACAAAGAAGTTTACAAACCAAGTATTGATAATTAATCATTAAGAATCGTTCTAGTAAATGTTTGGTTTGATTGTGTACATTACAATTGCATTTAATATTATATTAAGCTTCTCAGTTTTAATTGCTTTTATTAGTAGTAATTTTTTACGTAGAGTATTATTTAAAATAAATTGGATCGTAATTTCACTTTGATCTTGTTGTACTAGCGCAGTGGTAGTTATTGAAGGGAAGATTTGACTGACGTTAAGACCTGAAAGCAAGTCATTTTTGATATATGTTGCTACCGTGTGATTCTCCTTAAAATACCGGCCAATTCTTTAGCTTAAAATGTAAATATATTCCTTTAGTAAGTTAAAACTTAACTTTTGTTCTCCCTCGCAGGCGGTCTGGTTAACCAAAGTCGCCTGCGGCAGGGTACACTAGGGAGTTGTGTGCTAGATTGCCTTGGCTGAATGCTGCATGTCAACTACCACGAAACGATTCAGTGTAAAAGTTTAACTTATAAAAATTACCCGTAGAAAAAGTACGTATGAAACTTGGTGCAATGGGTATTAATAAACTCGTGTTACGTTTACGATACTTGCTCATTCTTCGCTCGTAATATCATATTCGTATATTAATATCCATTATTACATCATCGTTTCATATTGTACTACTAAAAAGTCTATGAATAAAGTGCTTATAACGCTCAACACAAGTTTCAATTTTTTTTTACTTGAAGGATTTACCACATTATCTTAGTATTACTGTAGTATTCAACTCCACACTCCATGCCCTTAGATGACGCTTCCGTCTGAGGTCAGAAACGAGAACACCTGGCATCGTATTGTCATGACTTACTCGCTTCGAGATGACTTCTCGAGATCGTCAAAACGGTTGGCAGGCACTTCATCACGTATTTGAACACATGATTGCGACGTGAGATGAACGCAGTAAAGTTTGCCATTGTTTTTCCACTTCCGAGAGTACAACGTTGAATACTAGACTCGCAAGTTGCTACATTGGTGCTAGGTCAGCTCGTGACTTCTCAGTGTGCCAGAGTACTAACGCATTTTTCTCTTTAATGGAAGCTTAATTCTACCTCACGGCATTGTTTTGTGACCACCAAGCCCTTTCCCACGTCAACAATATTACAGAAACGCCCATCCCCGGTGGCCAGGATCGCTAAGTCAGTAGTGTCGTAGCGATTTCGGACTGAAGAATCGCTGGTTTAAGTGCCGCCTCGGATAAGGTTGTATTTGTGTTCTTCCTTTCATTTCCCACCATCACCATAACACTTCATGCAGTATACAGATACCTCAATTATTAATCAATAATGGTCGCTAATGACCTCGAAGTTAATGCGTCCGTAAATAACAAAAAAAAGCATTAGAAAAGCAAGGATCCAGGAATGTCGTAATTGTGTGTATAGTAGTGATGTTCAAGGTAGTTCCCAGCAGTGAAAATCGGTGGTCAAACCAATTCATGCGTCCATTCACAGAGCTTTAATTTAAAATAAAATCAAAAGTTGTTCCAGCAACACTTTTATCGCACATCGTACGTGCCTAGAATGAATAGCAAAACGTGGGACTAATAGATCAACTTCATTTCTAAACACGGAAGTCATTCCATTACACTGCTCGTGCAGTTTCCCAAGTTCCGGACATTCGAGAACCCTGACGATTGCAAACTCCTGATTTGCTGACGCAAGTTTTGCTGCTGTTTCACAAGGCCCGGTAGATCTGCACTGCATCGCTGCCGATTCCGCATTGTCTCCAATGGCTCCAGTGAAAGGGCTGACGCTGCATCAAGGGCACTGAGATCAGTGAGGCTTGGTTCACTCACGCTCTCCGGAAGGTTTGTCCAAGGCATAAGCAGTCAGTCAAATTGCGCCCTCCTGCGAGCCCGGGCAGGAGGCTTGACCTTGACTCCGCTCTCTTATCTCTCTTATATTTTAGGTGTAAGAACACGCCGAAAAAATTTTAACTTTTGCAATTTTCGAAAAATCAGGGTTTTCAACAAACATGAGACCTGCACCATTCTTTTAAACGTCCTTCAAACTATCCAAAAATAAAATTCAGTCAAAAACGATGGAGCCATTTTTGAAAATTTTCAAATGTCCCTGGGGTTTCAAGTAAAGTATCTCACAGAATTAAAATATTGATTTCAAATTCAAGGAGCCGGGACATCAGCCAGATAGATAGGGGAATATCAATTTTGGAGAAAATCGTCAGAACGGTTTAGCCGTTAGCGTTGTTCACAGACGGGCAGACGGACGGACAGACGGACCGATGAACAAACGAACGGACAGACTCCGTTCATCTATTTGCCGTCAATCTATTTTTCGGTTTCAAGGTCCCACAAAACATGGATTCTGACTATACGACGTGTTAGAAGATTTTTTTTCTAAATTTAGCGACTGGATTGATTCATTTTTTCGTTACAATGACCCTGTAATAAGAGTTTTCTACCAAAAATTCGCCGTTTTTTTGTCGGGCAGAGTTACATAACTTTCTCTCTACTGCGTAACTTGTAGCAAGAAAGCAAAATGTGTGAAAAGTAAGGTTGGATCTTTCGCTATCAACATGGTTTCAGGGATAAAAATGGCGAGAGCCATATTTATCTCTCTCAGAATTTTGCTGAAGAAAATATATGTGGGAGGCAAATTTAACCAATTGCATTTAGTACATTTTCATAAAGCGTCCTACGTCGTTAATTATAATCTTTTCTTTCCTTCATTTACGACTTGACAGAGAATTTGACAAGCGTTTTTTATGATTTTCCAATGACTGATACAAATACAACTGAATACTGTTGTCGTGAACTGAACTGTATACAGTAATCAAACGTAATCTCTACATATTGGCAAAAAGATGTTAACAAAATATAAAATGGGAATCTCAAATAAAATTAAAATTAATTGGTGCAGTGTTATATCGAACATATCGTTTGCTCAATATCCGCAAAGCGCACTATTAAAAAAGTGAGTGGTACTTTTAAACCGTTAAACAAAGACGCCTGACCTCTGCACAACAATAAAGTTAAACACTTAGTTATTCTCAAGCGGAAATGTCCCTGATTATTAGAAAACAAAGCACTTAGGAAAAATATTGATACGCGGAACAATAGTTTACGAGCGACTGATTTAGAGTTAAAGAGTAGGCAGTCACATTAGCGTCACAGCCCCATTTCCTCAACAGATACTATTGAAGTATAATAACCGCACCAAAGTGGTTACAAAGCCTAGACTTTTTATCGATGAAAATTTACTTGCTTCCTCTTGCAGCAGTGATCTATTTCTTATTCTCGCAAATACGACAGTCAAGAAAGTACCAGTCGAAATAATTCGGTGAAAATTAATGTTGACCTTAAAAAACATCAACCCTTAATCAAAGCAGCGTGTTTCTGTACGCAGAGTAAACGCACGAGACCATTTTTAATCTACCTTTTACTACATGTATACGAGTATTCGCACTATTTCTCACACTAGACTACTATTCCAAACACTAGACACGTTAAAATATACGAATGTGATATTCGTGAATATGTGCGAATGTGATTTTCTTTTTTATTAGTGTTTCATAACAAACAATTGTTTAATAAAAATGCTAACTATGAACACGATCATTAAAAAAATGTGGCTATTTACAATAAGCAACGTCAAACCTTATAAAGGTTTTCTAACGAATATAAAACTGGAAAATTTTTTCTAAAATGAGTTGATGTGTAAAATTTGCTTCTTTTCAACCGCTATCCCACTTTCACCCTTGCCGTTCCATTAAGAAGCAACATTTTAAAAATGGTTTAAATTAGAAAAATCTTACGCAAGTAATAAATTATCCCAAATGAAATACATCATAAAAATTCCGAAAGAATAACATATTCGTGATGTGACTGTCTTATTGGTGGAAATAGTACGTATTAATTCAACTGCAGAAGGTTTGAGCATGGCCACTATTCTACTTTACTGACTTATTTTCTGTTGAGACTTAACGTTGCTAGTAGAGACGTTGTCCTAGACGAACAGGATTTCTCCTCTACTGGGCACTTTGTGCAGATATGCTATTGTGTCTGACCTACACATGAAGAGAGCTATTGAAAATAACTTCTGTCTCCACTTCTGTCTCCACTTTTACCCTGTGCATGACTCACTGTATTGTTCTAGGGTGAATGGTCCCCCTTGATCTTCTTCCTCATTCTGTTCCTAGCTCCACTCTTTCAGTTTCTTACTCTAAGCACGTCCAATACACTTTTTTACATCACGTTGCTACTCACATTGTAGTGTCTCAGAAGTTTGTTGCTTCCGAAGTTGCTTTAATGAATGTTTCTTGAGGTGCAATAATTTTCACTTCTTTCTGCGTACTCCTTGCCTTGTAACTGAAGATATAAATTCTGAGAATGTTACTTATTATAATATTTGCCTTTGCAACTAAGTCAATGGCTTCTATGGAAGTGCGATCCATTAAATTTCACCAATAACTTTGATTTTCTAAAATCGATCGTAAAAATGTTCGTAGTTTTTCTTCTTAATACATCATTGTATGACACTCATTGTTTTATTTTCATCGAAAACTTTTCTTTTCTATTTTATCTCTGAATAAGAACAAATGTTAATTCATCGCTCTTGTAAACATTTTTAATCATTGATTCTTAAAAGAACATAGTTCATTCATATTTTATATTAAATAAATCACAGCTTATAGATTTCGCGAGTAAATTTAATAAGTGTCAATATTAAAAATTCAACAAGGTTGAAGTACCGTTTTTTGACTCTTTCATCAAAATAATATTAGTTAACTGAACATTTCGAACGTAGTTAAATTCATTGATTATTCCTATTTGCTTCCACGTGATATTTCACGTGTTGTTAGTTCCTTATGTAATTCGCCATTCTTTAGCTCTATCAGTTTTGTCTTTCATTATCTTTAAGTCCCACATCATCCGTTATGGCTGGAGCTATTCAAACGTACAATGACCCGTGTCAACCAATGAATCTCCACCTACGAGATTAGCGATCTTTCTAGAAGACGATATGGTAGATAACATTGTCATAAGCACCGAAGATTCAAAAAAAATTTGCATCACTCTGAAGAACTCATTTCTTTGTTTCAACATTTACTCGAACAGATATTTTTTTGTTTAATGACGCTATTTTGAATGCAATCATACAGACTCAAATTTTCTTCATTCGTCGGGTATGGTAAAATCGAAGAATCAACGAAGGTATTGAGCTGTATTTTGAAGCATTGTTCAGCAAACAATTTGCATCTACGAGAGTTGAAGTTTGCATCAGGTGGGAAGGAAACTTAAAACTCTTATTAAGAATTCTTTATTTCTTTTGTTACTTTTCTTCCCTATTCTAAGCGAGCTCCGTTTGAAGTTACGTTAAAAGATTTCCTGTTGTGCAATTTCAGACTGGATTCGCTCGGAAAATCGGAATCGTGACCCTGAAAATGAAGTTTGACCCTTATGACATGCTTCGAGAGTATTACATGTACTATATGGAAATAAGGTTTTTGAAATGAAACCGCTATTGAGAATCACATAAGAGATTGAGTTTCCTACTATCGCCGAAATATTCACGTACCTGCTTTTACACAATCGGTTAGATATATGATGTAGATCCGAATAACGCAGTAGAGCAGGGGTGTCAAGGTCTCCTACTGGTGGCAGAGGCACGCCTCGCGGCATCGTGCCATGCCACGAGCTTCTCTGCGCTACTAGCTTCTCTGCGCTACTAGCGTCGGGAAGGAAACTATTAGTAACCCCGCCGTTTTACAATAGGGATGGCGTTGTCTCTGGTGGCGGGGAAATGAACTGCGTCGAGGGGCGATTTCGTCGTGGCACTCGTGCCACGGACTCCCGCTTGTGACATCGACCTTCACAACATTGCAGAAGAACATGGTTGTTTTCACCTAATGATCGTGGCACGGCATGTCTTGGTCACTTAATGATCGAGTCTTGGGTTGTGGCAAAGCCAAACCACTAGTATCCGACATAGTCTCCAAAATCAATATTCATAACTTAGTAATTGAAGAGCTTAATTGACGTCTCTTCATTCCCGTTTGGCTTCTAGTTTTACGTATACATATAGTCCTAACAAGCTTCTTCATTTTGATGACAAATATTGTGTTCGAATATTGCATTTCTTCTAAGCTAAATGGTATCGGAAACCCGTTGAATCTTAACATAACTAAACTAAAGACCAGAATGTGAAACCTCTTTTTTCTGAAAAATTGAGTTTCGGAGATACCTCACTTTGGCGACAAAAGCTCTTCAAGAAGCGAAGAGTAAAGTACCTGTTGTAGTTCTTGGTGACCATCGTGCCATTAGCTTTAAACCTTGAGTTCGCTCAGAGCCTCCGTGCGACGGGCCGTCCCATCGATCGCTCCGTCCAGCTCAAGGCGTGCCAGTCCGCGGCGAGCTCTCGTCCAGTGAGGGCCGCCGCGCTCGAGGTGTCTCGGTTGCCAAACTAGTGCAAGTGTAAAACTCAACTGGTCACCCCGTTGCGATCGATTTGCGTCCCTCGGGGCAACTGCCCCAAGCGGTGGAACCCGATTACAAGTGTTTTTTATTAAAAAAAGTGTAGTGTTTAATCAGTCTTTTGAGCCGATATTGTTCAGGAGTGCTAGGAGGTCGTCAGAGAACAATGGCAAGGAACACCAATCCCGCAACGAGGTCCTTCGTATGTCAATCGTTTAAGTTGGTGAACAACCAGTATTGCCAAGCATTACCAACGAGTTCATTCAGTATTCCAATTAACCAAGAATCTCCACCGCCGACTTTAGATGCAAATATGTACGCCAGTGGTGTCGAGGTCTTCTACTGGTGGCAATGGCAATCGTCCTGGCAGCGTAGCATGCCACGAGCTTCTCTGCGCAACTAGCGTCGGGAAATAGAACTATTAGTAACCTCACTGTTTTACAATAGTGCTGGTGTTTCCTCTGGTGGCGGGGTAATGAACTGCGTGGAGAGGCGATTACGTCCTGGCACTCGTGCCACGGACTCCCGCTCGTGGCATCGACCTTGACAACACTGATGTACCTACGGAGCAAGACATACTGTACATACGCCAACAACTGCGACTCCAACTTCAAATTTAACAAGACCTTCAACGTTCTCAACTGCAAAGCAAGTCCATGGAAGCTTCAAATATCGTTAATACTCGTTCAAATTCTCAAGTCGGTGCTCCTCCAATTAACGAGTGTCCCAATTCAAAAAGGAAACTTCCATCCACAAATGAAGAAGACTCCAGTAATGAAGTAGGTCCAACTTATAATATTAATACTTCCGATAGATTTGAATCTTTACATGAAATTGCTGATGAGGACGGTGAGATTCAAACAGTTGGTATTAAAATCCCACCAATAAATATTTACAAAAACCAAGATATTCTTAACTATTTTAACAATTTTATTTTAGATGTTAAACATGTAGCCAAGAAAGATTTCAATACCAAAGTGAAAAATGACCACATTTCGATATTCTTCAACAGTATTGATGATTTCAGAAATTACAGGAAATACTGTGATTTCAAAAGGATTCAATACTTTACATACAGAGATCCTACAAAAAATACTGTCTCCTATGATCTATGATGTTCCTTTATCTTACTCAAATCATGAAATTAAAAGAGAGCTTTCAAAAACATATGCAATAAATTCTGTCTACAGACTCTATGGTAAAAAAGAGAAGAACTCGAAATGTGTGCCATTGAGTTACTGATCTCAATAAAAAAATCTTCAAATGGGATAGATTACTTAACAGTATTGTTAAAAATAAACCAAGAAATAAACTAAATCACCCCATCCAGTGCAAAAATTGTCAACTCAATCCAACTGAACATACTCAAGCCAACTGAACTCAGGAACCCAGATGTGTTAGGTGTATTGAGAAACATCATTATACCAAATGTAATAAACCAAAAGGCTCCGAGCCGCAATGTGTTAATTGTCACCAAGGCCACACCGCAAATTGTAGAGGATGTTGTTGTTTTAAAACTAAATTTACTACTAATAAAAATACAACATTTAATAATTCTAATAAAAATTTCAACTCAACAGACCCTCCTTATTGTCACTCACATTTTGAATCTGCACCTATAGACAATGGCCTTGCTCACCCCCTACAACTGTAAGAGATGCAAAAAATTTCCCAGGGCTACCCACTCCATCCATGTAATCACAAAATGTTTTAAGAACAAATTTTCATCTCGTCCACTAAACACATGCAATTTAAACCTACTGATAACAAACATCATTACTCAAATAGTTAATTAAATAACCCCCCAAATTCAGCAAATGTTACAAAATATGTTACCTCGAATTCTAATTAATGGATAATAAACCAAAACCAATAATTTTAAACTGCAATGCCAATGGTTTATTAAGACAAATTAATGAACTTTCCATCGGAGACATCTTAATTATTTCAGTTTATAAACCCCCCAATAAACACCTTCCAATAAACATTTTAAAACATATATTTAACACAAACAACAAAATACTTTTGATTGGTGATTTAAATGCTAAGAATATAGCAGAATGAACCACTTCTCCTCAAGGAAAAATAGTTAAATTTAATCAGTATTAATAACTGGAACATACATGCTCTACGTTAACTCACTTATTACCCATATAGAAAGAGAATCGATCCCGACATACTGGATATTGTTATTTCTAAAAACATAAACCTACCAATTAATCCACTCACAATACCAGCTTTGAACTGTGATCATAACCAGATTTAATCAGTTTCGATAAAATTCTCCCGGAATTTAAATCACCAAATTCAATAATAACTGGTAAAATAAACTGAGTTAAATTCCAAGTCAATATTTTTAAGTCAAATAAATATCCTCACAAACTACAAACAACAACTGACTTAGACTTAGCCATTACCAATCTTCAAAACAACATAATTCTATTCACTCATCGATTAATGAACCAATCACACGCACAAATACGTGTCTCTTGCCCTGTCAAAATATATCTTAGAACTAATTACTCGAAATCATGGAGTTCGCAGGCAATAGTAAACATCACTTAACCCTTCAGTTAAACGCACATTTAATATGCTAATGCGACTGATTAAACATAAACTAGAACAACTCAGATATTCACAATTCAAAAAATTTACTTCACAATTACAAGCAAACTCTGCTTCTCTCTGGTCAGCCATAAAATTAATTACTAAAGATAAAAAACATTTTAAACCTTTAAAATCTAATAATATTCTAGCTACTTCAGATGTATAAAAGCCAAACTGTTAGAAAAAAAACACTTTGAGAAGTCATTTACAACCAATTCCTCCTTAAACGATATTCTTACTGAAAACATGACACAAGAATTAGCAAACCCATTCTACACAGTGCCAAAACGAACAAAATTCGTTTTTCCTTCTGAAACAACCTTTTTAATTTCAAAACTGAAAAACAACAAAATCCGCAGGTATTGATCAAATTCCTAATTTCTTTATTAAAAAACTCCCTAAACCAATAGTACGCTCCTGGACTGCCATCTATAACGCCTGCTTACGATTAAACTATTTTCCCATTGAATGAAAAACTGACTTAATTCTACCTATTCCAAAACTTAAAAAAGACCTTTCAAAATTGAAAAATTATAGACCAGTTAGTCTACTACCAACACTTTCAAAAATATTTGAGAAAGATATTTTAACTATAATAAATAAATTTATTGGTGACAACATTATTCTTTCCAAGGGTCAAATGGGATTCCGTAACAATCATTCCACATCTCACCAACTCACGGATTACACAGTCACAAATTTTCAAAAATTCAAGCATACGCCTTAGATCTATTTTGACATTGAACAAGCTTTTGATAGAGTTTGGCACGATGGACTACTATTTAAAATGCGAAAGTTTGGATTCCTATTTGCAAGGATTAATTAAGAGCTTCCTTTTAGACGTAAATTTAAAGTACAAATCAACACGGGACAGTCATCAGATCATTACATATTGGCAGGCGTTCCTCAAGGTTCTCCTCTAGCTCCTACGCAATTTAACATATTCATTTCAGATATGCCCAATCTTTTAAACTCGGAAGTATCCTTATTTGCAGATGACACTTGTATATTCACAGCCCATAAAGAACTATTAATAGCGCGAGACAAGCTTCAAGCGGATTTAAATATTCTAACCAACTAGTTCAAAAATGGAAAATAAAATCTACTCATCCAAATGTCAAGCTAAAATTTTTTCACTAAGAAAATTACGAAAAATCAATGATCTAATGTTAAACAATTCCCTTACTGTATGACTGCTCCCTTCTGCGTCTGTAACATATCTAGGACTACAAATAGATTGCAGACTCACCTGAAAAAATCAAATAAATTCAATAGCCCCTTCAAACATTTATTAAGACTTGTAAATTGTATCAATTTATCAACAAAAAAATTAAACACCAGCATTGAAACTGTAATATGCATTTTTAAATACATAATCAGATCCCCTCTAACATATGCTTGCCAGATATGGAGAGGTGCACCAAAAACCACATTTCAGAAACTCGAAGTAATTCAAAATAAATATCTACTCAGTGCACTAAAAGTTCCATGGTACATACGAAACAATCAAATTCAAAATTAACTTTCTATTGAACTCTTAAAGAACTGGATCTCGAAATTGTCTTAAAGATTCTATTCATCCTTACCCTCCTGCGCCTCTACTACAATATATCATGTTGGCAAAACGTCAAATCCTTTTCCTAGAATAAAGACCCGACAGCAAATATCTCCTTCATCCTCCATAAATTGCAATCATTTTATACAACTTATTACTACAAACTGTTTCTTCTCATATTAAGTCAGACTATAAATTATTTTGCTGCATACATTTATTGTTGTGTATATTCATAATGTTAAAATAACAAGCTGTTAATAAGAGGTCCTACCGTGGAAGGCCCTCGAAAAGTTATGTAAATGTTACTGCTGTAATATTGTTAAAACCTTTGTAAGGCAACAACTGCCGATCAAGAATAATTATAATAATAATAATAATAATAATAATAATAATAATAATAATAATAAAGCTTTAAGCCTTAGAAGAAAGGTATAGTGGACACATTGACTAATTGATAAGTGATTCTGGGCGTGTCAAGTGCCAACGTAATTAGTCCCGTAAGTGTAGTGAATACAAAAGTGTAGCTTAAGGCATACAGAAAGAGATTGTCAGATACTCGGCGAAATTAAATTCCGTCGTAAGGAAATTCACGTCTTTTTCATATAGTGAAGATATTATTAACTGAGACGGACATCCAATGTTCAAAGAAGTTACACCCAGGCACAACCAGGGGCGCCCTGGAGGCCCGCTCGCATGGAAGAGCTTCTAGATCCGGAGGAATGAAAGAATGTTTCATGATCGAAAATAAGAGTGTGAATGACGCCCTATGCCAATCTCACTGTATTTTTTCCGAATAGAAGAAGTAAATAAATAAAAAAAATATACCAATATCTTGGTCTATCATTTAAAAGACAGAAAAACTTCTTGAAATAACAGTTTATATAATATTAAATGAAAAACATATTCTTCATAACGTTTCGGAAATAATTGGTTTTCATCATCAGGTGACAAAACAAATAAATATAAAATTATAAAGCAATGGCTAGATACAAACAGAAGAATTACAAAAAATTAATGTACACAAGTCAACAGAACGTACCTTGTTAAAAAGTTTAGAAAATTTTAATATGATATTATCTAAGGTAATTGTTATAATTGAAAATATAGACGGAAAAAAATTATTACAAATAAAATAAATGCGAAGCCATGGGGCCTTGGTCCTGCGGCGACCAGCGCCCGTTCCCGGCCGTGGCAGTCCGCTCCTCTCGTGCCCCTCGCTATTCAGGCCGCATCTCGCGCTACATCGTTGCAACACTCCAACTGCGCTGCGCCCGGCACGCGGCGACACGCGCTGGTCCCACCTGCGCCGCCTCCGCCTCCGCCACCGTCTCCGCCTCCGCCTCCGCCTCCGCAGCCGCCACCGCCACGAGGGTGATGTCATGCCTCAGCAATGACTGCTGCACGCCCGCAGAGTAGCAGAGATTTTTTTTTTTTCGTTTCTTTTTTCCGCGTCGTGTTTCTTTTATTTTCTGGGTACCGGAGAGTCCCGCGTTTGAGACTGTGACGGGCGCAGGGCGGAGGCGGGAGGCCGAGAGGAGCTGTGTGGCGTTTCCTGGTGTTGCGCCCACCGGTCGCTGCATTGCTAGGGTGCCCCCCCTCCCTTCACCCCTTCGACCAAGCTCTCTGCTGTCAGAGTTCGATTGCCTTGGCGGGAAGGGGGAGGAAGCAGGAATTGGCCAGTCTGCCGCCTATTGGGTATCCCATGTAATCATCAAAATCATCACGAATCACTTCTTAATTCCCAAGAGAAGCCAAGTATCAGTTATCGTTCTTGGTCAACGTGCCATGTTACAGATCTACAGGATACCATGTTACAGGTTACTATGTTACCATGCCATGTTACAGGTGTAAGGGGCTTACAGGATTTAGGTCAACTGGCGAGGGAGTCTTGTGCGCAGATATTTCCATGAAGTTAAAACTATTTCAAATATTGAGATGAAATTTTCACAATTCTGAATGTATAGGTGAGCCTGACGTCGCCCAAATTACATTTTTTTTGAGAAATTCATGCTTGCGCGCTTGCTCCACGACAGTGTTCTCACGTTAGACACTCTGGAAAGAATTTAATAAAATTGAATAGTTGTAGCAAATATTGGCGTATCTCCCATTTTATACAATACAAAAAATAAGTTATATAAAACCTGTCTATCAGCTAATGTGGTCAGAATTGCGCGCTGAATCGACAGGTATTTCTATTAAATGCTAATTCACTCGTACAAACATTTGTCTCAAGATCTGAGATGTGGGATTCACAATTGCCCAAACTGTTTTCCTATGAACTAGCTTCCGCCTTTCCAACCAATTTTGTGTGTTCTAATTCTAAAAAAGGGTTAATTATGCATATAGAGTTAACGCAATCAAAGACATAATATTTGGATTTCAAGTGGGTAACCGTAATATTTGGATTTCAAGTGGGTAACATTCCAATTGCAAATCAGACATTCTTTATGGGTTGAATTGCAGAAAGTCTAAATATCTCAAGGCATAACTTCTGACATTGAAATAGTTGATCATTTTAATTCAAATTATGAGTTCCAATCCGCTGCTTCTAATTTTTTTCTTTGCTAAAAATTACTTATCTTATCTTCAATCAAAAAATGAATTATTTGCTCCTCATTTATTGAATTGAACTTGAAAAATTCTGAACTATTATCCACGTAATAATCGTGTTCTAAGAGTAATTAAACCTAAAATACAGAAGAATTAGAAATTGTAATCATGTTTCTCGCGAATTGCTATGAAAGGAAAACTGTAATTCTCCAAAGCATAACATGTGATTATTGTTTTCGTTTTTCGAAACATAAGAAATAAGTAGTATAAAGAATTGAATGACAATAGGAATTCCACTACGATCAGATGGTGCTCAGTTAAATTACTAATTGGGCTATTGTTAAAACCATAGAATCTCAGGGTTTCCGTCATCCGTCAAGTAAAGTAAATTGTTTACTTTCTCTTGCTTGATCAAGTGGTTATTAGTGTATTACAATGAGGCTTCTAAAATGATTCGCGAGAAACATTTAACAGACAATATATAAAATATAGGTAGTCATTCCATTCATCAATTGAAGACCTTGGGCCAAAATCTGCTATGCCACGTTTCTGATGAAATTGAGATATTAAAGTATTTCCGAGCCCCGTTAATGTTTACGTATTGTTGGATATATTGCGGATATTTCATCTTGTGAATGTTGATAGATTGTAAAAAATAAATATCATATGCATGTCTATATCTTACGTATTTATGGAAATGTTTAAATATTTACTTTTCTTTTCCTCAAAACTTCGTAAAGTGGCATACCGTGTGATTGATCCGAGATCTTTCAATTACAAACGTTCATTTATTGTGTACGCTGTCAATCTCGATACCAAACAGTATAATTCAATAATGTCTACCTCAGATTGTATATCTATTCACATCCTGGCGGAAACGCTATCTCCGATAGGATCCCCCTGGCAGTGAACTTAAAGGCTGCGTGAGCTCTCACGTGGCAAGCGGCGTGCTCCGGGAGCGTGTCTTCCAGCGCGGTGCACACGAGTCGCCTTACGCAATGTTATCGGAGAGGTAGATTCTGGCACGTGCAATCCCTCACAAGAGACCTTCCCGCCAGCCGACAAGAGAGCAACGCCTAGAATTCGCCAAGAATGTTGAATAGGTCTCTCCCTAAGTCTCGGTGTTTTAGATTCGTTCGAATCAATACATTGTAATGAAATAATACTAATAGTTGAAAGTTTCCCTTCTTTAATATATCAGCGGAATACGTTACTGTAGAATTTATATTACATGATTTTCCATTAATAATTAATTCTCACATTGACAACAGGATTTACTCGTATGCATATAAACATCGCGGCATGAAAGCGGTGAAAAGTTAATTTTTTTAATTATCTGTGATTCTCAGTTCAAAAGACGAAGACTGTAAGTGAAATTAAACAAAGGAATCAAAATGCATGAAGTAATGGAAACGAACAATACTACTTTTTTGATAATTAATTCTTTGTTTGATATACTGCTGAGACAAAGTAATTCTTAAACAATAACTAAATATTAGACGATAGTCAGTTTTGTTTAGTAAAAGTAATTGTAGACGTCGCACAAGATCAGAGTGCTTACTGCGCCAGAGCAAAATCTGCAATGTCGCGGAACGCGAGACAAGAGCAATCTTTGATAAGACAAATGAGATTAAAGGCTTTAGCGTTGTTTACTTTTCCTAAATTACATTTACGACTCTTTTCAGACTTAGGCGAAGAACACCTTCACGCTTTCATTAAATCAAAGGCCAAAAATAGTAAAATGTGCAGAAATATATTTTTATTCGAATTTTACAGACCTACGTGCCATTTCTAAAAGACATTTCAACAAAAAAACTTTGAACATAATCACATTATAAAAACTGTCTTATAAGTCGATTTTCGCAAATTACAATACGTATAGTAGTACTATGTAGTAAAATGTATTTGAGTCGTTTACACCACATTGTTCAGCATTGTTCATTATATTCGTATAAAACTTGCTGGGGTTCAGTAGAATAAACATAATGGATACGTAATAAAGACGGATTAATTTCCAATCATCACTTACAAAATAATCTGAAGTAGGTCTTTCGACACACGTACTTCAGACAATAATTATATTATTTTTTGGCTTTTCTATTCTCAATAAGCTTCTGTTTTTGTTTTCTTACCTGCTTCTTATCTTTGTTTATACTCCAGCATTACGTCATCTTATATACTCGAGTAACTTTCCGTTCGTCGAGAAATTCTGTTGTCTGTTAATCTATGTTCGATAATCTCAGTTATGTCTGTGAGCGCGCTTATAAATGTTGGTGTGCGTGAACGAGCAAGAGATCAAAGGAAAGACAGAGATGAACATTAAAGAAACATGATATATTGTGACTGATAAGATACATTCCCTCACGTTATGATACCGGTAAACACCAGTTTCACATTTTATGGATATATTTTTTCTCTTCTTAATCCGAGAGTGAATATTTTCATTCCTTTGAAGACAACCGTATCACTGATCTAAAATATATATTCTTTCTACAGGTCGAAAGATTTTCGATAAGTCGACCAGAAGATTAAGTGATTGATTGTTGATGATTTTAAAAGAAGAAACTTTCCAGAAAATAATATCTTTGAAAGAAAATAAACATCTATACCAGTATTTACTTCCTTTTTAGTAACAATTTCAAAAACGTGTGCCCATGTGATAATAAAAAACAAGTTTTAAATCCATTCCTGATAACTGACACTAGCTGCTGTCCCTCCTTAGCATTCGAGCAATATTCATTAAATAAGTGACAAACGCATTCGACTAGCATTCTACTACAACATTCATCCCTACCATACTCCAGTATTCTTGAGTAATCGTGGCGTGAAGGTGTGACTCGTAGTAGTGCGGCTTGCACACTAGCGTACATTTTCGAGCTGTCGCGATTTAAATCCGTCATCCCATTCGCAATTCATATTTGAACTAAGCGATATCAAGGTAGGTGAACTGTAGCCAGGAAGATACTGATTCCGTCCACGGAAGCCTACACTTTCAGATATCCTACACGTCGTCCCGCTCGCTGTGACTGCTACCATGGCCGCATTCATTTAGGAGTATATCACCATAATAACTCATCATGCCCAACCCTAATATACTAGATTATTTCGTATTCCGGGGCGCGTCAACTGCTATGGTCATTAGTCCGTTAAGTAGGAAGTATTACGTCTTGCTAAGAGGTGACAGTATTCCACTCCCGCTAGAACGTGAGATCCAACGCCGACCTACACGTAGGATTGTGGGTATTTCACTTCTGAAGGTATACCTCATCCAGCAAGGCGCAGCCTCAGCCGGGACAAGCTGCAAGCGCACAACTGATCTCACGACATCTGTGGTAATGTAGTGCATGTGTGTGTGTGTGTTTAAGGGGAGAGGATTCAACAAGCATGAGGATGGAAAGATCACATGCGGTCCGTGGCCCGTTTCTTAGGACCTTGCTTCTACATTCGCCTGGCACTGATCAAAGAAATTACGGAAAACTACCAATCAGTGCAGCCTATTGCTAGAATTCTCCTACAGAAAACAGCTGAATTTGACCCATCTATCCTTCGAGCTACCTAGTGTCAAAAAATCCAGCCATCGGCAGAACTCGAACCCTCGGACCATCCACATACTACAAAGGAAACTGAAAGTCCTGAACTATCTAAGAAGGTAATCTCTGATAACTCTCATGCCCGTGGAACCATTAACAGGCAATACCAGAGGTAGGGAAAGACAGAAAATCAATCGTTCGTCCCGGGATTACAATTTTTACAGGGTGGAGGGCGCTCTCCCGTTTCATATTGTCCGGCATCCATCTCGTCTGCTGGCACAATATTTTGGTGCCACGGTTAGACGTTAAGAAATTATTTCTAAGAAAACTTCTTGGTTTGCTAGATGATACGTGCGAGCAAGTCAGAGGTCCAGGCGGTGTCTATTTTCGTCCATAAAGAAGGCTCAAAGATAAGTAAGTAAGATAAGTAAGATAAAGAAGGCTCAAAGTGACGTAGAAAAAAATTACACATTTTCATCACTTCATTTGTGAGGAGAAAACCTCCCCAAACCGTCGTGAAGGTCGGTGCTGGACTGCGCCATCCAACACGGAAAGATCACCGCCACATCGAGTGATTAGCATGCGCTACACTTATGGGACTAATGACTTTAGCAGCTGACCTTGTCCGGAAACACAAATGGACATTGCAGCCATTGAAACCATCGCAAATCATTTGGCTTTTTCACATGGCATGCGTTTCTGCTCTTATTTTGTGGTTCTTCATAAGCCGACTTCTAGAACTCTCATTCAAACACTAGTTTCTTTCTATATAGTTATCCACCTGATTCAAAATCTGTCACGGAACTTTAAAGTATTTGCTTTAGTAAACGTCGTCGATATAAACGAGTCGGTTGGCAGATTTATTATCCAGGGACAGTGAATATGCATGCAGCTCTGTCAAAAGTCTATTTCACGAATTGCTACGGACGGATTGATTTATTAGTGTCTCCGGCAGCCAAATGCCAAGGTCATTAGTTCCTTAAGCGCAGAACATGTTTTTATCGCGGGAGGTGGCAGTGGTCCCCTCGGATGGTGAGATCTGGTGCCGACTTACACGTCGGTTAATTGATTGTTAGTGATTCCGGGCGCTTGAACTTCTGACATCAGTAGTTCCGTAAGCCCAGTGTATGCTTTTCAGAGCAAGGGGGCGGTGACCTTCCCCTTCTGGATGGCGAGATCCGGTGCCTTCGAATAACGAGGCTTTTCCAACCAGGTACCTCCCAACAGCGGAGCACTGTCCCAGCCGGGACAAGCTCTAAGCCCGCGACCGGTCTCCCGGGAAGTGTGGTAGTGAAGTGCATGCCAGTGTAAGGTGGTGTGTGTGTGTGTGTGTGTGTGTGTGTGTGTGTGTGTGTGTGTGTGTGTGTGTGTGTGTGTGTGAGGGGTGAGGATAGGACAAGGAACAGATAGAAAGATTGTGCGCGGTCCGTGGTCCGTTTGTTAGAGTACTCCTCAAGCATTCACCTGGTGTCCAGTGGGGAAAAGCTCATAGTTTCTAAGTGAGGGGTGAGGATAGGACAAGAGGGAAGGAAAGATCGCGAACTGTCCATTTGTTAGGGCCTGTTTGTCCGGCATTCGCCTGGTGATGATCACAGAAACCACGGAAAACTACGGATTAGGGCAGCCGATCGCTAGAATTTTCCTCCAGACAACGGGTGAATAGTACCAAGGTATCTAGCTCGTGACGAAAATCTTGCCACCATCGGGACACGAACCCTAGAACGTTAGTGACATCAACTGATGCCTTAAGTCATCTAAGCTGATTTCAGAAGGGTTCATTGTAAGGTTCTTAAGATATTGCACAGAGATAAATGTATTCGCATTTGAAAATGAGTACAAATTATGTCATAAAAATGCCGATTGCTGTGTTTTTGTATTCTACGTTTATCAGCTGTTTGATATTACATTGGAATAAAACACCTCCTACTTTCTCAAGGGAGACGTGGTGATCTGGGCATCTCCGCGCGTTGGCAGCGTCATTTCTATAAAAACTACATTCCCAAAAACGAGGCTGGTTGTGAAATGCTTCCCTTCTTGCCCGATTATGATTCACTGAACTCAAATTATCTTCCTGCGGTCAATATTTCAAGAATGAACCTAGTGCGAGGTCATTGCTTCGACGAGAAGAGATGTTTTCAATACGCCCAGGTTGCTGTAACTCATCTATCAACGATGCGCAATTATCTTCTGATTACATTTTTTTACGCGTCGTGGTAATCAGTCGATAATCGATATGTTGTTTATCTATTCGATAATATAATCTACTTCACGAAATCAAGTAGGTAATACATACCTTGATTGGAGTTTTTCTTGAGTTAAATATACCCGAATGTGATAGTGAGAGTGGTCGACTCAAGGCGGTCTGGCAAGGTTGTTAGTGTTTTCGTTGTGTTACTAAGCAAGTAGCGGCGGCGACCGAAAAGTCTTCGCATGAATGACCCGAGTGAAGCGACCGATCAACCTTTCGAGATAAACATTTACAATTCAAAATATTAAGCACCGATTTCAGGAAAATTCGTTTGTCAAATTTGTACCACGCGTTTATCTCTTACCCAACTTTATAACTATCATCATCGACATTGTCTCAGTATCTCATTACTTAACTAGTGGAACTACAACAGCACATACTCTCGCATTATTTGGGGCTGTCCGTAAATTATGTAACGCAAATTTCGAGGATTTTAAATACACCCCTCCCCCTTGTAACGCACTTCCCTATCTCTACGTAACGTACTCATATTGTTTTATTTAATTAAGAGAGCAGAACACATATCGGCGGTGTACACGAAAACTGACCTCACAAAAACTGTCATTTTGCAGCAGGAGATTGCTGATATGAAGGGAGCCTCTTATTTGCAGAAAAAGACTTACGTTTTACTCTATATTTTTATGACTGTCTTTTTAAATATCTTAATAAAAATTGTGCTAGTACATTTGCTAGTAGTTTTGCAAATGTACACAATTTTCTAAACATTTTTCTTCAATCAACTCAAAAATGATTTTTCAGACGTGTCGTTTCTAATGTCCATCGACCTACGTATTCGTCTAATTAAATAAAAAAATATGAGCACTGAATACAGACAGAATGGTATTTATCAAGTTATCATGTACTTTGAAATTATTTTTCTAGGTTTATAATATTTCGTAGTAATAATAATCAACCAAATGCAGAATCTCTGAAAATTTGGATGAAATAAGTTGTCAAGTACGTAAACGAGAAAAGGAAAAACAGTAAGACGAAGAAGAATATCAACAAGATGAATTGCAGAATCTGTAACTGAAAAATATAATTTTTGGAAATAAGAACAAACAACAAGCAAGAGAATATAGTCTGCGGAATGTATAGAGTTTATGAAATACGGAAAACGACGTAAGCGAGCAGGCAAGCGGGCAAATAAGGGAATGAGTAATAACAAAAAGGCAATGAACAGTAGAAAGCGAGAGCAAAGGGAAAAATGAAAGAGTTGTTTCGTAACGTGGCAGAGAATCGAAGAGAATGTGTGAGGCGAGCGGCTTTCACGCTGTGTCATCCACCTGACGTGACCTTGACAGCGGCGGCTGCAGCGAGTATACGGTGGAGGGACTCGAACGGCGGACCTCGGCTCCACACAATCTGTTTACATTGCCTGCGCGAAGGTCGGGGGGAGCGCGTAGGGAGCGGGAAGGGTGGAGGGGTGGTGACGGGCGGGTTGCGTGGCGGCGAAGGCCAGGGCGCGGCGCAGGACTGTCACGCTCGCCGCGAATGGACTTTACGTCCGCCCCTCCCCCTTCCTCACACCAGCGAATTTTCCAACTACTCTTGACGAAATTCTTTAGGTTTTATAGACTTGCACGGTGCTGTAGCTCGACATGCACTTGTAGAAGTAATTTTAAAGAACGTTGGAACTACGAAAAATGCTGAGAAAGATTCGGATTAGTTAAAGAGAACTGGGACAAATTCTGTTTTACCTGGCGAAAAGCAAAATAAACAAAATTCGTGCACAGGATGTGAAATTTATAAACTAGAGAAAGAAAGAACAAAATTAGAAAGAATAAAAGTATTCTGTACGTAATTATGTAATGTATTAATATTATTTGAAATGTTGTGACATTTTGTTAACTTTTCGGTTTCCTAATAGTGGAACAGAAATATTATTTTAAGAATGTTAATGAAAACATTCGTAAAACCTCGTCCTGAATGCCAATTTTCGCAGAAAAATTTGGAGCAGTTTTAAGAAAATGGCGTTTAAGCGCATGTGTGCAAGGAAATGTGCACATTAACGGTGTGAGAATACTTTCAAAAAAATTACATTTGTGTTATTTTTGAAAAAAACAAAACATACCACAAAATGAACTTTACGTCGTATTAAGGAGTCCAAATAGCACTATCTGTTCGACAAATTTGAAGAAACAATTTGGAGCCATTTATGAGAAAATTACGTTTGAGTGTTTCTCAAAATGCGGAAATTTGAGCTAGTTTTTTTCAGAAAACGGTTGAGTTTTCGAGAAACTTTATATGACAATGTTTAAAGCACATGCACTTATTAATACAATAATGTGAAGAAATCGGCGTTAATGTAAATATTGACATGAGTGACAAGTCAAAAAAATTAAATTTTTGTAATTTGTGGAAAAACAAAAGAATAGAGCAATATGGCGTTTATATCATCTCATATGATAGAGGACATTTAGCACTATCCCTACCAAAAGCTTAAAGAAATAATTTAGAGCCGTTTTTATGAAAATCTTGTTTTTGTAAATTTTTAAAATTGCAAATATATCGCGCAATATTGCGCGAAAACTACTAAAATTTTCAAAAAAGTACACGACCTTAATGAAATAACTCACTAAGAAGAACAAATTTTATTTGAAGGAAAAATCTCTATATTCAATATTATAGTTGTAGGAAGACGCAAAAAAAAAACTTTAGCAATTTTCGAAAATTCAGAGTTAACCGTGAAAATCGAACCTATGCCACCATGAAGAAAAAATTTGGAGTCGTTTTTGAGAAAATGTTTAAAATGTCCGGGGGCTTCATGTAATTAACCCCCGAATTTTGAAGAACGTTTTTCAAAATCGCGGCGCCTCGAGTGAAAGCAGATCGACAGGGGAATATCCATTTTGGAAGAAATCGTACGTATGGTTTAGGCGCTAGTGTTATTCACAGACTGAAAGACGGACGTACAGACAGACGGACGGACGGACGGATGGACGAACGGACGGACGGACGTTTTGAGAATAGCCACTTTTTCGGTATCAGGGGGCCTCAAAATGTGTATTTCCGTTGAAATTTCGAAATCGATTTTCCGCAGCATTTCATAACTTTCCCTATACTACGTATATTATTCCGTATATACGTACGTGTACGGGAAAGTAAAAATGTATTTTTATTTGTTGACTTATAGTTAATATATTCAACGCTAACAATTTGTATATTGAATGATATAACGTTAACAATAGATATATTGAATCTAACGGGTGGCTGTTTTGATCTGAAGTTTTCCGTTGTTTCTCCGATCAATATCAGACGAATATCAGAGTATATCCCTAAAAGCGGTCCACAAACCGCGCGCTATCATTCCTTCCTTATTCCTGTCCCCTCTTCTCTCCTTACACAAGGACATTCAGGTCATGCACTAAATTACCATACATGTCTGGAGAACAATCCGGTGTTTCAGAGTTTGGGGCGGTGCCCCGTTGTTGTAGAAATCTGGGAGGGAGGATATCCCCAAGACGAAGTATAAGTCGGCGCCGGATCTTAAATTCTACGAAGAAAATAGCACCACCAACTCCCGGGGTACAACATGCGGGATATAACGCTTACGGGAATAATGAGCATAACTATTCATCCGCCCTGAAATACTAAATAATAAAACAATCAATTAGTTGTCCTTGCTCTTTGAGAACGTCTTTGACACGCGCCTCAGCGCGGGTGAGAGTGATGCGTGCTAAACGGTGACAGCGGCGGCGGCGGCGGCGGCGGCGGCAGTTCGACTGCCTCGACGGGATTAGGAGACTCAGGGAATCAACTGACGTCACTGCATGGCCTCTGACCGGGAGGTCGTAGATTCGGTTGTGGCAGGACTTTCTTCTCTAGCTAGTTAGGTAGGTCGAATTGAGACGCTGTCTGGAGGAGAATTCCAGTAGCCAGTTGCTCTGATCGGTAGTTTTACGTGATGGTTCGGATCAATACCAAGCGAATGCCGGAGCAATAGCCTAATGCAAATGCACTATGGCCCGCGCGCGATTTTTCCTTCGTCTTCCTTGACCTTTCGTCTGCTTTTACATAGAAACACACTTACATGCACTACACTAACACATATGTCGGGAGACCTGTTGGCAGCTTATAGCTTGCTCCGGCTGGAGCGGTGCCCCGCTTTGGGAGATACCTGGATGGGGGAAACTCAGCAAGCTGGCATGTAGGTCAGTGTCGGATCTCACCTTCCTGCTGAGTAAGAACACTGCCACCTTCCGTGATTGAAACACATACTGCACTTACGAGACTAATGACCGTAGCAGTCAGAGACGCCGGGAAACACTAAATAATCATTCGATCAATCGAGTAGGAGCGATGCGTGTGCTGAACGGTGACAGCGACGGTGGAGCGAAGCATCACGGGCGGCGGCGGCAGCTTGACACTTCGCCTTTGGACACCCCTCGTGCCGCCGCGAACGACGCGTTCGATTTACGACCGGACGACAGATCTAGTTTTCTATTGCCGCGAAAACCTGTGTCTAAAACGCTAATTGAAAAACGAAACATAAAGATGGCAAGATCCTAAAACAGCGTGCCAAGAAGCGGCGATCGAACGGAAGGCGAGAGGAACGCTGTCAGACAAGTGGAAGAATGCGGCGAGAGGGAGAGGCGGGAAAGAAAGACATGACGAAGAAGACAGGTGGAGGAAAGTGAGGTGGAAGAATGCATGCATACGTGGAAGACGGAATAGGCAGTGAAGGAGAAATGGAGTAGTTAGAAGAGGAACGCTAATGAGTTGGTTAGATAGGTAGTGGAAACAAGTGGGAGAGTTGATTATGTAAAAACGATATCCAAGGAATTGAATGGATCCGAATGAAAGGGACAACCGTATTGATACGTGTATGTGGAATAAATGGCTGCGATAATGATGAAAGAGGCTCGAACGATATAGGGAAAATGGAGAGGAGAAGGCAAAGTGTGGTAAACAAAACACATATCTATATTGATGGAAGAATTGATCGCGATGGCTATATACGAAATTGCGTACGCAGTTGACAAAGTTAACAGATGCGATGAAGGAGGCTGGGAATAACTGGTCCTTAATGGTGCCTCGGACAACTGTGCCTCAATAGGGCGTATCTGCAGGCTGGGGTGTCGGCAGCAATGGCGGAGAAGACGGAAGAGGGAGTGGCGCCTACAAGAAAAACGCATTGCGTTTGGAGTTGCATGGGAAGAAGAAGGAGAAGATAATGAGGTAGAGGAAACCTATAGTTCGCTTGTGTAAATTGTTTTCTACAGCACCTGTCTTCGTCAAACCCAACGGTGCATTCTATTAACCCAGTACTTTGAACGAGCACAAACGACATGGAACAGTTGCACGTAGACTGTTCCCAGAGTTATGGAAGATTAAAACCTACCCGCGTGCGCTCAAATCTTGACGTTTGTCTACATCTGAAGATTTATAGCGTACCCTAATTGCTATGAGGGGAGGCATCGCCTTTGTATGTCTGTGCATCTTGTATCTGAGTGGTCTTTAATATCGAGTGAATATAAAGAACTTTCTACGTCCTTCTTCTTTCTCTGCTTTTCCGATGTATTTTATCAGTATTTGTTATTTCCTGGATTGCAGAATCTAAAAATTTGCTATTACTTGTATCGGCCTATTGATTGACCATGTGGGATTAAGTCACAAATACAAATTAAGATGATTAAGATTCGACACAGTATTTAAGAATTAATGTGCTGCTGAGAATTAGATTAATATGAAAATGCTAGACATTAAGGCCGTCAATAGAATCATACCGACAATAGAATAATAGGGTACGCTTAGAAAAGGATAATATGTATTCCCTAAGATGTGGTAATATCTAGTGTGACTGCTCCTAATTAAGGACAGTATTTTACTTGGATTCAAACGGTTAATTATAATGAACCTAGAGTAATTAAATGAATAATTCATACAATTATTGTATTGTCGCCACCATCTCTTTAGTCAGCAATCTTAAATTCAGACTGTCTAAATCTCCACCAAATTTGCAGATAATATCAACGATTTAGATTTACAGTATAATGACGTAGCCCTTAACCCCTCCGAAACACCAGAAAATTCAGTTGAAATTTAAAATCACTCAAATTATTTTAATTTGAAACAACGTTTATAATAATAGCAATAATAAGGTAAATAGAAAAAATCGTTCTTGAATTGAAGTTCCGGTTATGATCTTCAGTCGGTTTAATCATTAGAGACAAAATTGCCAAAAGAAAGAGAAGTAGTTCGCATTAAAAATTATGAGTGTTTTGTGAGGTATAGGAAGTTCAAAGAAATCTGTTTTCTTTTCGCAAAATGAAATTTTTAATTGACGCATATTACCGTACGTCTAAAAGACGCATAATACTATACATTAATTTTTAGATTTTCAGATTCAACATCATAATGATTCGGGAGTAAAATCAATTGCTGCCTTGATGATTCTCATTGTCAAAATATGAAGAAGTGGTAAAAATTGAATAATAACCGTAACGAACATCAATTTGCTAAGAGTATAACATTCCCAGTTTAAGAATATATCGGCTTTTGGAAATTTGTCTATTTCTGAAGTTGAAGAGGGTAATGGTTGTGCTCTTGAAATATTACTTCCGGTGTCACTGCAAAGCATCGGAAATTCCTTTCGTACGTTCTAAGGGGAACAACGGTGTAAAAATACAAGAGCTGAAAAACAAACAGAAACTGAATTTAAAAAATACCTAATATTATTCCTAAGAACTCGGAAGATTTTCGCAAAATTATTGTTATTTTTTATTATAACAATTGGCTAATCTGAGACCACAAATCTTCGAATACGGAAACCGATAAATCGTAAATATAATTTCCGTCATTCCTATAGTCGTGGGTCGCTTTTTCCTAGAATTTTCACCCTTCCATTGATCAACAATCATAATGGATTGTTTAGTCAGCAGTCCCATCGACAGAAATGCTCGTAGATGTAATTACTACCTAAAGAAGTAGTTAAAAGTTAATAAAGTCTATGAATTATTATATAACTCCCAAATTTAATATTTTGACAGTCGTATACTGGCGTAGAGTAGTCTGAGCTAATTTGTGTCAAATATTCTTCTAATACATATTTTACAAATGTAAGGAAATTCGCCAACTTTCATCGATCATCTTAAAAATATAAATTAGCAAGTCTTGTTTCATCAGCATGAAGAATGTGTGGATTGACATTATCAATCTTCAAACGCTCTTGTAATCTGAATATAAACTTACGATAAGTAAAAAAAATGAGGACTGAAAACTAGAAACCACGCTGAAATTGAATAACAACGACGTGTGTGGAGAAGCCGCAAAGAACAGAGGCAGAGCGCTGGCTGAAACGAGGGCTGCCAAAAGAAAGTGCGCTGAGGAAGGTCAGGCAGCTGCCGCGGGGCGGTGGAGCGGGGCGGCGGCGTGGACGCGGGCGTGGGCGTGGGCGTGGGCCAGGGCGTGGGCGCGCGGCGCGACGCGGCGCCGGCCGCCGGCCAGCCACCACCACCACGCGCCGCGGCCGAGCGCCCTCGCGCCCCAAGGCCCGCGGCCCAGGAAGCACCCGCCACTCGGTCACCCGAGCAACGACCAAAGCGCGCGGCGCCGGCGGAGCGGGTACACTGACCGAGTGGGATTCGAACGTCCTTGTCGGGACGTCCCATCCGGCAGCCGCCCCGGCACCGGCTTTTTTCGGCTTACGCAACTCCATGCACATGCAGCGGGCCGCATGCAGGGGTGCCCACGCAAGCGGGCCGCGGCGCGGCGGCGGTGTCGGCGGGGGCGCGTGGCCGCGTGCGTGGGCAGGGCGAGGCGAGGCGAGGGCCAGGGGAGGCGCGTGGGCGGCGGCGCCTACCTTGGGCGGGCGCGGGTATCCGCAGCGCCGCGGGCAGCGCCAGCAGCAGCAGCAGCCCCAGGCGGGCGGCGCGCGCCATGGCGCGGGGGTGGCAGCGGCTGCCGGCAGCGGCGGCGTGGACGAGGCGCGCGAGCGCTGCTGCTGCAGCGGCTGCTGCGGGCACGGCGGCGGGCGAGGCTGCTGCTGCGACGCCGCCGACGGCCGGGACGCGAGTGACGGGGCCACGTGCTGCCGCCGCCGGGACGGGACGGGCCGGCGCACCGGTCACATGACAGCCCGCAGCCACCCCGGCCGGCGCCCACCCCCGCCGGGGCCCGCCAGGGGGTTGCCGGGGAGGGGAGCAGCGCGTGCAGCCGCGCTCGCGTGCCTCCGCCGGCCGGTCGTCCGGCGGCGGGCCGCTCGACGCCGACGCCGACGCCGGCGCCGCTCCTCCTCCTCCGCCTCCTCCTCTGCCTCCTTCTCCTCCTCCGCAGCCGTCCGTCGCTCCTCCTCCTCCTCGTCCGCGCCGCCGCTTCCGCGCGCGCGCTTGCTCCCTGGCTCGCGCTCGCGCTCGCGCCCTCCGCGCCGTCCACCACTCGCGAGCGCCGCGGCGCCGTGCGACGATCGCCTCGGAGGAAAGCGTCGGCCGCGGTCGCTGGCTGCAGCCGTCGCGGCGGCCGCTCGACGGAGTATGGGCGCACGCGGCGCGGGCGCCGCCGCCGCCACCGCCGCCGACGGAGGGGGGCGTCGGCGTGGAGGGGGCCGCTGCAAGTGGCCGGCCGTGCCGTGCCGAGCCGCGGCGACGGAGGCATCGGCGGCGGCGGCGGCGGACGTATAGTGACGCTCCTGCGCGACGCCGAGGCTCGCGGCGGGAAAACAATAGGCGACCGCGGCGGCGGCGGCGGTGGCGGTGGCGGCGGTGAAAGGCGCGCCCACCGGGACACGCCTCCTCGCTGGCCTGGCTGGCGGCACGCCGTCGTAGGCCGCCCCGCACGCGCCCACGCTGCCGCCGGCCTTCCCGCCGCCACCACTGCCTCCGCCGCGACGCCCGTATCTCCTCCGCCTTATCGCGTCGTAAAGACTACGTCGCCGCCACCTCCGCCGTTCTCGGCCGGCGTACTGCAACGCGACGCGGCGCGGCGTGGCGCGGCGTGTCTCGCCGTGGGGTGGCGCGCGGTCACCGGCGTCGCTCCAAGAGGGCCGGTCGCCGAGCGCTTCCAAGAGCCAGCGGCGCCGCCACCCTCCGAGAAAATGTTCCGGAAGCGAACGGAGCTGCGGGCGGCAGCAGGACGAGTGGGTCCCACTCGGGCACTGGCGGCGGGCCAAGCGCGATCGCTCGCCGCCAAAACCCTCCTCTCCCGCCGGCGCAGACAGCCCGGCTGAAATATGCGCGGACGCGGACGAGCGGCGACACAAAGCGCGTGGGCCGCACCGCGTACGAGGAATCGGCCAGTGGAACCCTCCCTTGCACTCAGCCACCGCACACGTTCTCATCAGCACATTCACCAAACCATTTAATTCATTAGTATGTTTAAACGGAATGCATTCTCTACGGTCCGAAAGCAATTCGAAAGGTATCTCGCGTTGTTTCGTAATCTACAAGACCGACGTTCCTCGCGTAGGGAGCATGCGAAAGGACGCATCACACCAAGTGTTCTCCTTTAGGAGAGACTTTTAAAGCTCCGCTACGCGGTAACTACGAACGATTATGTCCTTGACTCCAAACACAATCCATTTCACTTTTCTACCTGCAAAGAATGATTTGTGAGTGTTCTCGGCGTGTTTTCGAGTTGCGTCACCCTCCACGCCAATTACCGCGCGCGGCGTCGGCGCTGCTGGCGAACGCGATCGCTGGCGGCGGTGGGACGCGCGTCCGTCCCTCCGTCCGTGGGCGGGAGGCGGGATCACCTAAAAAGGCGCAGAGCCGTCCGATGGTGGCGGTGGCGGAGGCGATGGCAGAGCCGCGGCCACGACCGCGAACGGGCGCCGCTCCCCCCGGCCCCGCCCCGCCCCGCCCCGCCCACCCCGCCCCGCCTCGACCTTAACATTCCGAGGAGCGCGTTCCCGAAGAGCGCGGGCCGGGCCTGCCGTACCCTAGGCCACGGCTTCCCTACCTTTGTCAACTGCCGGCGTTCATTGTCGAACAGGCTTGGCCTTGTTGACCCCTTCAGGCGTTCGAGAGTTCACTTCGCGTAACACCGGCGATGTCATTGGTGTCAAGATCTGCTACTGGTGTCTGTGGCACCGTAGCATGCTATGAGCTTCTCTGCGCAACTAGCGTCAGGAAAGGGAGCTATTACGAGTAATAGTAACCCCACTGTTTTACAATAGGAATGGCGTTTTCTTTTGCGGCGGGGTTATGAACTGCGTGGAGAGGCGATTTCGTCGTGGCACCCGTGCCACGGACTCCCGCTCATGGCATTGACCTTAACAACACTGGGCTATGTTCTCAGCGAGATACACTGCACTTAGGAAAGCGTAGTGTGGTTTTCGTTGTTTACCTCTCTAGGCGTTGCTTTTGCTTCACGTAATACTGGTTGTGTACTCATGACATTGGAAAGAATAGCATGGGTCTTGTTTAGAGACTTGGATAAAGTAATTTCTGAACTTGTCGTGAAATAAATATGTCCCTTTTGTTTCCTGCTCAATGTGATGTGATAGCGATACAAGAAGTCATGTGGCAGGACAACAAGAAAACTTTGTAATATTTTTTAGCTTCTAGCACTGAAATGAGGAAAAATTGAGGCTCAGATAATCAATTCTTAATAATGTGAAAATTGAAAATGGTAGATTACTTCAGTTGCTAAGGACTGTTCATTTTTATGTAAGAGAATTATCATTTATGTATTTATCAGAGTTATCCCCAGTGTAATACCCTGCAAACTTAAGAAATTGTAAATAATGAATAAAAAATTAATTTCAAGATTCATATAAGCAGAAGCGAACCAGTTGGGGGTGGGGCAGCTCATGAGGCTTTAGCTTTTCCCCACCAGAAACCGATGAATGATATTCCTAGCAATACATGTTTACTAATTTTATGTAGTAACAAAATGAATAATTATTAATTAATCATAAAAATAATTAAATATAAACGAATAATAGGTTTGTAATACAGCAAAAATGAAAAATCCCTTATAAAAGGAGCAAGTTGGCTACTCCGAGTCTCGGACCTAGACTTGGAACGGTTCGGGCTATGGTTGTGCCTGTAGTTCTCTTCTCCCCCTTACTAAAATCCTAGTGGCGCCACTACGTGTATGATGAATTCAATCTAAGAATAAGGTTGAGGAGTACTCAGAATTGACCCTGCTAAAGGCTGCATGGAGGTATTCTTGGAAATAAAATTGTATGAGGGTGTTTGGCGTTTAGAGTTGGATTAATCCGATTTTTGCCAGCTAGCTGTGTTCCCAGGCGTGAGTCTTGTTATTTTATTTTTATATCTACTCCTGGAGGTAAGGGAGAGGGGTAATGAGATGAGCAGACATCGGGTGTTTAGGGAAGTGTTAATTTTTTTCTAGCGAACTTATTTAAAGGCTGATAATATATGGTCATGCACAAATCATGGCAAATAATGACATATCACCAAGTTTTATAATGCTTATTTTTACTTATTTTAGCATAAATGCCTTTTTTGCATAAATGCCTTTTCTTTAGAATTATTGCACGTTTTTGCCTTTTATGGATTATATTTATATACCATGCTAAGATATCTGAAAATCGGCCATGGTCCAACCTGACCATTCATTGCGAAACCTTCAATTCACGTATTTGTATTTTGAAATACCAGAGAATTCCTGAAAGTATACCAACATATTTTTTTCCATTTCCCTATTTTATAAATACTAGCCATGTTCTGAGAAAATGGTGGACTGACAATACACCGAGGGCACGTTGCAGATTTGAAATTGCGATCCTTGAAAAGTTACTGGTAATAAATTTCAATGGAAACTATTAGGAATACAATGAAGAAGGGTTGTAAATATGTATGGAGTTTTACAAATAATTTTTAATTTTATTGTGAATGTAATTTATGACAGTGCCTTTTTTCCTCCTTATTTTTGACATTGTCAGTGCCTTTTTAGGTGTCTAAAAGGCATTATTTTAGTGCCTAAACATCCGATGTCTAGAGATGAGCATGACGTATTCTCATTACCGTTTCTAGCTTATTTGCCCTGCCACAGCTTTCTTTCGGCACACAACTATAGAAACTGAGACAATTAGTATTAAAGAGCTACAGCTTCATTTTTGCGCCAGTCAGGAGTCGGGAATCCTCACAAAAAAGCTAGCACGCTGTCCATGAGCCGTTCGTGGGAGAGATAATCAAATGAAAATATAAAACCCGTTGATAATTTTATTAATCTTTGTACCAGAAAGAAAAATGCAGGTTTAAAATATTTGTGATAAATAGAATTGTGCTGCTTTAACTCTACATATTAAACAAAATTCAAAACGTTCGTGGTATGTCTTGTTGAAAACCAATCCTCCGATTCCAATTCCGTTGATGAAAACCCATTGTACATGAGTGACAATGTACTGATGGTTAAAATAAAATACGTGTTTAATTTATATAAAGCATTTATATTGTACTTAAAATGCTTAATGAGAATAAAAACCTTAAAAGTCATTATTCATTTCTTCAGAACTACTAAAGTCAATAGTGTCACTAAAAAAATGGCTCATAATCAGTGCCAACATCAAAATTTTCTTTGAAAATAAACCTGCTACGTTTTTCCCCACTCGACAATTCAAGGAAGTTTAGGTAAGAAACAAATTTCTGCAATGCAACAACAATATTTATGTACTGATCCCAAATGCAGTGACATCACAGAAACTTTAAAATGTTTAATAATATTGTCATTTACAAACTTTGATGCTCTTAAAATATTTAACATCCTCTTATACATGTCTTTTTCCGTTTGGTAGCTTCTTGGAAATATTCGAAATTATAGCAATATTACTTCTCACTCCTTTCGCACGTGATCAACTCAACTTTTTACAAAATAAGTCCAGTCAGGGTCATGCGGGTTTCGACGCCATGGAGGCATTTCCGCCTGTCGTCTCTTGCAACACCGGCCAGTGGTTGGGGCACATACCACTCTCACAGGATATTCCAGGACTTGAGGAGGCAGGGCGCGATTCTATCACACTCGTTGTACTTCTAGTATTCGTAAGTCTAGAACTTTATTCATTGGAAGACTTCATTTATTATTATTATTATTATTATTATTATTATTATTATATTCATAGAGTTCCAATTTTGTAACTGCGTAGTATTAGGACAGTTCTTTTCAAAAGAGTTATGGCAAATTTTAAAAATGGATATAATTGATTTGCTTCGGTACATCTAGATATGCGTCTTAGCATTAAAACGTGAAGTAACTATTAATTGTCATTCGTGGAAATGAAAATACTATTCATTGCTAACAACTGTAATGAGTGTTTCACCACTAAGTTTTGAGTTTATCATTATTAAGAAGAAACGAAGAGCGTGAGAGATAGATAGTAGATAGAGAGAGAGAGAGGGGGGGGAGAGAGAGAAAGAGAGAGCAAATTGAATGAATATATTAAACAAAGTATGAAGAATGAGAGGAGGTTTTCTTTGACCATACCCCCTAGGAAATTATTTGCTAATATACGACAATCTTCTAGGTGAAGATCATAAATAGTCACATTAAGAATCAAAAAACGTCAAATTTTGAAATACGACGTTTTGCACTTTCAATGACAATATCTGCATGATGGTGATTACATTTCCTGGTTTACTTAGATGATTTTTTTTCTCAGAGAAAATCTCAATTTCTCGTAGGGGAAGAGGTTATTTACATTAATATCTACAAAATATCATTAAGTTTAAATGAATGAGGGATAAAGAAAGAGTAGGGAAAATAATATATCTCACACCATATATTTAACGCGCAATAAAAACATTTATTCGAGATGATGTTTCTGCAATTAGTCACTGCCACCTGATCAACTGACAACCTTCATTTAAGCATCATCATGTAATGCATAAGAACGGAAGCACCGCTTCATCTACCGTGTGAGACCGGCTCGTATGTGTGCGATATTAAAGCACCGTACTCAAACGCCATCACGTATCGTCTAAGTAACGTGGGCGCCATATAATGCACAGTATCACAATCCCCCGTAAATTGAAGCGTTTCGCCGCATAATTCGATGACTGGCGCCCCAGCGGTTCGTCTTCAATAACAGAATTACACGGTATTACATTTCGTGCTCCGCCCTGCGTTTATGAACCTGAACAGAGGGAGCACGAGCGAGTGGTTGCGGGGGGCGCGCTTAATCCGTCGCCCCCGCGCCGCCGAGACGCCGACGCGTAGGTGCCTGCGCGTAGGTGAGCGGCAGCCGTCGCTCGGGGCGTGGGCGAGGGCGTGGGCGTGAGCGGGAAGGAAAAGCGCGTGGGCGGTGCGGCGCGGCGCGGCGCGGCGCGGAGCGACTCTGCCGCCCGCACTTGTTGCATCGCCCGCGGCGAGGGAGGCGGCGTCAGTAGCCGGCCGCCGATGCGGTCGCGCGCGGCTCAACGAACCGACTGCTCTCTCGGTCACGCTGATCGGCGACGAGGATGGGAATAACAAACAAGCGTTCTTTTATTCCCTTTTCCTCTTTAGACGTGGAACCCTGTAACCCTCATTGATTGATTGGTTGGTTGATTTGTGATTACGGGCGCGTCAACTGCTAAGGTAATTAGTCCCGTAAGTGCAGTGCATGTTTTATCGCGGGAAGTAGTGGAAATCATTCCCCATTGGATTGTGAGATCCGGCGTCTACCTTCCGTCGGCTAGGGGCTTAACTTAAATGAGGTGACAACTAACCCCACAGAAAAAAGAAAATGGTTATTATTTGGTATCCCGATGTTGCCTGCATCGAGCTTTTTTAAATTCTCTGTTGCATATTTATCTGAGTAGTACAACTCATGATTTAATTGTTGTGTTTTATTAAAACGAGGTTAATTTTATGACAGCGTTCTGGGGTGGTACGTCTTGTTACTACCGAAGGAGTATACAGTGAGAGTATTTTCGCGTTTGTGAGTATACGACGAGCGACAATGTCGATAACGATAAAACTGGACGTCAGAATGCATGAAAACATCGGTAAATTGATTAGACTGGAATGTAGATATTTTAAACAGATGTTTTAAATAATAACTATCACAGGGTGCGATTTAAATTCAGACGTAATAGATGACGAATGTAACATTGTTTAAGAATCTTAATACAAAGTATCTATTGAAGAAAGAAAAGAAAATTCATCATACAATTACTTTTTTTCTAGGAAAGAAGGGAACCGCAAATGTGGTTCAAAAACGAGACATATTCTCGTAGCCCCAAAGAAATATACATTTTCTTTTTTGGGGTCAAAAGAAGCAGAAACAAATGTGAGTACAGAAATGAATCTATAAATCTGTTGTTAAGTAATTACATAGTGATATTAACAAGGAATTAGATAAGACCGATGCTCTTTAATTACAAACTGGTGTGAGACTAATGATTTTATACACAGAAGAAAAGGAAAGTGGATTTGAAGAATCTCTCTTTGAGTTTGATTTCCAGTTGATGAAGCCAAGTTCCACATTTGTATCCGAAACGTTTTTTGTTAAACACAAAATGTTTCATAAACAATGACTGATGAAAAACAATTATTCTCCATCAAATTATAAAATCAATCTACGTAAAATATGCGTGATAGAATATCCTATAGGAAAACAAAAGAACTTGTGTTAAATTCGAAACATCGTTCAGAACACTATCATGAAATTTGTTTAAATTGTTTATAAAACCATAAAATGAAACAAAATTTATCACAATATAACGTACAATATACTCTGGCATTAAATATCTGTTTCTAGGTAACTTAGAATTGGCATTGCTACTTTCCATTCATAAAACGAAGATGTAAGTCACGGTAACTCCTGAGTATTAAATGTAATCAAACTCACCTTAGTTTACAGGGGTTTATTGTACGTAATTAAACATCCGAGTTATCACACGCTTAACTCAAAATTTTTCCTATCTTAAATATTTTGAATGTCTTGCTGTCGTATCCATTTTATAGTATTACAGATTCTTGAATGTTGAAGACCACATTACTCTCAAGGTAGTGTATTGGTCCTGGAACAACATTTACTAGACTATGATCAATAAGACAAATGCATACAATTTAAGCACAATAATTGATTATAAGTCAAGTAAATGATTTTAAGAATTGTTCCACGAAAAAACATTATTTTGATTCTAATACATTTAGAAAAATCTGAAGGATGTCATATTTTACACAGCTTTCCGGGCTGAGAGTTAAATTATAACACGACTGTGAAGACTCGCAGAGAGGGGTTTTTATTTTAGTTCAGAGCTTAAAAGGAAGTGATTTCATTCGTAGGCGGACTGAAATATCTCTTAAGGCGGTTCCACACATTTGGCATTTTCTGTGGTGCGAGCTACTTCTCGCTCAATTCCCAACAGCTGATGTGTTCGGCAAATGTTCTCTTTCTTTGATGTATCCAAAAGACTGACACGCGGTGGGTAGGGAGATCACCGTATGTTTGTCACTCGACAAATAGAAAGAAACTTCTTTTGCTTCTGTTCATAATTGTAACTTCATTATTTGTGCACGTCTTCTAAATTTCAGTGAGAAATATAGTTATTCAAATTGTCGTTCTCCATATTTTCGCGACATTAAAGTATTATTCTTTCATGAAGAACATGATGAGGGTAAAGGTTAAATTTATAGCTAATTTACCTTTGAAAATAGATTTTAGAATATAGGAGCGAATTTTTGTCAACAAAACTTGAAAAAAAAACGCTCTTTTTTCTGTATTCAAAATTCGACTAGAACATGGCTTAGGATAGAGATCACAGAATGATAAAAAAGTGCACAGAATCAACTTCTTCACATAGCTCGTCACACACAGTTTTTAACTGTTTTTGGCGTAAATAAATAAACTCCAAAAGCAAAAAGCAGGGCTACCGTGTCCCGAGAAAAAAATTCAGGGAGGGGTTGCTCGCTGTTCGCCGAATAAAGAATGTCTGGAGCGCCTTAAAACACAATTTTTGATCGAATATTGTGTGTGTTTGGGAAAACATTACACTGTTGTAGATAATGCTCTGGGATTTGGCGTCGAGACAATACACATTTACGACGGAATACATGTGAACAAATATCTCTCTATAACTTTTTCATAAAAGGAAAGATATCAAAGTATTTACTACATTCACATCTGCAGGTACTATAATAGATTTACGAATGTTCCTTAATACGAATAAAACAATGAAAAAAGTAGCAATCCTTGTGTGGAAATACAGGTAGTAAGAAATTCAAAGTGTTGACTCGTTGTTCTTTGAGTGTTTATCAAGGCCATCTACCAAAGGGAGTTGATTTACATCACATTACTTACATAATCGTTAACGAATGTTTACATTACGGTCACCAACATTAACCAAATTTTTTAACACTTTCATCCAATGTTTTTGTCATAAGGTATCAACACGAAATAGTTTTGTAATTAATTATTTCTGCCTCCTGTAAATAGAAACATGGTTTACGTTACATTATTCCAATTCGTGTTAAAAGTACCATCTTTAGTTAACAAGTGTATAGGTGAGAGCGTAGGCTTCCGCGGCCGGAGTCAATATTAAGTTGGCTGTCCGGGTGACGCCGCGTCCATGGCAAAGGTGCCAATGGACCTTTGCCATGGACGCGGCGTCACCCGGACAGCCAACTTAATAAGTGTATAGGTATTTCTTTATACGCCAAACATTTCTTCGTCGTCGACGTATGGCGGGTAAGAGAGAAAAGGTCCAGTAGGTAATCACGCATTTCAGCCCGGATTAGAGGCGATGATGGGAAGGGAAGATCCCGCACGGCCCGTGGACCGTTGCTGCTCTAGCTTTCACCTGGAAGTGGTCAGGGAAACAAGGAAAACTCTTTGACAAAGCACGAACTCGATCTCTAGATGTCACAACATAGCTGATATTTAACAATTCAACCAAATTTCTGGCACCTGGAAGGGATAGAACGAACGATATTTTAGCCGAGTATATCACCTGGCCTTTGTACTTGCCTCTACTAATGCGGGTGCTGCCATTTTATCCGTCTAAAACTGGTAGCGGCGAGCCATATACAACTGATTGAGGTGAACGAGAGTTTTTGAGTCAGAGGTCATCAACTACCTACGTCATCAGTAAGTATAGTGCGTGTTATATCCCGGGAAATGGCAATGGTCCTTCCCATTTGTAACGTGCAATGCGGCGTCGAAATTTGCACAAAGGGTTGGGGGATTTGATCTTTCAGGTATCTTTCCCTGCATCAGCCCAGACAAGCCCGCATCGCCCAGAATAAGGTCTCAGCTCCTGACTAATCTCCTTTAATGTGTGACAGTGTGTTGAATGGAATGTGTGATAGTGTGTGTATGTGTGTGTGTGTGTGTGTGTGTGTGTGTGTGTGTGTGTGCGCGCGTGTGCGCGTGTGTAAGGGTAGAGTAGGTAAAAAGGATAAGAAAGGAAAGATTGCGATGGAGAAGGCCCGTGCTTAAGATACTACTGCTCCGCCGTTTGCCTGATACTGAACAGACAACCAAAGAAAACGGCAGAGCATATGGCCATTGGAAATATCTTCTAGATAAAGGTATTCGACCCAACAATCTGTAAAGTGTCGGAAATCTGCCAGCGACGGAACTCAAACTAAGGACCTCCCGGCTAAAAATGCTGAATAGGTTGTTGTGTTGCATCTAAGTTAATGTACTTGGTCCAGTGATTGGAACGTCTTGAGTTCGATCCGAACAGGTGTAAGAAATCTCCTTCATTTATTTAAGGTAAGTGAATTTGGGACTTCTGTCGGAATCGAATTCGTACTGAAAACTCTTATCAATGGTTTCTCCAACCACTACCAGGCAAATGCCGTAGAATCAGCCTGTAAACGAACCTTGGACCGTGTGCGTTATTTCCTTCCCTTTCCCTTCCCACCAACAATAAAATCTTTATCATTAATTTAGTGATTGATTATTTCGTGATCCTAGGCGCGTCAACCACTGTGAGAATTACTCCCGTCAGTGTAGCGCATGTTATTTCAGAGAGGGGGCTGTGTTCCTTCCCCGCTAAGACGTGAGAAACAGAGCTACACGTCTGCTTATGGACATTTTTCTTTTCAGGTATCAACACCAGTGGGGCGCCGTCCCAACCAAACAAGCGCTAATCTCCCAGTGGTTTCCCAACATGTGTAGTAATCTGCTTGTAATTGTGAGTCCTCTAGAATTTTCCTGCAGACAGGGACTCAATTCGACCTAGCTCTCTAGCTATTTTCAAAAATTTGTCGCCGCTGGGACTCGAACCTTAGGGTCTGCCGGTCAGAGACACTGCAGTAGCAACAACTGTTGCTCTGAATATTTCAACTGGTATCCTCCTCCTCCTCCTCCTTATCATCACCATCATCATCATCATCATCATCATCATCATTATCTTCTTCAATCCGGAGAGGGGAGCCGTGGGAGAGCATGTCTCGTCCTAAATCACCCTGCGGTACTCGCATACAACGTCAGAGAGGCCTGGCAGAGCATACAATAGTGCTCGAATAACGCTAAGAAGCAAGGATATGAGCATTTGAGTAGAGAAAAGGGGAAGAGAGAGCAAATCATTGAGCGCTGGTGAATGATCTTGGCTGACCGGGTGACGCCGCGTCGAAGGCTGTTGCCGACGTTTCGACCATCTTATCGTGGTCTTCCTCAGGGCTGGTCTGTCGACAGTTGGCCGCTGTTGGCAGACCAGCCCTGAGGAAGATCACTATAAGATGTTCGAAACGTCGGCAACGCAGCCTTTGACGCGGCGTCACCCGGACAGCCAAGATCATTCACATGACTCCGGCCGCGGAAGCCTACGACTTCATTGAGCGCTGGTGGCGATGCTCGGTCCGGTGCCGCTCACCGAAGCGGGCGCCCGGCGCGCGGCAACCCGGCGCACCGGCGCGCTCGCGGGAAGCCTACTCGGCGCTCGCGGCGACGGCTGCGGCTGCGGCGAGGCGCCGGACCTCCGCGCGCCTCCCGTCGCTTCCGCCCATCGTTAAGGTGGTACCACACATTCGCTATTCGGCGAACAGCGAGCAACCGCTCGCTGAATCCCGAGTAGTATGGATGAGTCGCTTGCTATTTGCCGAGTGACGAACATTTGCGCTCGCCCTACGCATCGCGGGTCGGTCTTTTGGACACATCAAAGGGAGCGAACATTCGCCGGACACATCAGCTGGGCGGGATCGGGCGAGCAGTAGCTCGGCGAATGCCGAATGTGTGGAGCCACCTTTAGGGAAGTGCGATTCAAATCTTACTAGATCTACTTGCATGGATAAAGTAGGTTCGAGGAAGGTTTCTTAGGGGTCCTCCGTTCCCCTGCCCCTCAACCCGCCAAGACTCTCCACCGCCCTTCGCCTGCGCGTGTACCATAATTGTATCCGCCATCCGCAGGGAGGCGGGTATATAAATGTGAAATATTAGCGATCCATTTGAATGCACAAAGTAAGCCCGCGGCTGGTTCTTTTGCAGGTTTTTCTCGCTCCGTTGCCATTCATCCCGCCATTGTTCAATTGTCACTCATTGTTTTTTTCATATATCTGTCAGTCAAGTCATTCGAGGTATATCTGCAAAGCTTACGTAGTGTCAATATGAAAAGTCACTAGCTCGCGCCACCTAAACGTGCGTCACTCATTCTCTCACTTTCTGTCTCTTCCAAGTATCATTCTCCGACTCTTCGCTTGTCTCCATGCATTCCAATCGTCATATTTATATTCATCGAATTGCCTATTCAAATCCAGTTATCCTTATCGCGATTTCCTCGCCTCTCGTTTCAAAGACCTTGACTCGCTGTCACAGATCCGTTCTGCGTGACTTGTTTCCAGTTATCTTAACTCACTCCTTAAATGTCCCACTCCTGCGCTATTTTACTTGTTTCGATTTCGTCTTACTCCTTTTTTCCTTCAGTCTCCTCAAATCACCTCCATTGATCTCCTTACTCTCTCATTGTATAGACAGCTTTCTCATCTTGATTAATTTGTCTTCATGTCTCTCCTAGTCTCTTGTAAAGCTAGAATCATCGCAGGCTTAACTTTATGCGCGCCAAGAAAGTGTGGAGACCTTTCTCGTGAATTTCTTAAAAAAATATTTTTGACCTAGTTGCAAATAATTTGGACGAGACGACAAGAGGCGAAGAGCAAATGTTATTGTCGCTAATTCCCAGGTAATTCATAAATAACCCTCAAAGAGTGCCAACCAGTGGTCTGTCGATGACATATTCATACATATCAATAAATTCAACTCAAAGAATTATTAACGAATCTCTTTATTGCATTTAATAGAGCTACTTTTATAATATTACTATACATCTACGACACACGATTACATTTCTTTCTGATCTAATCAATGCTCAGAGTCAAACTAGTAATATAGTCGTCGTGTGTGCAGAGTCATCGACGCAACTACGCAAATGGGAGACGTGTGATCACGTAATGTTTTTACTTTCTTACAAATACTTCGTAAAAAGAGAAAATTATGTAATCATGTGCCGAAAAAACGGCGATTTTTCGCCAGAAAAACTCTTTATTTCTTTGAAAAATTACCTTAAAGTAAGATGCGCAGATCTGTACGCTAGAAATAAAACACATTTCCAGGGTAGTTAAAACATTTTTTAGTTAAATTCTGTTTTAGTAAACGATCCCGGACTGACCCAAGTTAACAAAGTTTCACATCAAGGAGTGAGAGAGTATTGAATTTCCTGTGTGATGCTGCTCGAATCTATTTACGTCGTATATGGATCCTATATGTATAAAAATGCGACGCCATAACGGAGTAAGCATAAAAATTTAAGAAGTACACAATTTGAAGAATTATTTCTCCTAAGAAGCATCAATTTTAGGTTCATTGTATGTACTAAAGGAGAGTGAGTTCTCTCAAACGTGTCCATTTCAGCTTCGATCTACAAATGCAATGTCGAGATGCGGGTCCTGAAGGCCGCGCGAGACATATCATTTAGCTTCTATTGCGTTTTGCGTCAACCGCCACTACGCACACGAACCATCCGCAGTCCAGCTTTCATCTACTACAAAAAGACCACAAAAGTGTCGCGCAGGTAGCACGGATACAAACATATAAGTAATTTTAGAAAACAGATTTTCGTTTCACGCTGTTTTACCGAACAAACCTTCATCAGGAACCGATTTTAAAGGCAGTTCACAACAATATGGGAGGCGGCAGCCTGTATATCGCATTACTTACTTTGTGGCATGCCTTCCACAATGGGAAGCGTCCAATCAACAAACATTAAACGGTGTTTTGCATGCATATGCGTTAAAAAATCTTACAAACATGTTAGTTACAAAAAAATGTTTGGAAAAATTTATTAATTATCCTCCTTAAGCTTATCTTTTCTGAAGAGACAGAGAAGTAGTTGTTGTGCCTTGTACAAGCAAATTAGTTTGAAAGATTGATGTTACATGACTGCAGGAACTGTTTTCTGTTGTTCATATAACTTAATTCAATTCAATTAACTAAACTTAGTTTTTACTTTCTCGCACTTACTAACGTGAGAAGAGAAAATCTTGTAATAGTGCGACGGAAAAAGGCGAATTTTCGACACAAAAACTCTTATTTCCGGGCCCTGGTGCCGAAAAAATGGATAAATCCAGCTGCTAAATATCGAAAAAATCCTCTATCACGTGGTGTAGCTAGAACACATGATTTGTGCGTCGTTGATACCGAAAAATCCATTGATGGCAAAACGTGTCTGTCCGTCTGTGCACAAATTTGTGCAAACCGTTCAGCCGATTTTCTCCAAAATTGATATTCGCCCATCGTTCTGGCTGATGTCGCGACCCCAGGAATTTGAAACTGATGTTTCAGTTTTGGAGGTCACTTTACCCCCTCGGCAAACCCCCTCGGTAATTTTCAAAATTTTCAAAAAGTGGCTCCCAATTTTTCAAAAAAATGGCTCCCAATTTTTTGATTAAATTTTGGCGTTGGATAATGCGAAAGAGGTTGAAGAGAATGGAGCAGCTCTCTTTTTCGTTAAAATCCGTGTTTTTTTCGAAACTTACAAAAATTCAAAATGTTTTCAGCGTCTTTCTACAACTATAATATTAAATCTATTGAATTTTTCCTAAATGAAATCTGTTCATTAAGACAAATCTTTAAATAAGTTTTCTGTTCTTCGTATAACTTAATTTAATATTAGTAGTTTTCGTGTAATTGTGCTAGAAATATAGGTAATTTTTAAATTGCTTTTTCTCAAAAACCACTCAAAATTTTTTATTTAAATTTTCTTCACATATATAATAAGAGACGATAAAAATATGTGTTAGTCTCATTTTCCGGTATCGCTCGGTTTTTCGAAAATTGCAAAAAATATATTTCAAAAGTATGGAATTGAAGATGACTTTTGCCTCAGACAAAGTCTGTTGTACAAAATTAGATCTTTAAAGAAGATCATGTTCACTTTTTGAAAAAACAAGTAGCTTTTGTGCAATTTCTGGTTAAAATTAATTAAATATATGCAGGTGTCCCACCATCTGCGGGCCACGAGAAAAATTGAATGAATGATATAGAAAATAATTAATTTAATTTTAATTAAAATTTACTATTGAAAATGCCAATATTAATTCGATTTTTACTTTCTCGCACTTTTACTTTTTCTGTATTCTACAATATGTATTTCAATATATTGATGTATTTCTTTCAAGCAATCTGCAAAGCTAAATTGATTTTTTTCGCAACAAAGCCGCAAACGATTTTCGAGAAGCTCATTGTTGTTGAACGTCGAGATGGTGGAGGTGATAAGATGCAGCTGTTTTATTTAGTCTAGCTTGTGTTTCCAAATTAATCTTTTAGAAATGATTCGAAACCTATTGATAATAAATATTTTTGTCCGTGTTGCGAGGTGTAGAACATACTATCTATTTTCACTGAACGAAAGGTCATTTATTAAGGCATATTTCAGGATGTCACCAGCAATACATTCCGTATTCTAGACTTTCAAAATTTCAACGAGTATAAAGCAGTATTGTAGATCGTACATTATCCTATGTTTTTTAAAAAAGGATGTTCAGTTTTTGGGTAAACATTTTGAGTTGAAATCTCAACAATGGTTTCTAAAACTTAGGGATTTATTTTAAATTTCTACGCAATAAACATGTTGCTTTTGCTCGGTTATTGAACGTTAAAAGGTTCATTTTATTATTTTAAAATGTTTATTATAATATACATTAGTTTATAAACAACTCTGAATTAAAAGCACTCAACCACATTATTATAAACTTTAAAATTTATTTTCCTGTGCTTCGGTTGAGGCGGTGTCAATATATAAAAAGGCGGTAAGAAATTAACTTAGTATTACAAGTTGTATAATTTTAGTAATTTAATGAGGTTACCAGTATTAGAGTTATTTACCAACTGTGTATGATATACTATTGACTAAGCGATAAACAAGTTCTAATATAATAAGAAATCTGAATACAGATGGAAATAAGTGTTTTTGCCAAGAATAGACATTATTCGCCAAGCGAATGCATAGTTTTGACAACGCTGTACTGGCAACAGTGCGTTTCTCGCTTCTATGTAATTTGCTGCGAATACTGTAACAGTCAAATGTATTTCTGTTTTGTTTTATTTGTCGAAATAAGAAATCATTGCTGGTTCTGACTATCGAAATGAATGCAGGATGCATCACAGACGCTTTGTTGGAATTGGTTGATTTTGACGTTTTCAAGCAAAGATATTGGATAGTATTACGTAGATACACATGTAGCGCTAGTGCAGCGTTACAAATTGAAGGCTGCACCCAGCGCCATAGAGTAGGCAACTAGTTCCCTGGCAGATGCTGACAAGTGAGTTGTATGTCCGTTATTTCCAATGTCTTTGGTCCGTACCGGACGAGAATTATGAGTATTTCTCATGTAAATTATTACTTTGCACTGCTTTTGTCATGATAAACAAAGACTGTATTATTTATACATTTATGAAAATATATAATGTATTTAATGAGAGCTACATGGTGCTGCGACCTAAAGGCCAAAATGAAGCTTCATTAGGGTTATGAGAAGCAAACTTTCAAAAACCCAAATGATGCAAACATGTTTCATTTAGTAACATACAAGTATTTTTCATCTAATTGAAACGTATACATTAATTTGGTCTTGGCGTGACTGCACACTGCATATAAAAAGTATGTTTATGTTTTCTTACTCAGAGTATTTTATTCGTTTGAAAATAGTTCGCATTACTAAGAGTTGGAAGATAGATGCATGAGTTACGGATATTCTTAAACATTCAGCAATCTTACGAATTGTGTTGTGTGCCAAGCTTTGCTTAAATCATTTTCACTTTAAAGAATAATTTGAATCTCTCCTTCAGAAAAAGAAACTGCATTAGCTAAGAAGGGCAACTAAACTAAGTAAGAATGATAAAATATCTTAGTTGAAATTTCCTTTGGAATCATGTTGATTTGTATAATTAGTCCTTTAACGGGAAATAGGCCGGGAGAGCTGGCTCAGGGCACCAACTGATGTCGCTACAGTGCCTTTGATCGGGAGGTCCTAGGTTCGAATCCCGACGGTGGCAGGATTTTCGACACTAGTTAGATAGCTAGGAACAGTTCTGTCGCTGTCTGGAGGAGAATTATTCTGGCCGGCTGCTTTGATCGGTAGTTTTCCGTGTTTTCACCGAACAATAGGCAAATGCCGAGGCAGTTCCCTAATAAACTGGCCACGGACAGCGCGCGAACTTTGCTTCCCCATCCATGTCATATTCTAACTCTTTACACACACACACACACACACATAGATTTACATACATTTTTCTACCACACATGGCGGAAGACCGGTCGTGAACTAGCCTGTACCGGCCGTGACCATGTCCCGCTGGTGGGAGATATCTGGTTGGGTAAAACATCGCTAGCCGACGGTGGGTCGGCACGCACCATCCAGAAGGGGAAGATCACCGCCCCATCCCGAGCAAACAACGCGCACTACACTTACAGGACTAATGATATTAGCAGTTGACGCGTCCGGAATCACTAATCGATCAACAAAAATTAACTGGAAAGAATTCTAATTGTTTTAGAAGTTTACTTATTGGTATGATTTTTAAGTGTGTTTTTGCACAGAACTGACAGTAACTTCGTAAACCAAGCTTTTTGTGCTTGGTAGCTGAATATAATTTGAGTCACACAATTGTAACCAAAGAATTTTCTATTGTTAGTTTATTCTTCTATAAAGCTGTTTTTCTGTTCCCTTTATCTAGAGAAACATTGGGAATTATAATTACACCAACATAAAAATAATAATACTTATTCCGTATGGGTTGAAAGGGCACCAACCGTAAATTAAATACACGAGCGTATTTCTAATTATGTTTTTCTTAAAATACGTTTACATGTGTCATAATTTATTAAGCATAGTTGATAGGAACTTTTACAATGAGTTTATCGAAGTTATCGGTAGATAAAGTTCCGTGAAAATAGTGTTAAGATACACTGTATTATATGACAGCACCAGAATTGCCTACAATATGGCGGAAAGCGCATTGTTCAATTTGTTACGCTAGTGCTCACCCCTCACCATAGGAGTAGTGAGCCTCGTTTCCAAGTAATAGCTGAGGTGTGAGAAGCACAGAAAATTCAGTATTTCAATATTACGTAACCGTTTCCAATAACGCGAGAAAGTATGTTGGTTTGTTGTAGCACCAATAGACGACTTCTCTTTCCTTAGTTTCTGAGCTTTATCCATATTCCGTATTTCCCAATATCCGATGCAGATAGATTTGCCGGATACGTTGGTTGTATCGTGAATCTAATAATGTTGCTACTGTATTCTCATTCATTCTTGTTCTTCATTGTTTTGTATGCATATACTTACTACATTTTAACACATTTTCTTACACGTATTATACAAATACTTATTGTGAAAATCTTTCTAATTTTTTCTTCAAAGTCTTGTGTGTCCCCATATATTTAGTGTATCACATTCGCTGGGGTTAACTAGAATGTTTTTACCTATCAAACGATATCATTCCAGATTGACTAAAATGTAATATAAAAAGTAATAAATGATAATATATAAAAATACCACACTCTTCAACTAATATTCCTTTTTACGAATTCACGGAAGAGGATCTCTGCCAAGCAATTAAGAGCATGGGACACTGGAAATTCCGTGGGATTGATAAGATCCATATTTATTGGATTAAGAAATTAACAGCAATATATTCTCATCTAGCAAAGGCTGTTAATAAATGTTAGAAAACCCTAAGGGACTTCCGGAATGTATCACTCGCCGCATCACTTATTTGCTATCCAAAGGGGGAGACAGTTCTTTGGCGAGAACTACAGACCAATCACTTGTCTGCCAGTACTGTACAAAGTTATAACTGCAGCCATAGCTGATAAAATGTACAGACATCTAGAGAAAAATCATCTGATACCAGTTGAACAAAAAGGATGTCGTAAAGTTTCTTATAACTGTAAGGAAATCTTGCTACTGAATAAAGTCATCTTGAATGATGTAAAGAACGAAAACGTAATTTGAGCATGGCTTGGATTGACTACCAAAAGGCCTTTGATAGTGTATCACACGACTGGCTTTTGAAGACCGTAAAAATCTATCGATTTCATCCTAGACTTATTGAATTCTGCAAGGCTAGTATGAAGTCGTGGAGTACCAGGTTACTAATATACATCGGAAAGGAAGCAGTAGAAACCAAAAATATTCAGATCAACAGGGGTATTTTTCAAGGAGATTCACTATCCCCTCTGTGTCACAGAATACAAAAAACTTTAGCAATTTCACAAAACTCTTGCATTGCTTTGATAACACAAAATGAAAGGTACACTGACCAGGCGAGGCTACCTGACTGATACAGTAAGAAAAATTAAATTAGTGTAAACATTGCAGAATGTATTGAAGCCTACGAGGCACACATGCCTAGATTTTTCAAACCAGACTACTCTCACAGTACCACAGCTCCTCCTTTTTACACGGCTGTCTAGTAGAGGGTCTCAATGCACATAGAAAAAATGCCCTTCGCTGACGGGAATGCTTCACGGCAAAGTTTTTTAGCAGTCCCGTGTGGAGCGATAAGCTGCCCACTGCACTCCCCGATCCGTCCTAGCCCAGCACCACCCAGCACTCTCCGCCAGCCACGCCAGATCTGTCCACCGCCCCGAGAATGTCACCGGACGCGTGGCAGGGGGTGGCTGGCCGGCCGGGGGGGGCGGACGGACGAGGTGGGGGGATATAAGGGCGGCGACGGTGGTGGTGGCGGCAGCAGCAGCAGCAGCGCTGGCCCCGGACCCGGCAGCGGCGGTGGCGGTGGCGATGATGATGATGATGCCCGACGCCGTCGGCGGCGGCGGCGGTGTGGCTGAAGCCGCATGGCGGAAGAGGGCGTTCCATGCGTAGAGGCGCGGGGGAACAATGATTAATTATTTTTTTAAGTGAGACGCGCGAATTTTGTGTTCGCGCTCCCATAACACACTGGTGCAGCATGGAACTCCCATAATTTGGCGGGAATACCACAAAGAGTGCCCAGGTGGGCGGAAGTCACAGGAACTTTATCCGCGCCGAGAAAAATGTGCTAACACTCTGCTGTTTTGCATTAGTTTGATCCCACTATCTAGACAGTTGTCGCAAGCCGACTTTGGTTACAAGCTTCATGGTAACGAAAAGCCAGTATCACATTTGCTTTACATGGATGATCTTAAAGTGTTTGCTAAGAATGAAGCGATACTCTGCCAAATGCTATTTGTCATGAATGACTGGAGCAATGACAACTGAGGTTTGGTCTTGACAAGTGTACAAAAATCAATTTAAAAAGAGGCAAACTGACAACGTCAGAGAGCATTGATGTTGATATGCACATTGTGATTCAAGATCTTGAGCCAGTTAAATTTAAAAATATCTGGGCATTGAAGAATCTGAGACCATCTCGAATGACACAATGAAAGAGAGAATTCGCAGAGGGAGTATTACAGAAGAGTGAGACTGGTTCTGCAGTCCGCTCTGAATTCCAGGAATAAAATATCAGCAATAGGTAGTTCGGCAGTGCCTGTAGCCGAATACAGTTTCGGACTAGTGGACTGGACTGAGAAAGAAATTTGCATCATGGATCGAGAAACCAGAAAACTGCTAACAATGCATCATGTCGCCCACTCTCGAGCTGATGTACATAGACTTGGTGTCATGTAAGGAAGGAGGAAGAGGCCTGAGACAAATTGAGGCCTCCTGGCAGCTACCTCCACTGGCACAACGCAATAGTCGGGATGGGAATGTAAGTTGTCAGCCATCAAGATGACCCACTAATGAGGCCAGTCATGAAATCTGACTGAAGAATGGGAAACAGGCATTGTTAGTGTAGCAAGAAGCATTGCAAAGAAAACTATGCAAGACACGCAGAATGACAGAGACACTGAACGTCTGAAGTTACTTAACACTCAAATGTGAGACACAAAAAATGTTAAAGAAGTCATGGAGAGACAAATCACTCCACGGACAATATTTGAAACGAATGGACAGAGCACAGATCAATAAAGATCAATCATTTATGTGGCTTAAAAGGGGAAGAATAAAGCCAGAATCGGAAGCAGTACTAATAGCTACCCAAGATCAGGCGTTGAGAACACGACATTATGATAAAGCGGTTCTCAAAATTTCCCAAGATGATAAATGCTGCATTTGCCAGGAACACGTAGAAACCATTGATCATATTGTCTCAGCTTGTTCAATCCTAGCAAAGACCGAATACTTGAAAAGACACGACAGTGTGTGTAGCTTCCTCCACTGGCAGATCTGTACCGCCCTCGACGTTCCAACCAGATGCCCCAAGTGGCACGAACACTCACGGTGACGTCTGTTGGATTGTGTACGATATTGTACAACCAACAAATTCAAACTGACTGCACGATAGCGGCTAGCAATCCGGATATAGTTATTCGGGATTTGGAGAAAAAATCGTGTTTACTTTTCGATGTTGCTGTGCCTTGTGATCAAAACGTCTTATATACATGAGTTTGGAAATCGAGATCAGCCGAATGTGGGGGGGTAAAAGCACAGGTCGGCCCGATAGTTATCGGAGCTCTGGGATTTTCCGCAAAATTTGTGTAAGAACTTGTTTAAACTCCCAGGTAATTCAAAAGACTGGGAAGTGCAAGAAATCGCTTTATTTGGAACAGCCCACATTTTGCGCAAAGTATTGTAGAGGCACCGACAGTCCCTAGATCTGCTCCTTGATAGCTGATTGCAACCTGGAGAAGAGTTTATATTCAGCCGACACATAACATCTTTAGTCGTGATTTAGAGGAATAATAATAGAGTTCGCAATGTCTTGTCATGTATTTTGTAGTATCACCATTGGGTGGCTTAAGATTTGTGAATTTGAAAACAAAGCATTTCATTTGAATATATTAAACACACGAGAAGAAACTTGTAAAACTCATTCGATCTCACGAGATTAGAACTAAAATTACATAAAATATATTTAGCTTCCACTTATATAAGTGATATAGTTAGACCTGATGGCCAAGTTCTCCTCAGGGCATCTGCTCATGTCCAAAGCAGAACTTCATATCTCTGCTTTGGACATGCAGTGAGTTGTTTGAAGAATTGGATAGTTGTTTTGAAATTATCGTCAAATGAATTATAGCTATTAGTTCTTAAAGTAGACTTGTTAGAATGCAAGGTTAGCAGATATAATCCTACAGGTGAAGTGTTTCTTTTTAGATAGTTTATTTCTTAGTGGATATTCTTCATCTGTCCTTTGGTATGAGTTAAATGTTCTTATTTCATGACACAAATCCTCGAAACCAGTCTCCCGATCCTGTTATCTCATCACTTCTTCTTAGTCATGATAATTACGTAACGCTTAATTCGCAATTCTAGTTACACTTACTATATGTGAGTGGTCTGATGTGTAGCCCTACAGCGCAATCTAGAAGTAAAGTTACTATTCATGTGACAAAGTTACGAATGTATTTGCCAACAAAATGTTAAGTGACATTAATGGACGATTGCTGTATATGTCGATGTGTCAGACATGGAGCCATTGACTCGACACCCCAGACTAAAACATTTTGACTAATTTTGTGCCGTTAAATATCTACCGAATGCGATTGGGATTCAATCCGTAAACTGCGGCATACAAAGTAAGTGTGATAACCATCTCGCCATGAAAATCAGCTATATCTTAGCTTTCACATTTTTTTAAAAAGTAAGTCAACTAACATCCATAAAATATTTCCTGGCGAAAATTTTCACTCGATTGATAGTCGTTTCTAACCTTTATTCCACAACCGCGAAAAGATGTAGGTTTAGGCAATAGTGGTGTTCTCACACTGACAGACGAACGGACGGACGGTTTGAAAAAAAACTACTTTTTCGGGACCAGGGGCCCCTAAAACGTCGATTTCCGTTGAAATCTCGAAAACGATTTCCTGCAGTATTACATAATCTATATTGCTCCGTATATACGTACGTATACGAGTAAGTAAATACCAAGACAATTTTTGAGAAACTCTTGTTCATCTTTTTGTAAAAAATATTCACGATTTAACCCAAAATTAAACTACTCACATTTTTAAAAAATGTAGTACATGTAATCCATTTAAAATCAACTTTTGAGGAATAGATTTTATTAAGTAAAATATCTGTCTTCATTAATACACAGTTGGTAACAGTCTTGTTTGTACAGTCCATAATTTGCTGGAAAAAACATTAATTTTAAGTGGAAAATTAATATTAATGAAAAATATATTACAAAATAATTGAATAATTCCAGTTAAATAAAATGTAACTTTGTACACCTAGAAGAAATGGTCTTGAATTTGAAATTCACCAGCACATTTAGTGGCTCGGGAACTAGCCGCCAGGAAGGTTTCCAAGCAACAAAATGTGCTGGTGAACTTCAAATTCAAGGCCGTTTCGTCTAGGTGTACAAAGATACATTTTATTTAACTGGAATTATTCAATTATTTTGTAATATATTTTTCATTAGTATAAACTTTCTTAAAATTACGATTTTCGAGCAAATTATGGACCGTACAAACAAGACTGTTACAAACCCTAGATGGAGGAGGGTCAAAAAATGCTAACTTTTGAAATTTTTGAACATTTAGAGGTGTTTATGAAAGCCTTGAACATTTAGAGGTGTTTATTCAAAAGGGCACTTTTCGAGAAAAGATTAAAAATTTGGAGTCATTTTTGAAAATTTCCTAAAGGTTTTGTGGCAAATCCCCCTTAAGAATTCGTTTCAAATTTGCAGGGCCTCTGGCTGCGCTGAACTGACTAGCTAATATACATTTTGGGGAAGATTCTGCATATGAATTAGGCGCTGCTGTTATTCACAGACGAATGGATAAAAGTACGCATTTGAGAATGTAAATCACAGCTGTTTCTAAAAATACTATTTGTTATGAATAAAATAATTAATTAACGTACGATTAAATTTTTTTTGTAGTGTTGCAGGAATCTTCAGTGTACATAACGTTTTGACCTTTGGAACCAAGCACAGTAACATCATTTCCTAATACTAGCCTACTATGTCATTTTAAAACACAAATGGCAAATGGGTTTGGAAAGAATATTTGGTTATTCGAACAAAGTGCAGACGTAATATGCCGTGTAAAGGGCTGTATTTCGTGACAAAGAACACTGGAAGAAACTCCGAAATGAAATTTCCGTTAGTAAATGAGCCTTCTGATTTGAGTAATTGTAATAATTATTGACAGTATTTTTTTCTTTAGCAGTTATTCTTTAAGACTCTCTGCACATACAGCCGCAAGTGATTGTGACACAGCGTTCTTGCCAAAAACATGGTCTGCATCGGTTTTAACGGCCCGTTAAATTCCAGTCCCACGACAAAGTTCGGGATCAAGAAGACATACGCAACCATCGCGCATTTCCGCGCATCCGATCCATGGAGCGCACAAACATACCCAACTTTCAAGAGGATGTGTGGTGCGTGGAGTGGGGGCCGTGCAGCACTCCGCCGCGCCGAGCGGCTGCTCTGGGTTCGAGCCTCGGCGGCGTTCGCTGTGAAGGTGGCGTCGGCGCGCCTACGGGCCGGGTCAGTGTTCTTGCGGCTCCGGCTAGCCCTCCGCCCCTCCCCGCCCTCCCGCCCCTCCCCTCCCCGCCCCGCCCCTCGTTCAGGCCGCGAGCGAAGCGCCGTCTCGCCTCTCCCTCTGTTCTGACGATGCAACCGCTCGCGACGGCGGCGGCGCTGCATCCTAATGCAAGATTTACTGCGTCGTAGACGCGCGGTCGGGCGTCATTGAGGCTCCGAACCCAAGGTCTTGCGGCGGCGGCGGCGGCGGCGGTAGCTGGATGACTCAAGAGCAAGGCCATGGTGGCGGCCCACGCCTCGGGCCCGCCGTCGTCGTGGCCTCCTGGGTCTCATGAATGATCTCGACGTGGCTGGCTGGCCGGCCGGCCGGCTTGTTGGTTGGTCGGCGTGGCTGCGGCGGCGGTGGCGGTGCGGGGCGAGGTCGGGCTGTGCCGAAAGGTGAAGGGCGGGGAGGGGGGATAGGCGTGTTCGGAGGGGAACAGGAGGGGCGGAGAGCAGCGGCTCCGACGGCGCCGCCAGGCAAGTGCGGCCGGTCCAGGTCCTTCCTACCGCACCCGGCCGCGGTGCGCTTCACACGGCGAGATACAAACGCGCTACGTTGAAGGTCGTGGTCTAGGACAAACACACTGGCGAACGCATCTGTTGGCGAAAATTTGTCCAATCACTTTTCTTGCACATTGCTTGTAGCGACATACATTTTCCATTCACATGTGAAAAAATAAGTGAAGTTGCACGAAACTTTCAATAGCTACCACAAAGGCCCATGAATAGAAATGAACATTGACGGAAAAGCTATCTCTTCATTCTCTTGTTTCCCATAAACGTATTTTCATATTTCCACCACTCTCACAACTTAACAACGTTGGTGACTTCTAAAAGTATCGGTGTCACGAGCACGCTAAATTAATTTTTCTTTTTCAAAATGTTTGTGTGCGTCTATACGCTCGGTAAGCCTCCTTTGCCGGTCTCTCCATTGCAATTTCCTTATTTCTTCTGATGATGCATGAGTTCAACATTATTTTGACATTTCTTATTTTATTACAAGGTTATTTAGTGAACATGAACTGCGAACGTAATTCTGCAAAAGTTCGTTCAGTGGGTTGGAAAGACTTCTGGATTTCTAGAATCTATTGGAAGCGTCACGAGCGAGAGACATCACACAGCCCCGCGCGCCTCTCGCTCGATGGCTAAGTTAACGTCCCAAAGCAGTGTTGTCAAGATCGATGCCACGAGCGTGAGTCCGTGGCACGAGTGCCACAACGTAATCGCTTCTCCACGCAGTGCATAACCCCGCCGCAAGAGACAGCGCCACCACTATTGTGAAACGGCGGGGTTACTAGGAGTTTCCTCTCGCGCCGCTAGTGACGCAGAGAAGCTCGTGGCATGGCACGGTGCAGCGAGGCGTGCCACTGCCACCAGTAGCAGACCTTGACACCACTGTCCCAAAGTCACAAGAGCGGCGAGCACGCTTTGTCAATCTTACATGGATCGCTCGCCAGATAAGCCCACAGTAGTGATCGGTTGTTTTCCGCAGAAGGCAGAGGCCTAATATGGCTACAGAAAATTCCTTTCACTTGCATTCAGATTCTGACCGATGAAAATGAATCTGAAAATCTCAAATCGATAACAGCCAAAACATGTTCTTCCCCTTCATCCCGTGAGTAATACGAAAGTAAATGCAGACGTCTTTTACCGTGAAGAAGAGGACATGGGGTAGTTTGGCTAATAAAGTAGAAAAAGAAACGAATGAAAAATGAAAAGGAAATAAGAATATTAGACTTCACCTCGAACCCTGTCTTCTGCTCATTTGAAGCAGTTAGACGGAAGGCGAGCTTAGTTTCGACAAAGGGAGCCCCGTGAAAAAACGCATTCACGTGTGGAAAGAACCGAGCCCAATGAAGGAAGTATAACGAAGCGAACATCGTTCGGACAACATGCGACGACGAATGACAAACATCTCTTTGACGATACACAGAGTTCCCTGAAATAGATCGACAGGATCGCCGACGTGCGTCACGGGAGGACGGTTCTCGCAAAGGCGACGGGGCAGGGCGGCGAGGACGGCGGGGACGGCGCTACCCCAGGTTTCCGAAAGGCGCGGATAAAAGTTTTGTGCCCACAAAAGCCCGCTGTGCACGCGGCAGAACAGTCGTGGCGCACAGTGAGCCGAAACAACGCCAACTATACACAAGGGCATTTCGAAACTAAAACCTTCATTAAAAAAGCGTATAAAATATTGGTAGGCAACGAAAGTAACACGTTTCAAAAAGTTTCATTTTGTATGAGATCGTTTTTATACTGATCAACCAGAGGCGTTAATTTTTTGGCCTCAGGCAAGGCCGTGCCAATCCTTGTGGAATTGCGGGGTGTACGTGCCAATCCGTGTGAAATTTGTGGCGGAAGCTCTGGCAGAGTTTTTTTTCTGTACCTCTCATTCCTCAGTTCTTCATCATCGACATCAACTCATTGGATCGCCGCTCGTGGGTTTCAATGATCCCACAAGTTAAATGATCTCTAGAACTAAAAAATACACAAAAATGTTTTGGAAAATATATTTAAAAAATCTTATATACACACACGTACGAAAACACACAGACGCGCGCGTGTATTATTACTTAACTTAAAATGTTTATTAAATATTACTTTACTTAAATGTATGGTATTTGAGACATGTCACTTTTCTTGAGCAACGTTGATATCCACATATAGGAATAAAAAACACACAATTAATTTTACACCAGAGATAATATTGTCTCAATGTCATTTTCAAATAGGTCTCCCCATTACTCCTTCTCGTGTAGTGTACAAAATTGCCGTTGGTCTGTCTGTGGAAAGAGAAACATGCGTCGATGTCGGAGGACACAGAAATGGGAAGTACAAACAGGTAAGTGGACTGCCTAAATAACTAGTAACCGCTATAACACGCTTAATAAAATGATTAAAAGATTTGTACTTACTCTCAACTGTTGTATCTCAGTAAGAAGTTCCCAGATCGTTTTTTTTTTGTACCAGTAATTTCCTTAACACGAATGATATAAACTATATTTCACTATAAAATATTTCATATTTTTTTATATTTTCAGTAATACCGAACATTTTGTTTTCTTATCGTAGTCATCATTTGAAGCTTCTAGTGTCAACAATTTGAAAATTCTCACTTTTACTACTTGGAATGATTAGCTTCCTGTCAAACATTTCGTATGTCATTCTCTCTCTCACTCACTCACTCTCTCCCTTCCTCACTCATTCTCTCCCTCCCTCCCTCTCTTTCTTTCTCTCTCTCCCTCTCTCTTTCTTTCTCTCTCTATATCCCACTCTCCCTCTCCTCTATCTCTACTAAGTCCCTCAGTTCGCGATACAGGTCTTTTCTTTTCAATTCCCCCGATTTGGAGCCTTTAGGCGCATTGTGTGGCGGCGGCGGCGGTCGCGACCGCAGCGCCGGGGCGTCGGTGCCCGGTCGCTCTCGCTTTCATGCGCGCCTCCTCGCCCGCCCGCCCGCAGTCCTTTGATCTCGTGTTTACGAATCTACGCCCGAGGACACGTTTCTTGGAAGACGGTAGAGGACGCGCTGGCGCCACGTGACCTCGCCGACCGAGCGCCGCCGACCTCGCACGTTCAGCCACTCCGTCTACGATTAAGCCTAGATACTACCCTAAACTGGAAATCACGCACAGAAAAAGTGCTTCAAGTACAAATAAAAATACTACAGTTAAAACCATTAATCAAGAGAAATAGCATTCTGTCACTGGACAACTTCCTAACAGTATATAAATAATGAGGCCTTCATTCCTTAGGCATGCTGAATTTGGAGAAATGCTTCTGAATCCAAGTAATAAGTTCCAAATTTTACAAGATAAATTTCTACGAGCAATGAGACATGCTTCGTAGTATATTACCAACAAGAACAAGAACTAAATTTAAATGCATCAAGAACTCAATTTAAAATCCATAAAATATCTTGTTGCCAATCCAGCTCCTTCAACTATATACCGTTTACAACTTCCCCTAGCATTTTATATCCGTGCCAAAAATTCTTGCCAAAAGTAGATTTCTACTCCATGCGTTCTACCACACTTTTACCAATTTGGATGAAAATTCTCTTGATGAGTCTCCAGCCCAAAATAAAATTATACTTATAAATTTAAGTTAGCTTATTATTTTAACTAAAATTGGTCAAAAACATACTCGTATGTAAAGTTGATTGTACTGATTTATGTGTACTCCATCATAAATATTTGTTTTCTTAAATTCAGCTGCGCTCTCCCCCCCCATCCCTCACCTCCCTTTTCTCAGGTTCTTTGCATTTCGTTTTCATTCGAAGTCAATCCCATTATTCATCTTTATTATAACTATTCCACTAATTATATTCCATCAATGGCGTTTAATAATACATCTGATACGCCCCAATCACAGCACAATCATCTCAAAAAGCACGGAGCGGTGTACCTTTTCTAGCTGATTTTTCATATCACTTGCTTCTTCTTGACAATCATGAGCTAGAATACACAGGAGACAGCGTGTCTTGTAAGAGAGCTTCATAAGCATTATTAATACTTGGCGCATTGTGAAACTTTGTTGGACATATTTCCATTCGTGGAATAGTCTTATTAGTAGGGGGATTTTAATGAAATGTCATTTTTTCTCTTCACTTTAGAATAATGCCTTTTAGGATAGTCATTCATTTTATATTATGACAAAGGGAAATGACCTATTTTTATTTGACTTTTTTTTTGCATTTTTCGTCGATTTCGACTAAGAAGACATTTTTTTACCTTTTCCCGTCATTTTTAGAATGAGAAAGATCCGGCGCCGACCTATGCGTCGACTTGTAGGGCTTACTCATCCACGTATCTCCCACTAGCGGGTGTCGCCTCAGCTGGGATAAGCTCTAAGTTTCAACTGATCTCCCGACATGTGTGATAGTATTGTGCATGTAAGTGTATGTATGCGTAAAAGGCGAGGATAGGAAAGGAAGAGAAAGAAAAGATCGCGGGCGATCCACGGCACGTTTATCAGGATGTTGTTTCGGCATGCGCCTAGTGGCGATGGAGAAACTACGGAAAACTTCCGACCAGAGTAGCCGGCCGATAGCATTCTCCTCCGTATAGCGGCTGAATTCGAACTACGTATCCAGAGTCTAAATTCCTGCCACCGTCGAGACCCGAACAAGTACCTCTCGGTCAGAGGCTCTGCAGTAACATTAATTGATACCGGGCCTTTTCAGACGGTCTCCGGAAGAAGAAAACCAGGGACGTAACGTCGGGCGGCCGTGGCGGTCAGACTACCGGGCCTCTGCGGCCAATACCGCAGCCAGCGAAGAAAGAGTCGTGACCGACAGTGCCTATTTACACGCTTTGTTTAGACGAACGTTTGTTAGTTGCGCAAGCGCAGATTGCCAAAACACAGAATAGAAGCTCCATGCATCGATTGTGCATGCGAGCGATCGCTAAATCGTTCGTCAAAAATGAGCGTTAAACCGTTAAGGAACGCCTTGTAAAGACAATGCTTCAATATACTTTTTTTGGTTGTCCTGAATTAAAGAAAGATCATTACGGAAAGGCATAAAGAAGCATTCGCTTAAACCGTAAGAACACAGGGAATATGAAAAATCCATTATTTAACGTTGTAATACTAGACCTTAATAAAGAGGACTTAAATAACTTTCTGAACGTCTAGAACAACTTGGAAAATGCTTGTCATAGATCCCTAAACACGGTTATATCCTTCAAATAATGTTTCTTAGACCGAATTTTACAAAATGAAATTTTATAAGCCTTTCTATGTTTTGGGGTTGGCTCTGGAGTTTCAAGCTATTCTGAATTTCCAGTTTCATCAGTCAGATGCGCTAGTAAATTATTTGGCTGACGCAAGCAATCCACGTACTAGGAACCCTGTCGGAGTCTTTAGATCATGGAATATCTCATCGCCTATCGCTCACATCTATATACAGGAGTTGGAATAAGATACAAACGGAAGGATCTCGCGTAGTCAGTGATTAGTTGTATATGATACTGCTCCGACATTTACCAAGATTTAATCACAGGAAACCTCACAAACAAGCATAGCATCCTCAGTAACAGTCATCTAGCGACCCAACTTCTTAGTTCATCTAAAAAATATGGCACGTCGATTTTCGAAACCAAAACTTCCTGTTATACGAATATTGGGTCGTTAACTAGGAACTATACACACTAATTCACCTAGCGCAAGGTTATGTTTCTGTTCTACTGTAATTCCAGTTTCTGTAATTTTTACTTTCTTGCCATCACCGCAATAGAGAGAAAGCTGCGCGAAAAAAAGACGAATTTTCTGCAGAAAAACTCTTATTACAGATCCCTGGCAACAAAAAAGTGGATAAATCCAAATGATAAATTTAGAAAAAAAATCCTCTAACACGTCATGTAGCATGAATCCACGTTTTGTGAGTTCTTCATACCGAAAAATCAATTGACGACAAAACGTCTGTCCGTAAACAGTGCTAGCGGCTAAACCAATCAGCCAATTTTCTCCAAAATTGATATTCCACAATCGATCTGGCTGTCGTGGCTCCTTGAATTTGAAATCTATATTTTAATTTTGGGTAGTACTTTGCATGAAGCCGCTGAGACATTTTCAAAATTATCAAAAAAATGGCTCCATCGTTTTATAATCGTTTTCGGCGTCTTCTTATAACCACAATTATGAAGATACAATTTGTTTCTTAATGAAATGTGTTCATCAAAAACAGATCTTGAAATAAGGTCAGGTTAAATTTTTTGAAAATATGAATATTTTTTGTATAATTTGGCGACAAACATAAGTCGCCCGTTCCCAATTTCTAGTGCTTCGTGGGAGTTACATGAATGGTGTTGCTATGCAATCGGATGCTTCGTAAGTTAGAATTCGTATATTATTTCATATTTCATTTTATTATTATTATTTATTATATTTATATTATATATAAATTATTTTATTTTAAATTGCATCTTTTAATTGTGCTAAATGTGAAAACGAATAGATAATTTCGATTTGCCTAATGAGATGTGAGAATGGAAAGTAATACATGTAAAAACCGAGAAATTTGATGAATATCAAAATATTATATTAATTATTACATTTTTCTATCCATTTTCATTTTCTTGCGGTATCATCAACGATAACTGGCAAAATGTGTATCCCATTCGAATTAGCGGTTGTTGTAACCCATTGTTGTAAGGCAGCACTGATAACAAGGCGATAAAGACGGCTGTCTTTCGTTGGCGGTAATATAAACTAAAACTTTTATATATTTTTAGAATATTACAATACCATAAGTGCTTAATAATTACTATTATATATTTATTAGCTTTTAATTATTTCTTTCTCTCATACTGCTTACGAAGAATACTGTAAGACTAAAAGTCTCATCCGATATGTTTGTGAATACACTGCATACCTTAGCCAATGAATTCAATGCCAAAAATATATTTGCATTTCAAATTTTGAATAAAAACTGTATTTCCTGAAACTACTTAATTTGCGTATCAAATGTTCTACGATTTTAAATGAGTTATACAAAAATAATGACTGAGATGTGTCAATTTGGAGAGAAATTGTAGTATAAATAGTTTTACATAACCATATCTAAAGGCAAGAAAGTACGTGCTGTTTTAGCACCACAAGTTATTTCTTAAACATTCATCTAGCTCATACACCCACACATTAAAATGACAATTTTTGAAAACATTTTTTAAATGAGGGATTAAAAAATCGGTGGAACCAGTGATTCAGCTCCGTCTCGGCGACCGCTGCCTCCCCCCCCCCCACCTTCTCTCGCCGCCACCGCCGCAGGAGCCGCTGCCACCGCCGCGGAATGCTGCGTTAAATTGCTCTCATTGATGGTTCGGCAAACCGGCGTCGCCACGCGTAGCAAGAAGTGCGGGCGGCAGCGACGGCGGCGGCCGCCGCGTTGAAACGGCTGCTGGAGGGCGCGAACAGTTCGTTAACATTGTTGAACGTAAATGAGCCACTAATGATGTGCGTCCCCGGGCGAGTAAGGCGTCTAAAGTATATACGTGCGGTCCTCTCGTTAGAAACGACGGGGCGGGGCTAGGGCTGGGGCTGGGCGGGGTGGGGTGGGGTGCTGCCCCGGTCGGGTAATGGCGATCTCATAAAACACGCCTCCGGGCACGCCAGCACGCCGCCGCAGCGCGAGGGGCGTGCGGTTGTGGTGCTGCCCCTGGAGTAATGGCGCGCGAGGAAGCACGCGTGAAGGGATGCGTGGTGATCAAAGGGTCCAGGGAATTCGCGGTGAGGTGGCTTCATGTTTCTGCTCCTTCTATTGGCCGATGACAACCTGTAGCGGCAAAGCGATAGTCCGATTAAAACGTACTTGACCCATGACGTATCACCAGTTGGGATGCGGTGTTGCCACACACTCGCACGACTGGCATACATGCTGATACGATCATTGTTCAAGTGACAGATGTAGAAACATTTTCAAAAACGGAGCTTCCGATTGGATAACAGAGGTCCCGTCTCCTTCTTACTCAGGATTTGTCAAGTGTCTGTATCTTTTAATCAAACAATAAGATACCGCCTTGCGACTTGAATGTACCTGTGAATGAGACATCGCGGATTAGATCTCGGCAAGATGAAGAAATTTCCTCGAGATGTTTGACATCGATAAATTTGTGGCGTCTGCCAGAATCGAATTCATAGGCTGACCGCTCTGATCAGTGGCTTCCCTAATCACTTTCAAGCGAATGCCGGAGCAGCTTCCTTTACCACAGGCCGCAGACCGTGCGCGATCTTTCATTTCCATTCTCCTTCCATCATCACAACCTCATCCTATTATCTTCTCCAATCTGGGCTGGGGCGCCGGGATTCCATGCAAACTTGCCCTGACATAACCGGCATATTATGCCAGCGGGTATGAAGACTTGCGGACCCTGCGGCTGAACGGGATTAACGCTGTAGTACAGATCGATATCTTCTATTGAGCTTCCCGTGGTGTTGTTGTCACGCCACCGCGATTCAAATCTCGATTGATCCATTTGGAAATTGAGGTGGACACAATGGATTCGCGCACGTTACCTCGAGGTTCTTCCGATTCATCTTTCTGCCATTTCACTGTTGCTCTATCAGCATGCCGTACATCAAATTATATAATTCAAATCCAATATAATTTCAATGATAAGCATGGTCAATCCATCAATAGATATGTCCGAAAAGAGTAGAGATAAAATAAAGAATATAACTTTTAGTGGTTTTCTGTATGCGCCTGAGCAGTAAATGCTCGTTTACTCCTTCCGTCAATCCCTCTGAACTCAACGCAAGGTAGAACTTCAGAGATTAGGGGAGGCATACTAGGCAACTTGGAAAAAGCGAGATGTATTCTGCTGTAGCTTTCCTTAACTAGCCTGAAAGTACCGAAGTAACAACCGGTCCCTGCAAGGAACACCTTTCACATCACAAATGGCATTACTGAGCACCAGACATATCTTCTGCAGCTTCCCTATTACCCCTGCTACAGCTACTGCAACCTTTTTATGCATTTACGTTTTCCTCCGCCGGGAATCGAAACCGGGTCCTTGCGCATTTGTGACAGGTCCTTGTGTATTTGGAAAGCGACAACGATGACCACAACCCTAACGCTAGCTTGGGCCATCCGTAGCACTTCCCTCAGAAGCAATATAAATTACTTACAGACTTAATAAATTATTGTTTTATTGCCACGAATCAAGCGACAAACTTTTTAGGTGATGAATATTGAATTTTCAAATGTACAGGAAATTTGAGGACGCAGTTAAATATCCTATCAGAATTTGTTGTTCCATATCCCCATATTTTTCCATAAGACTTACAAAGGAGAAATGTGAATGTAATTGCCGGTTCTATTGGCTGGCTTGAGTGAAAAGGTAACGAAAGAGTTGTGATTTGTCGGGAGTTCTAGTGTTATACAACGGAATTAAAAAATCTTTTATAAAAAAGAACTAGTGGTGCTACAGAATGGCACAGACTTTCCCGTATTAGTTTTCTATTTCCTTGGGTCTTCGCTAGCTATTCGGAATTGCCACAAACTCTTTCTTGCCAGCTGTCATCTATCACCGCCAAAAGTACATTTTTTTGTCATTTTCTTAATTTTTCGGTTTCCTATTGGTAGAAAGGAAATATTAATTTTAGAATATTAAAGAACACAAAAGCCTAGTCATAAATGGCAATTTTCTTTTAAAAAAAATATGTGCCGTTTAAGAGAAAATGGCGTTTTGGCACTACTAAAAATGCGAAATTTGAAGCTCATTTTCCCAGAAAATTTTTGAGTTTTCAAAATACTTTATTTGAAGTTATTTGAAGCACTTACACTCACAAATATAATAATCTTTACAAATTGCGGATAATGTGCATATTAAAGATGTGAGAGATCTTTCAAAAAATTACATTTATATATTTTTTGAAAAAACAAAAAAAATAACTCAAATAAACTTTACGTCATATTAAAGAGTAATTATCACTATCAGTTACAAAAATTTTCAGAAAAAATTTTAATGGCGAAAATGGCGAAATTTGAGCTACTTTTCACAGAAAACGGTAGTGTGTTCGAGGAACTTTACTTGACATTATTTAAAGCATATATATTCGTAAATATAATAATATGAAAAAATCGCCGATAATGTAAATATTAACGCCGTGAGAAACGTGAAAAAATTTACATTTTTGTAATTTTTGAAAAAAACAACCTATAGATCAATATGGCCTTTATGTCATCTGATAGAGTAAATTTACCACTATCCCTAACAAAAGTTTAAAGAAAAAATTTGGAGCCGTTTTTGAGAAAATCTTGTTTTTGTAATTTTTTAATGTTGCACATATTGCACGGAAACTACTAAAATTTTGAGAAACATTTTCTTGACCTTTATGAAAGAACTCAATATGCAGAACAAATTGTAATTGAAGAAAAAATCTCTATCTTCAATTTTGTAGCTGGAGAAAGACGCCGAAAAAAATTCGAACTTTCACAATTTTCGAAAATTCAGAGTTCTACGTGAAAATCGGACCTATGCCATGTTAATAAGTGTATTTTGCTCTATGCACACAAGAAATTTAAAGAAAAAATTTGGAGCCGTTTTTGAGAAAATTTTGAAAATCCCCGGGGGGCTTCATATAAAGTACCCCCAAATTTTGAAGAATCTTTTTCAAAATCTCAAAGCTTTCACTAGAATCAGATCGACTGGGGAATATATATTTTGGAAGAAATCGTACGTATGGTTTAGGCGCTAGCAGTGTTCACAGACGGACGGACAGACGGATGTTTTCCTTTCAATTGGGTTTTCGGTATCAAGGACCTAGAAAACAGGGTTTCTGGCTACAGCACGCGTTAGGGGATTTTTGTTTCTTAATTTAGCAACTGGTTTTATCCACTTATTCGTTTTCACGGCCCAGCAATTAATTTTTTTCCGCCGAAAATTGGCCATTTTTTCGCACAGCAGTACATAACTTTCCCTATACTACGTATATTACTCCGTGTATACGTACGTATACGGAAAAGTAAAAAGTATCGGAACCATTTTTAAACATGAACATTTCTTATTAGACAACTGAATACAGCAGTCCGACCCAGCCACCTGTCGAAAATGTGGAGGAATATTATCAATGTCACACATTATCCTTGAGTGTTCCGGTCTCAAAAATCTACGAATCTCTCTTGGCATCAAGACGAAATTTATGAAATATTTAATCCAATAGAAGGTTTCAAAACAATTTTAACTTACTTTAATTTGGCTGATTTAGATAATATGATCTGAATAATCGCAAAATTTATTGTTCTTCATATTTCAGTTTATCGGTATTACTTCTGTTTACTGTAATTTTTTTTTAAATGTATCTCTAGTATAAATCAATAGTGATCGCTAATGACCACAGATGTTTTTAAAGCGACCTTAAATAACTAAATAAAAAAGTCCTCTCCTATCTCAGAGATACGCAATTCTCTTCATGGACTACCTCAGTCGTCATCCTCTGGTGGCGCACAGCTAAACCATTGCTCATTGATGTACTCTTGAGTCTATGTTATATTGCTAGGCAAAAAACGCCCACAAAAGTAATTATTTTGTAAATATATTAAAGTTCATTGTTGTAAATCATAGCCTGTAGTACTCCTGTCCTTCAAAGGAAGCTAGCAAAGACGTTTCATCGATATTGGTTCAGTACAATCAGAGATTACCGTGCTGTAACTCAAGGCACTTGTCTGTATATACATTAGTATAGAGTATACATATAGATTAATCAATCAGTCTCCGATCTAAGCGTGAGAATTACTGTTTAGTAACTCAGATTGGCTATTTACCAAATGAATTTAAAAGGCAAATGTGACTCCAACATACAAATTCTCGTACAGTAAGAGTGAACTTACTGTAATTGAATGTGTAATAACAGACATATAAAATAAAAATAAATGAATATACAAGCGAAGTGTTGAAATTGTTTTATTTTTCATAAAAACACTGTTTATACATTGTATGTGACGTGTGAGGGAACTACAATCTGACATGTCATTGTAGTACTTCTATGTGGTGTACGGAAAGGGGGAAACAGATTAGCAGAAGATTTTCTCAGATAGTCTCCTGTTTACCCTTTAATTTCACCTTTCTTGTCTGTCCCTAAAAATCTTCCAATACATTCCAACGTGCGATTTCGTGTTTATTTTGCAATTATCATCGCCGTGATGGTTCATTGAAACAGACAACATGAAACAATATGAAGTCGTTGCGGAAGTACACAATTATAATTCAGTACTATGTCGAGTTGCATGAGAAAAATCAAATTCGAAGAAAACCCTTCCTCGCCAGTTCCAGGACTGTATTCGCATTTCACAACGTTGCTCCGTGATCGGTGGTGACCCGACGTCCTAAAGAGCTTGCGCGAGGGCAGAGAGCGACCAAGAAAGTGCACGTGCAGTAAATGGAGGTGCATGTTGAGTAGCCCATGTGTTCTCAGTACCTGGTGCTGAGAGATGTGTTTGGGAATGGGCTAGAAGTCGTGTTTCTTCGTGGCATGACGTCTTTATAAATTACCTTGTTCTCTTGTCTTCTTAAGTCGTGAGAATCATATACAATTACGTACATTACAATTATTCATGATGCGAGGCTGTTATAATTCTCTTGTTGATTCTCGACAAAAATATAATGTGCGTCTAAGCTAAAAAGTGTTCTGGACATTAAGAGTTTAAATTTACTATCTTAATATATCGTACTTTAGAACAAATAAATTGTCAATATAAACAATGACATTTGTGTACACAAATGATAATGTATTAATTTTAGAAAAGTCTTACGTAAATGTATAAAATAAAGTATACTATGTGTACTATCTGACTGTTTTCTAATGAAATGTTTGTTTAATCGCACCTTAAGAAGTTTTTTCAAAACATTAATCCTCAAAAATAATTTTTAGCACTTTTGCATGAAAACAAGTACTTTCGTTAAAATTTTTTAAATAAAAAACAGGCATCGACAAAGTAAACAAAACACTGGAGTGAAATGAGTCAACATGGATATCGGTCACACATTTTCAATGATTTAAAGACTACGAAGGAATTCGTACAAAAAATAATGTACGTAAATCGTACGAAAGTGTCTCTAGCGTACTCAATTCAAAATTTCAAACGTCACACCTCTCGTCACCTCTTCCGCAAACATTTACTGTGTACGAAAAATATTCACTTTCTGAAGTAATTAAGGGAATTCCTTTATAGTTGATTATCCATGAAAATGATTTGATGCGAAGAATAGAGCAAAATTAGGTTTTCTTATTTTTAAGTTTTAATATCGTAGTGAGAAATGTATTCTCGTAACAATTATTGTTTTGTAAAGGTGCTACGTTCCACACTGATATTTCGCATAAGCCAGTTCTAACATCGTGCTCGTATCAGAAATACAATGTCGTTGCACCTCTGGTGTGCTCATATATCAGCATTCAGAGTGCAGTGTGGCCTTTTGTTAATAGTGTTATAACACGCGAAGTTGCTGTAGAATAGTGGAACTATTGCTGATTCTGGGAGACGATAGCGGAAAGAAAAAATGTTTAAAAAATGCAGAATCAGATATATTTCTTTTAAATTAGTTTGCTGTAAAGATCGTAATGCCGTAGTTTTCGAGCAATGTTTGCAAAATTAGAGACAAAATTATATGCATTGGAATTCTTGCCTTCCTCATTTTCTCTTCTAATAGATATAAAATTCAGCTTGAGATTTTTTGTTAGAGAATTTGACACAATGTGAACACAGTACGTCAGTCGCACAAATACACTGCAGTCTCTTGAATATAAATGACAAAGTAAAAACATTTATAGAAAATGGAACACTCATTGTGAATCGAACAAAATGTTTTTAATTGTACTTTAATCGAAATTTTTAAACCCTAAAAAAGTCAGTACTACCAATAAGTGTAAAAACGAGAAAAAATTTGCTTCTGATTCATCGTTACTGAGCTCGTTAGTGGATTTGTTGAAGAGAACGCTGACTTCATTTCGTAGTCATTATTTTTCCGCTGAAAATTCGTGTTTATATTATAAAATTATATCCAATAACTCGCATAGAAGTCTGGTGTTGGCTTCGACATTTGAAATTAACGTTTAAACAAATTTCTTACAAGTTGATTAATACGATTCTCTGCCTTCTGAAATTCTTTCACGTTTCCTTGTATTAAACATGAATTTCTTTCATGTTTAATACATGCACAAAGGCTTCTCAATAGCCCTGACTGCTCCAATGGAAATCCCATTACACAGAACAAAAAATTGTGAATTGGAATTTTGTGAAGGCCATGATACGTTTTTGCCTTCAAAATATTTTCGTTTCAAAATCGTGATTTGAAAGATAAACTACCTCATCGCACCTGAGACACACTGCATCAATTTATTATTTTACCTGGAAATAACCTTAATTGTTTTCTCTTCTTTTCCCCACTACTAATTTAAGTCTAAATGTAAATATTAGCATGATACGTGTAGGTACATATATTTGTCATACGTGATCAATCATTCAAAAAACTGCGACTTCCTGCTAGAACTTTTTGCAATTAGTTCGGTTTAGACTTGTGTATCACTTATTGAACTTCAGATGGGATAAGGACTATGGTTATCATCACTGCACCTTCCACAGCTTACCTAGAGGTACAAGCACGAAACACCAAACTTTTCAAATCAGTTCCACTCTAGTTACGGCGATCTTGTTTTACTACTACATAAGAAATTGGAAGTTTCTAATTTGCAAAATATTCATGAAATCAGAAACATGTTCTTAGGTTTTGAACTAGCAACCGCTCCCGCAGTACAAAGAGCGTATTGAAAGTCAGTTTCTTTAGATCGCCAACGAAAAGAAAACACAATTTCTTAGGCAAACATTATTGTAGCAGATGCAGCATATGTTGCGATATTTTTTCACATTCTCTCCACAATTGAGACATTTGTCATATCGAATCAGTATACTTGTTTCGTAGGAGTCTGCCGCCTAGGATAGGTATCAGTGTTTGACAGCCACTTACAACTCTGCATCACTGTGAGACACACAATGCTGACCAGACACGAATTTCCTGAGTAAGAAAATTTGCGAATCACCAAGGGGTGAGATCCGGACTATAGGGTGAATACACACGATTCGCTTCTCAACATCTTTTGCAGCAGTTCCACTGAAATATGTTAGACTATCCATCCTGGTCTTCCCCCCCTGTGATTTCCAACTTTTCTTACACTTCAAAATATCCCTCAGCGGTGAGCATTTAGCATATAGCATGTCATAACGTTTCATGTAATTTTACGAGAAATATAGGCAACTAAAAATTATTACCTAAAAGGTATTTTTATTTCATTTTTTCTGGAATAAACAGCCAATTACGCTTATAAAAATGGTGCAGGTTCCATTTTCGGTGTACTCTGTACTACAAAAATGCAAAAAACTAGCATTGCTCACTACAATATTGATGATAGATTTTTTCCTTAAGATCAATAGTTGTAAAGTTAAACCTTAAAATAGGTTCATATACAATTTTTTTAAAAATATAAGTTTTCGCATCATTTTTGCTTCAAGTAATTTCAATTTAAAATATTTTCTCAAAAACGATTCCAAATTGTAGAGTAAAAAGTAAAGCAAAGTAGACTTCTAAAAGTGGCGTAGGTTGCATTTTCGTTGAACTCTCAAAAGTTTCGAAAATTGCAAAGGCACAAATAATGTGAGAAAGTATGTTCTCTTTTACCACCACCAGGTTGCGGGAAAATCATGAGAGGCGGGCGTACCGCAGCAGGGTGTCTACTTCTAGAAATTGCTTTTTAAACTACGAAATCAACGAGCATAATTAGAGAGGTGCCAAGAGGAATTATGTTAAAGCAAGTTGATTATGTACAGGAACATAAGTCAGGGGAACCTCAGAAACATGCTGCGAAACCTTTTGTAGTAAACCTACTGATTCGGGGGAGAAGAACAATTTGGGGGAAATATAGATTAAAAGTATAAATACATAACGTACTTTCATTTCACTTTTGTGTTCCGAAAAAAATATATATATTCACAGGTTTTATAATGGATAGAAACACAACTACGACACGAGCGAAAAGAAGGAAATCATTGCTCGTCGACCTTCAACCAGCGTTCACAAATGACTTTAGTAATGCTCCTCGAGTTGTCCTTTTTACGTCGAGAACATCCCGGAATCGATGAACGTCTTTCACCACCGTGGCAGGGAAAGCACGTCACCTCAACAAGCAGCGAAGTGAAGCGAAGCGAAGCGCGCGGCGCTCGATGCACCGGCAAGCAGCGGGTGGGCCGCCGCCGCCGCCGCCAGCGGTCGCCGACCGTCGGTTATCGACGCTCAGGCAGTTGGCGCCACCCGTGCTATTCCGCCGCCCCCACCCCCGCCCGGCCGCTTGCAGCAGACTCACCCCGCCCACCCACCCTCCCACTCGCCCGCCCCCCGCCCGCTAAGCCAGGTGCAGTTGAGGGGCGAGATGCGAGAGCGGGGGCGGAGGCTATTCGCGAGGGACCGGTGTTCGATAACCCGAGCCGTACGCGAAATTACTCTCGCCCTCCGCCTGCGCCCCAGCTGCGCTCGCCGTCGCAGCCGCTGCAGCAGCCAGCGGGTCACGTGGCCAAAGCGCTGCCAGTTGCAACGGCTCGCGCCCTACTCGGACCATAAATAGTTCTCTAGCTGATAATCTCTCCAACACTGCCAAGGACGCTTCCAGTAAGAAAATTACACGATAGAAATGTATCACAATATAAACGAAATAATGATAATAATAGTAATAATTTTATAGTTTAACAACCAATTTCCAAGGACGCTCACATGAGAGATAGAACTTGGAAGGACAGGTTCTAAAAACTTCGAAACCAAACTGTTTAAAGAAGATTAATCCTCACCAAAGATTATAAAGATTGATTAACAAATAGTTATCTTAACACTTGTAATTGCACATCTGTCGATATATTTGGGTATTTCTTTTCATTCCTAAATTAGATGGCTAGAGAAGGAAAGTGAAGAAATTTAAAAACTTTGGAATACAGTCAAGGATGGTGTAGTATCAAAGAAGTAGGGCCTAATTCGTAGTTTATTAAAGAAGTTGAATTATTTTATAATTTACCTTTGGCGTCTTGACGGTGTATTTTCATCAGCAGCGAGAGTAAAATATAAATCCAAACTCTAGAAAATCAGTATCAGCTGAAAAGGTATATTTCGATCGAAATATTTCTAAATGAAATTCGAAAAATATAATTTTTACTTTTTCGTATATGTACGAATATACAGAATAATATGCGTAGTATAGAGAAAGTTATGTAATGCTGCGGAAAATCGATCTCGAGATTTCAATGGAAAAACCCGTTTTGGGGTCCCCTGATACTTTTTTTCCAAAATAAATATTTCCCAGTCGATCTACCTCGATTGGCGCTGCGATTTTGAAAAGCGTTCCTTTAAATTTGGCACATTACATAGAGCCCCTAGGACATTTTCAACATTTTCTCAAAAATACCTCCAATTTTTTTCTTTAAATTTCTTGTAAGAATAGTGCAAAATACATTTATAAAAAAGGCTTAGGTCTTTATTTTCATTGTGAACTCTGAACTTTCGAAAATTGCTTAAGCTTCAATTTTTTCGGCGTCTTCCTACAATTATAAAATTGAAGTTGAGATTTTGTGTTCATGATTAGTTCTTTCATTAACATTGTGCACATTGGTCATGCACATTTTTTTGAAACTTTCAGTTTTCGCGCAATATTGCGTGCAATTTTAAAAACGAACAAAAATAAGATTTTATCAAAAACGATTTCAATTTTTTTCTTTAAACTTTTGGTATGGATAGTGCTAAGAATACTCTATGAAATAACATACGCGCAATTTTGCTCTACTCTTTAGTTTTTTTCAAAAATTACAATTTTTTTCTTGTCTCGCACGTCGTTAATATTTACATTAGCAGCGATTTGTTTACATTATTGCATTTACGAGTACATGTACTTTAAATTATGTCATATAAAACTTTAATTATGTTCGGTAAATGAGAGTAGTGCAACAACTTAAACAACTCTTTATTCGAACTATTTTTACAAATGTCTGTGATATCTACAAAGTAGCAAGTCATCTCTTTCCCACTCTCTCACCAGCTGGAGCTCTGCACGGCGCCATCTGTGCACATTCCTGGACGTAGCGTCGTCTTCCTACGACGCTTGGTGTGGTGCGGGTCGTACGGCCCTACACAACCACAACCCACTCGTGGCCGGTCGTTGGCGCTCTCGCACCGCCAATGTTCCTGCGTCCTGCACACGGACGCTCCTTGACTGCACGGCCTCACTCCCGAGGCTGGGTAACTCGCTCGCTGGCTGCCGACGTGCTGGCTCCAGCGAGCTGGCTCGCAGACTCCAACTACACTGCGCGGTCCTGCGCTACGCAATGCTATGCACTCTCTTAAGTACAATCTCAACTAGCTGCTGTCGACACCTTTTATTAGTGGTGTCAAGGTCTTCTACTGGTGGCAGTGGCATGCTCCGTAGCACCGTGCCATGCCACGAGCTTCTCTGCGCCACTAGCGTCGGGAAAGAAACCTATGAGTAACCCCACCGTTTTATAATAGGGATGGCGTTGTCTCTGGTGGCAAGGTAATGAACTACGTGGGGGGGGGGGTCGATTTCGTCGTGGCATTCGTGCCACACACTCTCCCTTCGCCTCCGGTTCTGGAGGTTGCTCTCCGCGAAGCGGCAAGCCCTGTGACGCGCGCCACCCTGCTGCGTGCGCGCCATATTCAAAAGGGCGCGCTGAACAGTTCACGCAAATTCAAAACGTTTTTGTGAAAATGAGCTCAAAATTCTGAAAATTTCAGAAACGCTCAAAAAACATTTTCTAAAAAATGGCTTCAAATTTTGACTTTAAACTTTTCGTACGGATAGTGGTAACTGTTTAAGATAACATAAAAATAATTTTGCTGCATTATTTTGTTTTTTGCAAAAATTACACAAACTTTAATGTCTTTGAAATAGTTCTCACGCCTTTTATATGCACATTTTCAGCTATTTGTAAACATTTTTGAATTTGTGAGTGCATGAGCTTCAAATGACTTTGGATAAAGTTTTTCGAAAACTCAAAAGTTTTCTGCGAAAAAAGGCTTTATATTTTGCATTTACAGTGACGCTTAAACGCGGTTTTCTTAAAAACGACCCCATTGCCATACAGTCGTATTGTCAATTGCCATATAGAAAGAGGTTTTAATATTCTTTAAGTAATATTTCGCATCTATTATTAGGAAACCGAACAATAGAGAAAACTTCAAAAAATTGTAGTTTGGGCGGCGATAGATGACAGCTGGGAAGAGGATGGGGAAGACAGTAAAACTAGCCCAAACCAAAAAAATTAGAAAACTTATACGGGAAAGTCTGTGCCATACTGAAGCGCCACTAGATTGTGTATTTAATATAAAATTAAATCAGTAAATAACGAAGATTACTATGATGCGACGCTTATTTTAAACATAATGCTAATTTCGTAGAGGCAAACAATACAACACTGGTATTCCTGTCGGAGGAAATTGGCAATATTACGGCAACAGTGGCTTTGAACCCACAAGACGATGGCCCCTAAATGTACTGTTCATGCACAAGATTCTTAAAGTGAATCAATAATTCACTATCAATAATCTAACCATGGTTGCACATGGAAGAGTTGTACTGTGACTCCGTAAATTACCCTTAAACATTAAAATATCAGTTTTAAATTCAAGGGGCCACGACATCAGCCAGATCGATTGTAGAATACCAATTTCGGAGCAAATCGCCGCCACTGTTTACGCGCTAGCGTTTACCACAGGCGGACGGACAGGCGTTTGGCAGTTGAGAGATTTTTCGGTATCAAGGAAACCACAGAACACGGATTCTGACTACACAATGTGTATTAAGTTAATTTAATTAATTAATAATTTACTATTAATAGGGACAAGATTTATCCACTTTTTCATTACCATGGCCGGTAATAAGAGTTTTTCTGCCGAAAATTACGCTTTTTTCCTGCAGGATTAGATAACTTTCTCTACACTGCATATAGTGACATAATTCCTCTAAACTAAGTACCATAATTTTGTACGAACTTTTATTACGATAATTTGATATTAATTCCTTGCGTGGAGGTGCCATATAATAAAGTGATGAATTTTAAAGAAGTTATTCCGAGAATTTCATTGTTGGGCGGCGACATCGATGGAGAGAGATAAGATAAGGCGGCTTCATTTACTTAACTTTAATGCTACAATACCTCAATAAAACTGTACATTTAATGCTATAATATGTTCAAAAATGGCTCGTTTATGTTTATTAATGTCGGGAAGATTATATACACAGATATGCATAATCTGGACATTCAATAATGATATTGTAGTTTTGTATGCATTCATAAAGCGATATATTGGATGGTTTTAGTTCTGAATGTTCAATTTATATTTAATATTATCCTTTCTTGACTGTATCATGCACAGCAAATAATGCGAGCATTTACAAATAATGCGGGAAAGTGTGTGGTGTAGCACTACTAGTTTATTGATGTGATACATTATTAATTGGTATGGGTCATTCCATATTAAATCAACAGTGTTTTACCTCATCGTTTTAGATTCAGATGAAATTTGACACATAGATAGTAAGAATGAAGAACAAGAAAATCACAAATTTTGAGTAAGATACTTCCACCCGTTTGTGAAATATAGCCATGTAAAATTTTACAAAATTAGGTTCCCGAACATTTTTTTAATTGATGTAGAAGATCTCCAAATTAAGATAGGGAGCTGGAACAGGTGTCATTTTACAGATTTCTTTATGGCCTTTTATATGATATACAACTCAATGGGGGTTGCGATCAAAACTTTTCAAATTTGAATTTAAAATTTTGATTTTGAGTTTTTTCAAAATGCTCACCTTCAAAAAAATTGAAAAAATTCTAAAATAATCTTTATATGTTTCCAAACAGATGGTGCAAGTTTACAAATGGGACTGCAATGGGTTCATACGGTAATCTATACTTAAAATGCACAATATTTACTTACTCTAGATTTTACTGTTTTAAAATGCATTTTATTTCATATTATAAGACCTAATATATACAAATTATTAATTTAGTGTTTTTTGTTGGTGAGTGTGTTGTGTTTTATTGTTATTATATTATTATTATTATTATTATTATTATTATTATTATTATTAGACCGTGGAACTTCATGCATATTTTTACAGACTGTGCATGACTGTGCAAGGAAATGTAAATAACTTTACCTATCACCAAAAATAAAGCAAATCAAGGCCACCTTTCAGTTGATGAACCAAATACGTGGGAACCTAAACATTTAAGCGAAATGAATCGTTGAGGAAAGAACACCAACTTTGAGCAGCGTCAGCTGGTTATTTACCATCATGCAAAGGGTTAGTGTGATGCCCAAAATTTTGCAAAATGCCATTAATGAAGAAAGCACAGTGAGTGACATAATATCATGGTACATCAATGAATAGGCGATTGAACTGCAACCGGGAGGAGAACGCCCGAAGACATTTTGTGATCGAGAAGGGAATCTCGTAGTGAAAATAATAAAGAAGGACCCTCGTATTAATGCACCAAAAATTACTCCACAGTTATGAATTGGCATTGGCATGAAAGTAAATCCCGAAACCGTGCAAAGGGTACAAAGGAAGTTCAATTTCCATACCCGCGTTGTCAGAAGAAAGCCACTTGTAAGTTGAAAGAGAAATACCCGAAAAGATCTGACTTCGATCCATTTCTCCACAAAAACCTGAAGTATATGCACTTAAATATACGAAATACATTATAATACGCAGTTAAACTAAAATATAGTACACATGCAAAATAAAAATAGGGTAGATTCGTTTTATTTTTCGTTTCGGTTTTTTGATTATTTCGGGGCGAAGTTTTCCTCGGCATCAAGATCGTTTTGGGCTATTGCTTCGATACTACTTCAATGTTGATTTTGTACATGTAGCTTCACTGTGCGCACGTTTTGTTGAGCACATCTTTTGCTTGTAGTGGTAGGAGTAGAACTACTTTGTTAGCAATGCAGAAAAATCAAATTATCAGTTCATTTATTGTTGAAATTGATTTTATATAACTCGGAAACATTTTTCAAATTTTTATTTTTTTAAAATAATAATTATTTTCTAAATTCTTGTTTTTAGTTTTTCAATTTCTTTCTCTGGGCCTCAAGAAAATGTGCGCAGATAATCTCTTTCCCCACACGTCATATACAGTTTTTACTGTTTTTTGACCAAATAAATAAAATAAATACATGCTAATATTCTTCAGTGATTCTGAACGTGTCTTTGAATATTTTATTACGAATAATCTTGACATGTATCGGTCACTTTAGTATTTACAAACACCACTTCGTTCGTTGAGGAGCTTACGTACTTAAAATATGAAAAAGGAAAAAAAAAATTATACAACTGTACAACAACTTTTTTTTGTTATTTAAGGTCGCTACTAGGCCATTAGTGACCACTATTAGATGTAACGTAATGGTGTGAGGATGAAACGATATGGTGATGATAGGGGAGTGAAAGGACGAACACATACAATCATGGCCGAGGCGGGACTGGAACCCGCGACCCCACGGTTCGAGATCACTACGCCACTAAAGGTAGCGATCTCGACCACGGGGCCGACATACCACAATTACCTTATTGAATTTTAACTCTTAATTAAATTAGTGAACGTGAAAATGTAGAATAAATAAATATGTATCAGACTTGGAAATGATAAAAGTTCGAAGAGATTTAAAGAAAAGTGGCAAGTTAATAATTAAGCCAATTTTAAATGAAACAACATAAACTCTATGTCTTCCTAATTTGTGTGACAGATTCTCTGACCTAACTTGTTAAGACAAATCTAATAACGCTATTCGCGATTGTTTCAGGAAGAAATTTCAGAAATTTATATTTTTGAGACGATCCTTGATTTAATGTGGTTGACTAAAAGATATTAAATTGGTTTTGTATTTATTTTTTACTGAATACGCTATTCCTTCTGTATTATAAAAAATATACCTCGTATTTCCAAATTCCCACGAAGTTTACATAACCATTGTTTCACGCAACTCATTGTACTGGACCACGGCAGCCGTTTTTCTAGGTCCACTCCTGTTATGCCACACTAGGCAAGTGTGGCGTAATTCGCCCAGAAAGAAGTTCCATAAAATTAATCATATCTTCCCCTCCTCTTTTCCTTTCCGTCCTCCCCGCAGCGCCTCCGAGCAGGCCTAATGAAGCAACCGCACCGGCAATTCAGACTTCCGGCCGTTAAGTCTTTTTTTGTGAGCCTGACTTCGTTCAAGAATTGATGGTTTCCGAACCTTCGTGTATATACACCCCAGCCAGGCTTCGTGAGAGTCCACAAAGAAGTTTTCCAATATAATTCAAATTTGAATAAAACAGACTTGCTAGGGATTTAGAGAACTAAAGTAATCTCAGTTCCACACATTGACAAGGCAAGGTTCCTTTAATAAGAATTAAAAGTTTACCATTCATTCATTACACCAGTTCAAACACATAAAGTATTCAATTTTCTTTGAAATGATCCATTTGCATTGAAACGTAAACACTAATGCATTTACTTTTCATTTTATAAAAATTGCTGCTTCAAAAAGTGATCAGTGTGGGGAAAATTCCCATTCAATATTCGAATTCTCTTGATTCTTTAATTGATTTCAGTAGTCACATTGCAATGAATTGAAGTTTTTACTTTTAGAAAATAATGCCAACTAACGGATGTAGATGAACAAAACTGGGATTCTCCATGAAATTCGGAGCCCAGGCAGAACGGCTATTTCCTCCCTTCCCTTTCAGAGCAATGGTTTTCACCCTGTGTTTTTCACCTCTGGATGATTGGAAGGGGCACATTCACACACATCCGGGGTTCTGTTTGGGTGCAAATCTTCTTCAAGAATATACGATTTCCGAGTGTCCTTCATAAGAATTAATGAAAGACCAATTTCCTGTCAGCCAAGACTATCCCAAACGTCTGCTGTTCCTACTAGACCACTGTCTTCGTTGGACCAACAGCGCTGCATGACCTTGCGTTGGAAATGAAATGGATTGCTTCAAACTTCTTAATATTATAATGTGCACGGACGGGAGAAATCTTAAAATGAATTCTGAATTTCACATATTTCACTTCTTACCCAAAAGGTATTGAAGTAGACAAGAATTTATAAAAGTTTTTAATGTATTTCTTTTTATTCTCTAACCTACGGACTACTGAGAGCTGAGTTAAAAAATCAGTTTTAAATTGGTAGAATCAAACGTCTAAGATAACATCAAACAATGATTACCATTAAGGATTCCTTTGCAAACATACTGAATCATCCAAAATGATAAAAGGGTTTTGAAATTTAGCACAAGGTGTAACTTTTTTCATCATCGGAAAAATGAAAGGTTTTCCACCATTAAAATACTAGATCCAATTACCTACTATTCAAATCCGGAGTAATTACTAATCAAAGTAAGAAACAGTCACAATGTTCTTATTTTCAAAAAAATCAATTTAGAACAATTTCTAAATTAAAATTATTCTAGAATTATGCTTTATTATCTAAACAAACGAGTCACTCATTTTTGCATTGAACAAACAAGTTTTCATTTAGTTTCGTTTTAAGATGAATTATTAGAATATGATTTAAGATTAATTATTTCGCACTTTGTTTAACCAAATGCGATTTCAATACAAAAGTAGACTTGGACGCAATTTTTATGGAATTTTCAATCCAACAGCTCAGTGATTTGTGCGGTCGGTAATTCCAGATCCCCCACCCCAGGTCTGACTCGCGTCTGCAACTTGGTCTGTTTGCCTCTCCGCCGGGTGGCCGGGTCTACGTAGCGCCCAGACTCCCGCGCCGTCGGATCCGGTGCAACGCTTGCAGAAGCCGGTACGACTGCACCGCCGCGCCGCCCCAGCCCCACGATAGCGATATTTGTTTGGCAAACTAATGAATCAGCGCGTCCTAGTTCTCCGGCGCCTCGCAGCGGTCGCCGCGTCGCTGCCTTCGCAGACGCGTGATTTACGTCATGGATAAAGCGGGCGAAGTGCGGCGATGTTCGCTTCCCCCCCTCCCAGCGCTCCGCCCCCGCGCAATAAAGACGGCCGTGCATTACCTGCGAAATGAACCTCGCGGCGCCGCGCAGCGTCATGACTTATGGGCAGGACCGGAAGCCCACAATGAAAGGGGCACGCCAGACGGCGGCGGCGGCGGCGGCCGTGGCGGTGCGCGGCGAGAGTGGCGGTGGCGCCGCCGCGCCGGTGAGGGCGTCCGTTGTGGGGGAGAGGCACACGCTGGTTGCGGATTTCGCAAGAGCGGGCAAGCAAGTGGGAGCTTCGATGTCTTTTGGAAACAAGAAGTCCTGGGAATAATCATAACGTGACTCCTCCACAGAGAAACCTTTCGACATGAATCTCTACATGTTTTATGAAAATTCGTCCATAAAAATGAGGCCTAGCGAATTCAAGAACAACATGCATAGTGCAATTGGCGATTGTGTACCTGAAGATGACGGGAACACCTCGACATCTCGAGCCAAAAATAAAACATGAAATAAGAAATTACAATTCTTATGTGTTTCTAGAAGAAATACAATGAAAACTGTCTCAAACACAAGAATCCTTAACGTGATGATAAAATAAACAATAGACAGTTCGAAACCTTATAAAGCCCTGTGATTGCATACACGCCATAACCCAATTCTTTGGGTCTTCCACTTCTTCCTAGTCCCACAATTTCAATGTCGATTGTTAGTTCTCTTCCTTTTGGAAACTATGGTATAACTATCGCTTACATTTTTAGCTTAATATCTTTTTCAATTCTGAATCAACAACAAAATATCTGGACAAAAATGAAATTTTATAGACTTTGTCGTAATTAATTCTCATCTTGTATTGATCATGAATTCATGGAATTAGAGCGACATTCATTTGCTATGAGAAGCTGAAAAGTAAATGCTTTTTAGAACAGCGGTTTTTCACGCAAGATGAAGCGTAGTAGAGATGTTTTTTGAAGTCTAAATTTTTAAAACTGTAGACAAAAAAAAAACGATTTAAGAAATTACAATCCTGTGGAGGCCAGTATAGTAACACTTAATATAGCGTTGTCTGAGTTAGAATATAACAGCTAACTTCTGGGAAGATTTTATGTTCTTTATGATTCTTCAACAAAAAAGCTTTAGGATGTATCGTGAGCTGTACGAGTGATACGGTAGCGATATATAAGAAATTACAACCGTTATCAATATAATAAAGAAAATTTATTTTGATATAATTTCAAAATATATGTTTTTGAAATAAACTGACCGGGCGAAAAAGTTCAATTTTACGGACAACATACGTAGAAACATAACATTTTGCGTCGCAAATGCCTTAGCTCGCGGGATTGTTGGCGATGGACATCCCACACTGCCGACAGAGATACTTAACGGTGGTTTCGAAAACTGCGTTCTCTAGACCGAACTATTAAGATTAAATTTATTTGATTGGAGAGCGTATAAAATATTTTAACGTCCATTGAGAGCTAAAAGTAGTAGTACAGAGGTAAAAGACTTACGTGATTTCTGGCCATGAAACTAAATTCACATTAATTTTTGTATTCGCAATTTTGCATTCAAATTTCGTTAATTTAAAATTAGTTGTTATAATAAGGGTAATAGAGCAGCAGATGGACAGCGCATTGCCAAAGTGCTGTTACAGAAATGAACTAGTGGTGCTACAGAATGGCACAGACTTTCCCGTATTCGATTTCATTTCCTTGGGTCTGCGCTAGCTATTTGGAATTGCCACATACTCTTGCCAGCTGTCATCTATCGGCGCCCAAAGTACATTTTTTGAAATTTTCTTAATTTTTGTTTCTTAATGGCAGAACGGAAATATTAATTTTAGAATATTAAAAAACACAAAAATCTCGTTCTAAACGACAATTTTCTTCTAAAATGTTAAACTGTTTTTCAGAAAATGGCGTTTAAGCGCCACAAAAACTGCGCATTTTGAAGCTCTTTTTCACAGAAAAATTTGAGTTTTCAAAAACCTTCATTTGAAGCCATTTTAAGCACTTACACTCACAAATATAATAATGTTTACGAATTGCTGGTTATGTGCATATCAAAGATGTGAGAGAACTTTCAAAAACATTACATTTTTGTAATTTTTGAAAAAATGCCTCAAAATAAACTTAACGGTATATTAAAGAGTTCAATTAGCACTGTATGTTCTAAAAGTTTAAAAAATGGGAATTTTTGGGAAAATGGCGTTAAAAAATGTTCATGATCTTAATGAAGGAACTCATTATGGAGAACAAATTTTATTTAAAGAAAAAATCTCCATCTTTATGTAGTTGTTGGAAGAAGCCGAAAAAAATTGAAACTTTTGCAATTTTCGAAAATCCAGAGTTAACCGTCAAATTCGGACTTATGCCACCTTTGTAAGTGTATCTCTATTCTTACAAGAAATTTGAAGAAAAAATTTGGAGCCGGCGTAGGTCCGATTAGGATGGCGTAGGTCCGATTTTCACGGTTAACTTTGAATTTTCAAAATTGCGAGAGTTTGAATTTTATTCAGCGTCGTCCTCCAACTACAAAATTGCAGATAAGAGATTCTTCCTTCAAATAAAATTTCTTCTGCAAAGTCAGTTCTTTCTTTAGGGTCATGTACTTTTTTACCAACGTTCTTTTTTTTTTGCAACGTTTTCGCGCAATATTGCGTGCAACGTGCAATTTTAAAAAAATACAAAAAACAAGATTTTCTCAAAAACGGCTCCAATTTTTTTCTTTACACTTTTTGTAGGGATAGTGACCAATGTATACTATGAGATGACATAAACGTCATGTTGCTCTATTCTTTTGTTTTTCAAAAATAATTTTTTTGACTTGCATATCACATCGTTAATATTTACAATAGCGACGATTTGGTGATATTATTATATTTACGAGTACATGGGCTTTAAATAATGTCCTACAAAGTTTCTCGGGAACTCAGCCGTTTTCTGTGAAAACTTGCTCAAAATTCCGCACTTTCAGATACGCTCAAACGCCGTTTGCTCATAAATGTCTCCAAATTTTTTCTTCAAACTTTTGGAACGGATAGTGCTAATTACACGCTTTAATATGACAGAACCAAATGCCAAAGTAAATGTACTTTTGGCGTCGATAGATGGCAGCTGGCAAAAGAGTGAAGCACGTATGAATAGCCATCCAGGACCCAAGGAAATAGAAAACTAAAACGGGAAAGTCTATGCCATTCTGTAGCACCATTAGGTGGTTATCAGGGCCCGGCAACCAATTTTTGGGCCGAGCCGGGCCCGGCCAAAAAACAAGCTTGCAGTTACGTTTTAACAATCTAGATCATAAATCAGCACTAAGTTCTCAAGCTGTATTATCTAAAGAAGAAGACATTCTTGTTAGATGTATACTTGAACTAGCCCGAAAAGGTTTTCCAAGGAAGAAGGAAGATCTACAGAGTAGCGTTCAACATGTTTTAGCTGCTGAACTAAATGCTCAATCCGTTCAACGACAACCGGCCATGAGAAAGCTGGGTCAAGGCATTTTTAAAAAGACATCCCATAATCACTAAACCGACAAGTGACAGCCGCTATTACATGTGTCAGCGAACAAGACATCAGAATGTGATTTGAAGAAGTTCTAGGGTGAATCGAGGGAAGTAACTTGGGTGAGAAAATAAATGATCCTAAAAGGGTCTCTATTGGAGAACAGTCAAATTTTGAATCGTTCAATTACAGGGAAGGTTTTAGCTGAAGAAGGAAGTAAGAATGTTTACTCAGTAAAATAAAGAGCTTCAAAAGACAATATGACAGTCGTGTTCTGCTTTGCAGCAAGTGGACTTGTCACTAGTCCATTGGTTTATCTATCAATACAAACGGATACCAGAAAAATTACTGAAACAGTCCCAGACGGCTGAGAGATTTCAGAGTGACAACGGACGGATTACAAGCGAGGTATTTTACGAATATATTTTGAAGCATATTCCGTCCATTTCTATTAATAAATTGCCATCACACCCCATCCAGAAGACACATTTGACGTAAGAATTGAGTCGATTGTGCTCAGATTTAAAAATAGAGGATTTACTCCAACAGCGCTTAAATATTAAAGTACTATTAAATCTGTATCTTACAAATTGTGTGCTTTCATGGGTAATATAATTGAATACATCGTTATACTAGTTATTTCTATAAGAAATAAATCAGTGGCTAATCACTGTCACCTTGGTGGCCAATAAATTTCTGACCAATCACTGTACAAGATGATACGTTTTTTTTGAAAAAATGAATTAATAACGTAATATTCATTTCCCGATTTAAAATTACGGTTGGGACTAGTAAAAAGACCATTGGACAGTAGAAAGTGAGTAGCAAATTTTCAAACTTTTACTTTTCAAATAAGTTAATACGGTCACAACTCTTAAGTGGCCAATCACTGTACCGTTTACCCTATTTGAAATACAAATTTCTAGCTCTTTAAGGGAGTATCGACAATGCAGAGAATGCAACTATTGAATTTCGTTCCGGTTGTCGCGAATTTCTGTGAATTAGGTGTCATTGTTGTGACTTGATATAGCTGTATGGTATCAGGCTTCTCTTTCCAATACAAGTTTACAAAACTTTTGTATTATATTTTTATGCAGTTGTAGAATTCACATAGTTTTGACAACACTGCGGTGGAAACAGTGAGTTCTTCGCTTCTTGGTTGAATTGGACGTTTACAAATAATAGCTAAGATGTTAGTAGGGCAGAGAGTGCAATATTTCAATCCTACGTAGCTGTTTCCAATAATACGGGAAAGTATGTGCTGTTGTAGCACTACTAGTTGAACAAATCACCGTTAATGTAAATATTAACAACGTAAGAGACAAGTCTAAAAAGTTTTCATCATTGTTATTAATATTACGAAATCCTATTTTCGTTACTGGAATGTAGACTGGAGCTGGTAGGAGCGTCACTGTTCTACGCGGAGCATCGGGCATAGGAGACATTCCAGAGCCCGGTGCTCCTACGCTCGTTAAACGGTTGGGCCTATAGGACATTTCAGTCCGGAAACGGCACGTTTTAAATCCCTGCCCGGTAATGAAGCTGGGAAATATTAACTGCCTTACTTGCGGTTACCGCTGCGCTGGCGTCTAGGTTGGATATTGCTCCTACTCCAACTGGGACATAAACTAGTTTGCATTATTTTGTGACAGCATACGGAGCCGATATCAAACTAATAGTATACTCTTTTGATGTCTACGTCAGGAAACAATTTGTTTATTCAAGTGAATGTTCTCCCCTAAAACAATTTATTAACACATTTTACATTCGTCAACATACAATTCAGGAAGGAAATAAATTGGCACGAAATGCATTTTTAGAACTACATGGAATCTAATACCTGAAAACTGAAATACGTCTTCTCAAAATAGTTTCTATTGAGAAATCACAGCTTTAATGGTAAGACAAATATGCTTGATTCCTCTCACTTTTACTTTTGATATATTCATAAAAATAAATAGATGAATGATGAATTCTTTATTGAACAATAAATTGACTGTCAAATAAAGAAAAGGCGACCCGAAAGCATACACGAGCCTATAATTTGAACTGGATTTTGCGAAGTAAATTACTCCAAGCAGTTTTGAATTTAACGTGAAATAATGTTAAAACATTACAAGGTAATCGTTCTAAGAGAGATATTCAACTATTTTGGTCAATTTTCGGCTGATTCTCAATACCTTCGAATTTTAAAGTCGAACTCGCGTCAACGTAAAAGTAGTTATTTATATAACTAGTTGAGAAAGTGAGTTTTTGGCATACGATTGAAATATTCACAGCCCAGGGGGTAGTGGGAGCCATGTGAGGCGAATTCTGCGTACGCCAAAGCGGAGTTCATTTTTTTATATTTTTAGCACGAATTCTTGGAAATTAATAATTAATTAATAATCTTGGTATCAATCTCAATATGCATGGTGGCGGTCAGTTTGATTAATTTTCTCCAGCGTTTCGTTTATAATGCAGTATTTGCCATTACTTGTTAAAGTAACTCTTTCCAATCAATAAACTGTGAAGGTAAAGTAGGCATACTAGTTTTTCTGCATAAGTTCTTAAAAATAACACATTCTCTCGTACAATAAAAGAAAATATGTATTGAAACATTTACGAAAATGGACTCTCCATACATTGTTTCAATTTGTAGTACCATTCGCAACATAATACAAGACTTACACTCAAGAATAATTCTGTAAACAGATATAATTCCTTAGAATATAAGAAAATTTGTATTTCACAAAGACATCCACATATTAAGTTCCTTTGGAAAGATACGGAAATGTAATATTATTGTCTCTCAGATGATAATACTAGTTTGAAACCATTAACTCTGAAGAATTAGTAAGCGGAAAATTTGGGAGTATGAGTGAATTATATGTGAAATCTCTCCATTTATTATCACAAATTAAACAGTAAATATACCACTGGTAAATCTTCATAATCCCGCGACTTTCGTCCTTCCCTATTTATATTACACTCGTTAATGTATTACGCGGCCCACCCTCTCCTCTTGTGTCCAGATAAAGCACTTGCAGAACAAGTTAATATTGTAGGGGTGGATACGTCACACAATACACATATTCCGGATTTGGATGCAAAGATCTCATCGTTTGTCTCACACACACACACACACACACACACACACACACACACATACATACACACACACACACATACACCTCGCAGACTGTTAACGTGTGCGATGGCTAGGAAACTCGTTTATTGATTCTCCACAAATTAATTTTGAAAAACTATAAAATTGATGTAGACGTTCACTGATATTATGAAAATAACTAAATAAAATTCATTGAAGGATTAAAGCAATGAATGCAGGCGGGTACAAGTAATTAAAATTGAATCACTATAAAATAATTGTTATAATTTTACATTGTGGTGAACTGGTTCATAAATTTAGTGGTTGGATTTCAAGTGTAATGAATTTTTAAAAAATTAAATCGAACAAACGTATGCTGTGACCTAACTTCAATTTGTGATCTAGTGATCCCCATGATCTAAAATTACAAACATATGTTTGCAGTGTTTGAATTCAAATTATTACCTACACTTTAGACATAAACGTATTTTCACACACATTAGATTGACTTGTATAAATGAAATCGAATCTTCGTGTAAAAACCAGGAAAATATTTACTGAGAGATATTCAACTAAATTTATTAAAAATTATAACAATTCAAATAATAACAATACCTTTAAAAAAGTATTCATGGTCAGTCATTAGGTGAACAATTGATGGCTTTAGAATATCACAATATATATTCGAACAACATTTATTCAACTACTTTCATCTGAGGATCATCCAATTACATTCACGCAACTTTTAATAGATAAATGTATGTATCTTGATGAAGATGGTAGAGAGGGGAGAGGGGTTATTAAATTATATAGTGGGGCTATGATTTTGTTTACATTCTCTTCTTACTTCGCAGGAAGAGAAAGTTATATAATTACGCGCTGGAAAATGGCAAATTTTCGACAGAAAAAACGCTTTATGACCGGGACCAGGTAAAGAAAATGTGGGTAAATCCTAATCCCATGCACAGCAAATTACTTCCTCTAACACGTATTGTTGTCAGAATCCATATTTTGTGGGCTCTTGATACCGAAAAATCGATTGACAGCAAAGTGTCTGTCCATGGTCGACGCTGGCGCCAAAACTGTTCAGCCGATTTTCTCAAGAATTGATATTCCTTGATCGACTTGAAGGAACTTCAAACCCTCTGAGTTTTAAACGGATATTTTGATTTTTGTGGATTCTTTCCATGAAACCTCAACTTTTTCTTTAAGAAAATCTCAAAAACGGTTCAAATTTATTTTATTATACTTTCTTCTCGGATAGCGTAAGCAGCGCTTAAAAGAATGCTATAGGTTTCATTTTTGTTGAAATCTCATATTTTTTCAAAAATGGCAAAAGTTAAAAATAATGCACGTATGTGCTGTTGTAGAGTTACTAGTTTAATTAGTGGAAAACGTGATTTTTACTTTCCCGTATACGTACGTATACACGGAGTGATATACGTAGTATAGGGAAAGTTATGTAATGCTGCGCGAAAAAATGGACAATTTTCGGCGGAAAAAAATTAATTGCCGGGCCGTGAAAACGAATAAGTGGATAAAACCAGTTGCTAAATTAAGAAAAAAAATCCCCTAACACGTGGTGTGGTCAAAATCCATGATTTGTTGCTTCTTTATACTTAAAAATCGTTTGACGGCATTCCGTCCGTCTGTCCGTCTGTGGTCAACGCTAGCGCCTAAACCGGTCGGTCGATTTTCTTCAAAATTGATATTCCCCAGTCGATCTGATTCTAGTCGAAGCTTTGTGATTTTGAAAAAGATTCTTTAAAATTTGGGGTACTTTATATGAAGCCCCCCGGGGATTTTCAACATTTTCTCAAAAACGGCTCCAAATTTTTTCTTTAAATTTCTTGTATGAATAGAGGTCGGTCGATTTTCTTCAAAATTGATATTCCCCAGTCGATCTGATTCTAGTCGAAGCTTTGTGATTTTGAAAAAGATTCTTTAAAATTTGGGGGTACTTTATATGAAGCGCCCCGGGGATTTTCAACATTTTCTCAAAAACGGCTCCAAATTTTTTCTTTAAATTTCTTGTATGAATAGAGGAAAATACACTTTTTAACATGGCATAGGTCCGATTTTCACGTACAGCTCTGAATTTTCGAAAATTGTGAAAGTTTGAATTTTTTTCGGCGTCTTTCTCCAACTACACAATTGAAGATAGAGATTTTTTCTTGAAATAAAATTTGTTCTGCATATTGAGTTCTTTAATAAAGGTCATGTAAATGTTTTTCACAATTTTAGTAGTTTTCGTGCAATATTGCGTGCAATATGTGCAATTTTAAAAAATTACAAAAACAAAATTTTCTCAAAAACGGCTCCAAATTTTTTCTTTAAACTTTTGGTAGGGATAGTGGTAAATGTACTCTATCAATGACATAAAAGCCATTTTGGTCTATCGGTTGGTTTTTTCAAAAATTACAAAAATGTAAATTTTTTTACTTGTCTCTCACGTCGTTAATATTTACATTATCGGCGATTTTTTTACATTATTATATTTACGAGTATATATGCTTTAAATAATGTCAAGTAAAGTTTCTCGAAAACACTACCGTTTTCTGTGAAAAGTAGCTCAAATTTCGGCATTTTCAGAAATGCTCAAACGTCATTTTCTCGTATATGGCTGCAATTTTTTTCTTGAAACTTTTGTAACGGATAGTGCTAATTACACTCATTAGTATAGCGTGAAGTTTATTTTGAGTTTTTTTTTTGTTTTTTTCAAAAATTATATAAATGTAAATTTTTTGCAAGATCTCTCACATCTTTAATATGCACATTATCCGCAATTTGTAAAGATGATTATATTTGTGAGTGTAAGTGCTTTAAATAACTTCAAATAAAGTATTTTGAAAACTCAAAAATTTTCTGGGAAAATGAGCTTCAAATTTCGCATTTTTAGTAGTGCTAAAACGCCATTTTCTCTTAAATGGCACATAATTTTTAAAAGAAAATTGCCATTTACGGCTAGGTTTTTGTGTTCTTTAATATTCTAAAATTAATGTTTCTGTTCTACCAATAGGAAACCGAAAAATTAAGAAAATGACAAAAAAAATGTACTTTTGGCGATGATAGATGGTAGCTGGCAAGAAAGAGTATGTGGCAATTCCGAATAGGTAGCGAAGACCCAGGAAAATAGAAAACTAATACGGGAAAGTCTGTGCCATTCTGTAGCACCACTAGTTTTTCGAAAGGAGTGGTGATTACATTTAGGACTGAAGGGAGACGTAGGAAGAAATTGGTATTTTTTTATGATGTCAAGAACTGAATGCCAAGTTCGTGGTGAATTTGGTTATTTCATAAAAACGAGGAGGGGTTTGTGATTTTACGGGGAAATTTATTGCTAGTTAAATTAAAATTATAAATAATGTTTTAAGGTGATTGAGATTTGTATAGGTTGCGTACACCATACAGAAGTGTACATTAAAGTGCGGGCGAATGGTAGTTTTGTACAATACAAAGACGTCTGTGAGTTTAAGTGATAAGGATCTATTGAATAACGGATATAGTCGAACTGATTTTCCATAAACCTTATTTTGAACACAGTTCATGAGGTATTTCCAAGTTAGCCGACGGTCGAGGTGCGCTCCAATTTACTTCACTGGCTGTGTACAGGACTGACAAGTAATTGGGCTCTTTGAGAGCACTTTGAGGTAAAGTTGGGTTTAGGTACATTCGCTTTTTAGTGTACCACGCTTCGAGGACTGGGGGGGTCATTTTGTAAGGTAACAATGGCGGAATCGATAACAGGATAAAGTGAAAAGTTCTGCGTCAGCGAATACAAATATTTCAGAAACTTAGAGGTATGTCGTAGAAATATACAACAAAAGTGGTCCTAACACTACCTGAAGGCACTCTGTCGATAGCTTTGGCATAAAAATTAAGGAAAAGAAAATGACCTTTCCCACTGTTTTTATAACTCCGAATGCGCGTGGAATAATTGCATATTTACTATTCGATAGGTACGAAATATAAAAAAACGCAAAAATGTGCAAGAAAGATGATTAAACATTTTAAGTTAGAAAAAAAACTAGTGCTACAGAAAGGCACAGACATTCACTATTATTTTTTCTATTTCTTTTGGTCTTGGCTAGCTATTCAGATGTGCCACATATTCTTGCCAGCTGCCATCTATCGCCACCCAAAGTTCGTTTTTTTTTAAAATTTTCTTAGTTTTCCCATTTCCTAATAGTAGAACAAAAATATGCTTTTAATAATATTAAAGAACAGTAAAAAATCGTCCTAAATGGCAATTTTCTTTGAAAAATTCCGAGTCGTTTTTAAGGAAATGGCGTTTAAAACGCTACTGTCAATTCGAAATTTGAATCTCTTTTTCTCAGAAAATTTTTGAGTGTTCGAAAAAACATCATTATGAGTCATTTGAAATACATCAACTCATAAATACAATAGTGTGTACAAATTCCTGAAAATGTGCATATTAACGGTGTGAGAGATCTTTAAAAAAATAAGTGTAATTTTTTTAAAAAAAAACAACAAAAACCAAATACCCCCAAATTATCTTAAGTCATATTAAACTGTGTAATTAGTGCTATCCGTTCAAACAATTTGACGAAAAAACTTTAAGCCATTTATGAGAAAATGGCGTTGGAGCGTTTCTGCAAATGCGGAATTTTGAGCTAGTTTTCACACAAAACTGTATGCTTTCGAGAAGCTTTACTTGACATTATTTGAAGCACATGTACTCATTAATATAATAATGTCAACAAATCGCTGCTAATGTAAATATTAACGACGTGAGAGACAAGTCAAAAAATTAAATTTTGCAATTTTTGAAAAAAACAGAAGTATGGAGTTTATGTCATCTAATAGAATACATATATTACATCCCTACCAAACGTTTAAAGAAAAAAATGGAGCCGTTTTTTGAGAAAATCTGGTTTTTGTAATTTTTTAAAATTGCACATGTTACGCGAAAACAACTCAAAGTTTCAAAACAGTGTACCTGTCCTAACGAAAGAACTTACTATGAAGAACAAATTTTATTTGAAGGAAAAATCAGTATCTTTAATTTTGTAATTGTAGACAGAGCCCGAAATAATTCTAACTTTTGCAATTTTCGAAAATTCAGTGTTAACTGTGAAGTTAGGTCCTATGCCACCTTAATAAGTATATTTTACTACATTCTTAAAAATTTGGAGCCGTTTTTGAGAAAATTTTGAATATGTCCGAGGGGCTTCATGTAAAGTACCCCCAAATTGTATAGGGTCTTTTTCCATATATCAAAGCTTTGACTCCGTCTAAATGGACAAGGATTTCTTCAATTTAAAAAATCCTACGCATGGTTTAGGCGCTAATAGTGTTAACAGACGGACGGACGTTTTGCTTTCAATTGGTTTTTCGGTAACAAGGACCCCAAAAAAACAAGGATTCTGGCTACACCACGAATTAGGGGATTTTTTTCTTAATTTAGCAACTAGTTTTATCAACGTTTTCGTTATCAGAGCCGGCAATTAAATTTTTTCTTCCGAAAATTCGCAGTTTTTTTCGCGCTGCATTACATAACGTTCCCTACACTACATATATTACTTCGTACATACGTATGTATACGGGAAAGTAACAAGCAACTTGTATTAGTAGAAAGTAGGGTATGACATAGATAAATAACAGTTCAATAGTTTTTATTTATAATGTTGAATTGAGAAAATCGAATAATAAATCTACAATGATTATTAACTGTGTATATACAAGTAAATCGCTTATGAACTATAAGTATCAACATGAATTCCTGTCATTCACAAAGCAATGGAACATGACAAGATTGTTGAAGGAAGGCTTGATTAGGCAGTGTGAAACACAACTAATTCTTGCAGTTGTTGAATCCAAGTAATACAATAAATTATATTTTATAAGAGATAATCCCACATATACAATCTCATGAAACATAGGTAAAAGACACATGAACCGGTCGAATATTTTTTCGTCAACATCAATTACGATGTGAAAAACAAAACCATTATCGTCCTAATCCCTAACATTTCTTTCGGCAGACTCAACTCTCCATCTCTTACCCTCCGAGTGTTCTTCTTAGTTTTACCACCCACTCAATCAGCCGCAGCTATGCGCGCCGATAAACGCGCGTCTAATACCTCTGTGAGCTTCTTTACGCCCCAGAGCATCGGCGGTCTTTCGCGCGCTGTCGTTACGCATTCATAGCTCGACTTTTCAAGCAACAGGAATGCGTTTTGTACCCTCGGCAATTCCACTGCGACGCCAGTACTTAACAACGGGTTTATGGACCTTATAAATTCCGCGCGAGATGCTCGCCGCTCCCACAGCCACTGTGGAGGACGGGGGCGGAGCAGCGGCGGGGGCCCCCTGCGAGAGCGAGGGATGGAGCGAGGCGAAGCGGGGCGGGGTGATGCGTTGCTTCTATGAAATTCTTTTAGCCCGTTATAAATAACAAGTCTTCCATTAGTCTGGAATGCGCATTATCCATATTTAAAACTGTAATACGTCCGTCATTAACTTATGCCTGTCAAATTTGGAACAATATAGAACACACATCTTAAGAAACTTCAAATTATCCAAAACAAGTACTTAAGAAAAGCCGTACAAGCCCCGTGGTTTGTTCCAAATAAGCAAATACACAGAGAGCTAAAAAATTCCTCCTATTAATGAATACATTGAACAGATTTTTCACCCTTCTTCCGTGTTGTACAAGTGCACAAATATTTAATCTAGGCAAAAATGCTTCCATTCCAACCGCATTATCTCCCGAAACCTCAAAGATTCTCTTATACCACGGTAAATTAGAATTAATCCACTCCCCCCATTAACCAATTCTGCTGCCGAAACGCTAAATAACTTAAGAGAATAACTTAAACGCTAATAAAACTTAAAACAATCCCATCTGAATTATTGCTCTGCAGACTTTGTTTTTCGAGGTAGCCGTGTGTCTTTCCTCAAATATTGTTAGCCGAAAGGCGAAAAATTATGCTGTATTGTAAGATTGTATATTAAAACTCCTGAAATGCATATTGTGCCGAACAGGAAGAAAATAAAATTTAAAAAAAATGAAATTCTTAAAACGAGGAATGAATGCCAAGGTCTTAACGAAAATTGTAGTAATTTATTTATTTAACGTCAAAAACAGTCAAAATCAGCTTTAGATTAGGGCTATTATTCCGTATCGTGCCTTTCGTGAACACATCGATTTCATGCCATGAGAACATGGTGAACGATAATTGAAAAATTATTTCCTACAGAACTCTAGAAGATGTGCACAGATAATTAAGTTATATTTATGTGCAGAAGCAAAACAAGGGCCCATTTCAGAATTTGCTCAAAGAATCAGGGAAACTGGATGAAACGCCTCACCGAAATGGAAGACAGTAGTACTTGAAGAAATTGAGACTCCCATTTCCAAAAATTTAGACATTCTAATCAACAGAAAGGACTTTTTAAAACATCAAAAATATTTTATAAATTTGGAATGTGTGACTGCAAAGTCTGAAATTACAACAATTCAAATCTAAAAGAGATAGTCAAGGCCTGAATTCACTGCTTCCTCCATAAGAATTTGAAGAATTAATAGAAGAAAATGAGTTAATAACTACAACACTTCGTACAAAACGTGTATTCGTATGGTTGTAATGTTTCAATTCTTAAAAGATGATGTTTGACTTTCATGAATTAATATGATGAATTACTGTTTACAAGTATATTACCAATACGCACATCGCAATTATTTTATTTCATTAACTTACCTGCCGAAACTAATTCAAGTGCACGAGAAGTAGATGGTACGCACATTGTATAGATCACGTAGATTTCGGTGATCATAACCACACCGGTATCATTATGTAGCATGAATACAAGATTTTAAATTCATAAACGTTCCCCTAAAAATTCTCATCAGTTTCTCGCTTCTGTAAAGGCAGTGCAGTGACATGTATCTTTCGTGGGCTCTTTCCAGGCGACAGCCGGTTATCCTTTACGTCCAGATAGAACGCATATCTGATCACACTAGACACCAACACACTTGTGGGCTCTCCTGGTCTGGTAGTCAGCAGAAAGCGAGGCCCTCCGCGACAACACGTATATGTGAGACGCGGAACAACCATGCCCAAGACGGGACTCGAACCTGCGACCTTTCGGTACGAAGCTCTGAGTCGGTACACGATCTTGACCACCTTGGACCAGATGGGCAGTGACGTAACTGTCCAAATTTATGGAAGAATATACATTGTTGTTTTAAAGTTTGTAAGTATCGAAAATCAACGAACGTTTGTGCAAAGACGCCAACATCACACCTGTTAAGTAAAATTGCAGTGAAACGCTCACTCTTTTAATTAATACTAGGAAAACCCAAGACGTTCTTCCCTTCATCTCCCTCTTTCCCCTCCCATTATCCCTTTCTCACTGTGTCTCCGTCCCTCACCCTGTCCCTGTCTGTCTCTGTCCCTCTCATTCACATTTACTTGCAGATTCTGCATGTCTCTGAGCAGGCGAGGTAATATCGGGAAGCGCCGTACCAGCAAAAATGTAATAGAATGTTCGGGAAGAGTTCATTCTGTAGATTACGGTGTGAGAAACGTTGCTTTGAGGCCTTCGGCCTCAAAAGTTTAGTTTTTAAGGCCCTAGAAAGCTTTTTTTAGGAGTTATTTTGCAATATAGATTCAAAATGCTGTGGAGTGTGTTACAGGTTGCATCTGACGTAAGTATGTAGCGCCATGTAGTGGAGTTACAAAGAATTAACAACACATGAACCTTCTCGATTAAAAAACACGTAGAAGTACTAACTTTCATGGAGATCGGTCCAACGGTGTTGGACGTTTGCTCTTATATACATACCAACATCCTGTTATATACAATCTAATAATGATTATGTAATACTGGCCGTAAGGCAAAGGAATTAATTCCTACATGGTATCATGATCGAAGGAAATACTTCAGATACATCTCTAGTAAAAAAGCTCTGGCAGCACAAACATTTTTACAAGCATTAATGTACGTTAATTTCTACATATTCTAGGTCTTTATTGATGTCGGAGCAGTACGGTCTAATCAGCCTTTGATGAATACTGGCTCAGATACATTTTCCACCGTTTCTAGAATTCATATTTATATTTATTAAATATACTTTTCGATAAAAAAATACTTTCTGGTGGTGAGTTTTTCTAAATTTTTGGATATAAGAGTCCCAATACCTTCAAGTACCACTACAATTCTCGCTAAGACCATGGAATTCTTTCTTGGTTGTATGAATATCACAGACAACGTCTAGTGCCACCGTGAGGCAGATTCAGTGATGCTCACGGCTCAGAAAAGTATAAAAAGCGTATTTAACGACCAACATTTCTAATCATTTTTAGAATACCTGACCCTCTGCTAGAAAATACGATGGAGGTACACTGCCTAAAAGGATTTTGACTCACGTTGCTATGAGTTCCGTTCTGAATCGGATACGCTTCTCAAGCTGACTGTCTCATTCATATCTATCAGCCATTCTCCACAGCAGAAGACCTGTTTTCTGCTGGTTGGGGAGTTTCATAATTTACCTTTTTCCTTCTCCCTGCAACATGCACTAATTTGCTTCAGTTCCGTCTCCAGTTCGCTCAGGTTACGCCGGTGCGGTTTTTCGTTCCGCTGCCTTGTTACCAGAGACCGAGAGTATGCAAACCAAGATATTATCTCGTGCTAAGAGCAAAAAGTAACACATATTGCATTGACTTTCAAAAATATTTAATTCTAACACATTTTTTCATTGCTAGTAATGCGTTGAAGGAACAAGGAATTCAAAAGAATTAACCCCGAAAAATATGACTGACGTACTCTGCTTTAGAATAATACTTCAAAACAAATGGAGGAAAGAATTCTCTATGGAAAACCTGACACAAATGTGAATGACGATTGATGTAAATGACGAAAACATAATGGCATCTTGGATTCAAATGCATAACGAGGGATCTTAAATCTTGTCTGCGACGGCTTTACAGGAATGTGAGGAGCTATGTCGACAGACGTCCATTCATATTACAAAAATTGAGAGATGTCCCCAAAGGAATAAACAGACTATTTCCAAACAGATATTAACATAAAAAACGTTCATAAGTGAAGTCTCAAAAAATTAGGTTCCGTTTTAGTGGCGCAAGCAGGCGACATTTCTTCTTCTCCTTTTTTTTTTTTTTGGAATTTCTTCCATTTGAAACCAAGACACGGAAGAGGACCATGGAACTTCACAAAAAATAGTGAAAAAAAAAAACAACCAAACATTCCTCCGTGATGCAGTAAAGGGGATGCTCTTGTTTCGTAAATCTTTGGCTTTATGCTTCGCAATCACAAATGTCCGTCGTCGGTTCACAAAAAAGTAATACATTTTGCAGAAGAGCGTTTTGTCTTGAATCGATAAAATGCTCAAGTCCAAACGGAGACACATAGTATCTCGCTGCCGATAACAAATTTATTCAACCGACTCTCCAGTGATCTATCCTGATGAATTTTCCAGACGCATAAATTGACCACTTTCCAAACATATTTCATCTTATCACTACAAAATGATATTTTTGAGAAGTCTGTTGTCTTGTTCATCGACGACATTGTGAGAGAAATTCAACTCCTTTTGTTGACCTGACGAGCAGGCCTTCGGTGGTCGGAAGAAGGGATGCAGCCCAGAGGGCAGGGACTTTCGCGAGCTTCCGTTCCGGGGCCTGCTCCTCCCGTCTTGGCCTTGGGGAGTGGCGCGGGAGTGAACGGCGTGGAGCGCCGTGGGGCGGGGCGGGGCGCTGTCATTTGTAGAGCGCAGGCTACGCAAGCGAGTCGACAGGCGCCGCCGCCGCGCCGACCGGATGCGTGCCGCCCCCGCAGTGCGCGTCCGCGTGGGCTGTCAGCGCCAGGCCGAGGCGCCGGCGGCGGCGGCAGCGGGGGTGGGGGATTGCGCTCCTCCTCATCCTCCTCGTAAACAAGCGCGACGCCACGAGACGCGACCCGGTTGTGGCAGTTACCGCCCTTCCTTCTATCGATGAAGGGCCTGAGGGCTAATGGGAAGACACGGCTCTACCGTCTTCCCCACAATTATTTCCTTCTCAGTATAGAGTTTCAACTTGAAATCTATCCACAAACTTTAATTGTTCTCCAATGTGAGTAATTGGTCCTGTTTACTACGTTGCTTAAAGGTATTTAACAGATTAAACACCATTTTGTATTTGTGCTTTGAGAACATAGGAAGCGTGCAAAGAAATGACGTTTAGGGTACAAAATATCAAATTTTGCTAGAGAGCGTTTTAAAGCTTGAAACCTTGCATCTCAAACCTTTATCATATATATTTTTAAAACATATCATGTACTAATTGATTTACAGAAGACATATTTTTACCCCAATTATAGATCATGTTGTCTTAGCCTCCTGTTCACGCCGTGAACTCTGATCGTTCTTTCTCAATATCTAGCCTTCCTTCTCGAGTGAAACTTCTTGCCAGAGCACTATGCTTTCGCGCCACAAGTTTCCAATCTTACTTGGTTGAGACTTTTAGGCTCGAGGTGATTTCTCTAAAAAGAAATTCTAATTTTAAGTATGCAGGAGAGGACCCCTGGTTGAAAACCTGTTATCGCATTACATCGTAAAAATAATTATTTCTCGAAATGTTTCGAGTGTCTTTTGGTTAATACTCCGGGGACCATTTTATTCTATATTGTATTCCGTGTCTGCTTGAAGTTTCAGGAAAATAAGTACTTTATATGAATCAAAATTTAAGATCCTCACTTTGAATCGTATAAAGATTTTAAACCTCAAAACAAGTTATAATGTGACACCAAGTTTTCGATATCGCGAGTTATTTTAGAAGTCTCCACCTGTTTATCGATTCTGGTGCAGACTCTAATTTGCATTATATTTTTATATTCATAATTACTTATATGTTTCAGTTCTACGTCGTTACCCTGAACATTAGTATTCAATCTTTATATAGTATTCTTAATGCACACGAAATACCTCTTAAATCTTCCATTTAATTCCAAATCAATTTAAAACTTCCCTTTCCATATAATACATCGGATGATGGAAGTGAAAATAACAATTCTGAAACGCAGACTTAACTTTCTAACACTGGTTTTGAATTTAGATGGGTTCAGTGTTTCGGCGCATGGCGTTCGGAACTTCTTCAGGAAAGACAGTTAAGAAAATCATATCATTAGATGAAAAGTACAACTATATAATTATGTAGTGGTGACAACTGCAGTGAAAACAGAACTTTTGGGAGAGGGGTGCGAAACGTGGAAACTAGCTGAATTTAAAACCACTATCAGCAAGTTATGTCTCGTTACAAAAATGGTCAAATATATACCCATTCCCAAACGCTCTGTTTTCAATACTATTTTACTTTGCAGTGGAAACCCACAACCAACATACAACGCACCACCCCACATCAGCGGCGACAAGTGCACTGGCAGTAGAGGTGCCGCCGCCGTCGCTGCGGGCCGGCCTCACGCCCTTGACGGCCGCTGGCTACCAGCGCCCGAGACGCAGGCTGGGCTGCAACGTGGGAGGAAACGGGGCACAAGGCACCAAACAAACACGCTCGGCAAGGTAACAAACAACTGGCTTTATTGAGTGGAACAATTCGCGCGTCTCGGCGCAGCGACGACGGCGGCGGAGCAGCAGCAGCAGCAGCGGCGGCGGCGGCGGGGGCGGTTGGCGGGAGTGAGAGAGATGGGGGGGAAGGGCGGGGGGGGGGGGGCAGGCGGTGCAGCGAGCGCATGCAAGGCGATGCAGCAAGAGAGCCATCGCGCAAAGGGGCGCCATGCGTTGACGAGACTGCGCCGCCGACCGGTGGCAGGCGGGCGAGAGGGCGCGAGAGAACGGAGCAGTCACCTGGAACAAGACCGACATTATCAATCATTATTACTTTCCTGTATACGTATGTATATACGGAGTATATACGTGTAAACGGAGTATAGGGTAAGTTATGTAATGTAGTGTGAAAAAACGGCGAATTTTTCAGCAGAAAAAAATTCGTTGCCGAGCCTTGATAACGAAAAAGTGGATAAATCCAGTTGCTCAACTAAGAAGAAAAAAAAATACCCTAACACGTGGTGCAGCCAGAATCCGTTTTGTGGGTCCTTGATACCGAAAAACTAATTGAAAGCAAAACATCTATCAATCTGTCAGTCCGTCCGTCTGTCTGGCTGTGAACAATGCTAACGACTGAACAGTTCAGCCAATTTTCTACAAAATTGATACTCCCCGATCGATCTGATTGATATCGTGGTCCCTTGAATTTCAACCCCATATTTTAATTCTGGGGGATACTTTGAAGCCCCTGGGACATTTTTTTAAAAAAATGGCGCCAACAATTTTGACTAAATGTTGTTTTTGGATAGTCTGAAGGTCATTTCAGAGAATGGCGCAGGTCTCATGTTGGTTGAAAACTCTGATTTTTCGAAAATTGAAAAAATTCAAACTTTTTCGGCGTCTTCCTACAACTACAATTATGAAGATACAATTGTTTTCTTAATAAAATGGGTTCATAAAAAACAGATCTTCAAATAAGGCCATGTTCAATTTTTCAAAAACATGAGTATTTTTTGAGAAATTTTGTGCTAAACAAAGGCAATTTTTTATTTTCTTTAAATCAGTTTTTCTTAAAAACCGCCCAACTTTTTTTATTAAATTGAGACCTTAGATAGCATAAAGGAATCTTAAGAGAATGGTGCAGGTTTCATGTTCGTTGAAATGCCTGATTTTGCAAAAATTTAAAAAAATTCGGTCTCCTCCTACAACTACAATTTTGAAGACACAATTTTTTTTCTTAATGTTCTTCTTATGTTCATCAAAAACATCTTCAAATAAGGTCATGTTGAATTTTCGAAAATATGCATATTTGTGGAGTAACTGGGCGTCAAAATTAGTCGCCCACTCCCCTAAGCGAACTTTAACCTAAGACAAGTTTAAATCAGTGCTAAAAAATTGTTGGGTTACAGGATCCTGAAATATCGAGAATAAATAACGAAAATGCATTATTTTAAATATATACTTATATATATAATTTTATAAAATGTAAAATAACAACTGTCTTATCTTAAATATAAGAATGTTATTCTTTATATTTAAGATAATTATAAAGCAAAATACGATTTGATGAGATTGATATATCGATTAAAAATAGTAGTTTATAATAATTTATAAAAAATGTTTGTTAAATTAACAATTTACAAGCAATCTGCAAAGCTTTATTGAAAATTGCGCACAATGCGACAATGGATATTTGAAAAGTACATTGTTGGTGAACTACGAGATAGTGGCAGTGATAAGATAAAGATGTTTTATATAGTAGAACTTGTGTTTACAAATTAGACTTTCATAAATTATTCGAAACGTATTTGATAATCATTATTTTTGTCCGTCTTGCGAGGTATAGATCATGCATATATTCACTGAACGAATGGTCACTTATCTATGCATATGTTAGCATTTCATCAGTAATAAATTCCACATTACAATGTTTCAAAATTTCAAAAAATATAAAACAATTCCGAAGAACGTCGATAACCCTTTTCTTTAAAAAAAAATGAGGTTGGGTTTAAGGGTAAACATTTTGAGACTTACAAAATAAACAAGAATTTCCAAAACGTAAGTATTTATTTTATATTTTTACATAATAAACACGTAGAATGTTCAAGAGTACATTTTACTATTTTAATTGTTTTTACCTTTTACTATTTTAAAGATTGAGGCGTTTGAAGCCCAAAAGACGAGAATTGTGGTACCACAATTGTATGTAAAGAGCAATAATCGAAGAAAAATCAGGGAGAAAAAAACAACATGAGAGTTGGATAATGACGTATTACGACTAGAACGAACGAGAAGTCAGCGCAGGTAGCAGTACAGTCGTCTTCACAAGCTACTGCAGCCACCAAATCGATCCTTCGATTGCCTATGGGACGTATTGCCTATGGGATGAACAGTTCACCGCGTCATATCTGAGATTTATCAAGACAGTGCAAAAATTCTGCATATTTTGAGGAGTAGTTGAGGTCGTGTGTGGAAGTTGCCACCCCGGCGAAATGAGCGCAGTGAACAGTATTTGTTTTCATATTGCAAGTGAAAGTTATGAAAGGAAAAGGAGTTCAACACTCAAAATTGTTACAGGGATTTCCACCAGTATCACTCGGTAACATCGCTAAAAGCTGCTACAGATGTTTAAGGTTCATTAAGGCTACGATCCAAGTCCTCTGACATTTCCGTTTGAGGACAACAGCGACGATCGACCAACGCACAGAACGAAATGCTATCCCGAAATTAAAAGTATGATAAGATAATAGATTCATTTTATAATTAGAGTGCAAGTAGTATGTCTTATTGTAGCAGGCTTAAGGATTTTTTAAAAACACTTAACTTCTCTCTTTTTATTTCAACTGATTCCAATCTTTAATTGTATTTTTACAAAAAATGATGCCATTTATAATAAAGAATTTCAGGAAACTTTTAAAACTTGGTTACTGAATACAGCAAGGTTTATCCAAACCTTGTAATAAACTTGATATGAAAAAGTCATTCAGAGTCAATTCTAAACCCCAATTTAGAGCTTTTGAGATTGATCATACCATGATTCTCTCTGTGCAACCCTATTCCCATTCAGAATTACAGATTTCCTTTTCTCCCCACGAGGCAGTTAACATCTTACTAATTTTCTTCACTGTCCTATTGTCTGTTTTCTTCAAGTACTAATCATACAGGATCTCAAAGCTGTAAGTGTGGTCTGTGACAAGTTAATGACCAGTTCATATATTGATATACTATGTAAAATAAATTAATATCCTAGTGTAGCATCACAGTATACCTCTGCAGAATTGTTTCCTATGCCATTGTAAATCGATAATGCTCAACTACCAAAACGTATTTAAGTTATTTTAGACGTAGTGATTTTCAACATTAATTTAACCGTAAAATATAATTTATGATTTTGTAACGTTTTCTCGGATTCGATGCCGGGCGTAGTCGCACAGGGAGTAGTGCTCCAATGAGCGCGGTACATGGGGAAGCAAATTGAAATTCTGCGGAGGCATAGGAGCTTTAATCCTTGTGTTGTGGAATGATTGGCTTTCCCGACGACCACTTTCCCTGTCTCCTCCTATCATTTCCGGTATGTCCGGCAGAGGAGCTTGCGTATGAGGCAAGTACTCGTGACATCTCGGTCAGCTGGCCTCCTTGATCATTCAGTTATGTCTGCGGCATGGAGCACACTCTCAATACATTGTGCATCACCTAATCTCAGTCTGTTCCTTAACTCCTTTCTTATTCCTCGGTACCTTGCGTGAGCGGAAATCAGGCCAGTGAACGCGACGAAGCGTCGCAGGGTCTGTGCCATTCAGGTGTTGACTGTCACCCTTCCTCTAAACCCGTAGATTGTCAGCTACGTCGAATTCAGCCGCTGTCTGGAGGAGAATCCTAACAGCCGACTGCTCTGTTTGGAAGTTTTCCATGGTTTCTCCGATTAACATAAGGCGACTGGCGGAGAATTACACTAAAAACCCGCCAAGGACCGCGCGCGATATTTCCTTCCTCTTGTTGGTCCTTTCCTCGGCCCTTACTTCAACACTTATACGTTCATGCACTACACTACAACACTTGTCGGGAGCTTCTCCTGGCTGGGGCAGTGCCCCACTGGTGGGAGATACCTGATTGAGGAAAACACTGCAAGACGACGTAAGTCGGTGCAGGATCTCGCCAGTCAGCGAGGGAAGACTACCGCCACCTCCCGAGAAAGAATATGCACTACGCTTACGGAACCAATGACCCTAGTAGTTGACGCGCGGAATCACTAATCAATCAATGTAAACCGGACTAATCGTAGACGGATCAAGTGCTTCTCCTAGTCCGGAAGTTGTATCATTTGACCGAAACGGGCTCGCGAGCCAAATCGGTGGGATGAATGGAGAGCTGGATCATATACCACGGCGGTGCATGTTGATCGGAAACACCCCGAAAAACTACCAATCAGAGCACCCGTCCGCTAGAATTGTCCTCTAGACAGCGGCTGAATTCGACTAACTGACAAGCTAGCGTCATAAATTCTGACACCGTCGGCGCTGAAACCCTCGGTTCTCCCGGTCAGAGGCACTGCAGCGAGCGCTCAGCCAGTGCTTCCGCTGTTCGGGGAGCGCAAAAGCGTCGCATTTAGTGCGGGCACGAGCGCGAGTGTGAAGTGTGTGCGAGCGTCGCATTCAGCGCGATAGCGAGCACGAGTGTTTAGCAAGTACGAGCGTCGCATGTAGAGCGGGTGCGAGCGTGTGTGTGAAGCAGGTTCGAGGGTCGCATGTAACGCGGTAACGAGCCCTAGTGTTAAGCGGGAGCGAGTGAGAGTGAGAAGCGAGTGTCGAATGTAGCGCGGATGCGAGTGCCAGTGTGAAGCGGATGCGTGCGTCGCATGTAGCGCGTAAGAATACGAGCACGAGTGCTAACCGGTTGCCATGATTCGCGACATGCAATGTCCACCTGTGGTGTCGAAGCCAGCGACCTGTGGCGACATCGTAACAAGACTAACGCGTTATTGTACGCAACGATAACAATTATGTACTCGCTTGGCACTCGTCATAAATAAGCTTCCTGTTTTGGAATTAAGAGTCTCGATAGTGTACACAATTAAGTCTCGATAGGGTAGTGCATGTATTTGTAACGGGAAGTGGCCATGATCTGCTCCAATAGTTGATGAGATCCGGCGCCGACCTACAAGGCAGATCGGTGGTTTCTCTCATCTAAGTATCTCCTACCAGCGGGTTCAAGCTCTCAGCTTCTGAATGATCTCCCGAAATATGCGGTAGTGTACCAGTAAGTTATAGGTGAGGATATGGCAAACGCCAAGGAAGAGGAAGAAAAGATCGTGCGGTTCGTGGCCCGTTCGTTAGGATACTGCTCCGGCATTCGCGCGACATTGATCGGAGAAACCACGTAAAACTACCAATCATAGCAGCCGGCCGCTATAATTCTCCTTCAGACAGAATAATAGATTTACTTAGCCGAATCGACAATAGATCGAAAATCCGCCACTGTCAGAACTCGAATCCTAGGCTCTCTCGGTGAGAGTCGCTGAAGAGATGTATACTGAGTCTGAGCTACACTCTGCTGGTATATTAAGAGAAGAATATGACGGTGTAGGGTGAATGCGCACTCGGTGGAACAGGGAGGGTGAAGAATGCGTTTGAATAACATTTTACAAGTATAACACCTTAATAAAATCATCAAGCACACATAAACTCTCAATAAAAGTAGTAATTTTTGTTGAAGTCAGCAAAATGAGAAAACCTTTTCGGACCTATTACTTTCTGAGAGGTTTAGCTCTTCTGCGAACTTTCGATCCGTAGCGCAGGAGGCTCAGAAAGACGAAAAATTGCACAATCTCGAATTATTAAAAATTCACTATTTGATATTGTGCAATATAATACCAGAGGTCTACACTTTTTTGTTAATAGCTTAGCAATATTAAAATTTTTATCCAGGCACATTACAGGATTTACATCATGTAACGACAGTTCAATGCCTGGTTACTCGAAATTCGGTTATAGAATTAATCTATTTTGAGTTTTTAAACAATTACACTAGGGAACACTTCCTCCAGGAAGGTAGAGTGCGTAACATACTCAATGTTGTACGTGGATTACGAATATCACAATAAAAACGTTGTATCACGTCACAGTTTTTATATATGTCGTATCTTTATACCGTATCACACCGTATTTTGCTATTAATGTAAATACATTTAAATTGCTTCTGTAAGATATGTAGAATCCATATGCACAAAATCTATTTAAAAATAAAATATTTGATCAGTTCTTCTATGACACTTTCATGAGATATCAACAAAATTAGTCTTTCGTGGTTTTTCACCATTTGTATTCAAAGATTGGCGTCTTTATTCTCGCATCTGGAACTCGCGCTCAACTACTAGTAAGACTAATAGCCTTGGTCGATGTTTTGAAAATAAGTCATGTGGACCCTCATATTTCCTATTGAGCATCAGTCATCGAAAGGAATTATTTTAAGTCCCTTACATTATCGCTAGTATACTCGTACAAGTATCTAACCGTTGGGGTGGTAGATACTGAGTCAGTCGGTGTCATGCGGAACTGTAACCGCAGTGTGCGTGACGTTCATGACTGTTTTGCGGGTGCCTAAAATACATTAATACATTAGAGTTCTGTATTTTTTATAAAGTGAAATTCGCCACATGATCTATAGAATTGAATCAGTTCGATAAAATGGAAATCGTCATTTTATTGAAAGTGTGCGAATCAACCCGATATCGGTTACGTTTGTGAAAGATTTACACCCAAACTTCAAAGGAAAAAAATGAAATTACAAAACCTGTGTATTCTTTATACTTTGGCTGTCGTGTTTGTGACAAGGAGAAACCATGGGCCCACTCACCGGTGCTGTGTGACCTGTAGAACCCTAGGTTGTGGTCGTAGGGAAAACTCAAATCATTGTCGTTCGCTCTACCAATGTTGTGGAGAATACCAATGAAGCATTTTAATGTCTGCGTATTATTTCACGAATATGCATATTCAATTTTTAACTTGTTCTTAGCTCATGTGAAGCATGCTCCTAAAATTTTGAAGTAATATAACCGGAATGTCAATGTGGAAATTAGTTTGGGATTTTCTTTATTTCAAAATAATAAATATGTTTATAATCCTTTGAACCTTGCGTGATAGAAACTTTTTGTAATGATTTTAGAAATCAGCGTGATCGTTTCCTTTGAAATCACCCACTTTCATCATAGATGTATGAAAAAAATGCTCCCTAGTGTTATTTAAAAAGTGCAGAATGCTCGCAAGTGTTCGATTTTTTTACATTTACCTAAAATACAAGATTATTGATTTGTGTTAACATATCCGACAATTTAATTTTTGGATGTAAAATAGATTCTCACAGTTACGCATTTCCCGATTAAAATGTCTCTACATAAAGTTAGCAGAGGGAGCGCTGCTATCCAATCGGGAGTTTAAATTTTTTGAAACAGTGTCCCTGTTCCTAACTCATTAATTGTCATCAATCTTTGGTTCAAGCATATATTTAGTAGAATGAACACGCAAATTATTTATTGTGCTTGGTTTGTTGGATTTATCAACAGAAATATCAATATACCATGAGAAGAATGTGTTGACACGACAAATATATTCTCTGGGATTTCTTTCCTGTAATGTATCTCTGCAGAAAAGCTTAGTACTTGTTTCCTGCGCCACTCCGTCAAATACTAGGTTGTGAAGTAGAATGACTTGAAATGCCTGGCAACTAACACTTGAACAACATGAAGTGCAAAACGTACTTCATGGTCCTTTCCAGCTCCTGAATGCCAATTCCTAATATCTAACACTTTATAAGAACATAAGAAAACGACATAAAATTACCTAATGCCTTGTGAAAATCAGGAAGTCATTTATGATGAAAACAATGGAATCATTTACCAACTAAGAAGAACGTTCATGTATCAACAAACACAATCAATATGTGATCCCTAGAATCCAAATGTTTTAAATTTTGTTCCCAAAATATAGGGTTCATCCTTGCGTAATGTAAGTTATCATATTATGACGGCAGTAACGTAACTGAAAACATGCGTATGTTTTCGCAGTTTTCTGTTCCACGAAGAGCGTAGGCCAGTGACACTGGCGCACAGCAGTCCTCCACAATAAAATGAACTGGAGCATCCGGGTCATCAACCCCAGTGCTAAACTTATTCCCAAAGAAAAATAAGCAAAGGAAGCGTAATAATATTCTAACGGCGTGAAGTAAAAAAGTTAAATTAAGAAAAAGGGGACAAAAACGGAACTGCCCCAGCTGACCTCGAGTTCCTTTTCGAGAGGCCGAAGGAACTTAACATTCAGAGAACGCACAGGAAGGTTTATATTTCAGCGTTTCAAAGGCCTTCTGAGGCCGATTAACTCTCCAGATGTATCTGGACTGCCGAAGCGGCTCCATTAGCCATTGAGCTCGCGACAGTGTTATGGTCACCTTTTTGTACATAAAGGTGTAGCGTGGAATTAACGAAGTGGATGTGGAGTGCATTAGCTCCACGGAGAGAAGCCAGGCGGCCGAACAGCCGGAGGAAGTCGTTGTGAACGGGAAGTGATGCAGTCGAACTGGAGAGGAAGTGATGGCGAGTCACCGCTCTGTTACAGAAGGACTAATCAACGTTACGCTCCAGAGAATTGAATCTGAGTACGCTCCGCAGAATCTAGATGAATTTGTACCTGCGACACAAAACTTTATAAATACAACACACTTGATTAGGGAGTTTTCCTCAACATGAACCAAACACATTTAGGGAGAAGTGAAGAATTGTCGATTACACCGGTCTGCCGTATTATTACACTCACTGCAAGAAAATCAATTTTTGAAACAGAAACTTTAATTTTCTTTCAGTTGTTGTCAGGCTTACTTGGCCATACCTGAGATTACTTCTTAAAACTAAAAAAATAGTAAGAAAAGTAGTATGGCGCATCGCAAAGAATTCAGAGGAAATATTTGGAATTTCACAGATTAATATGCAAGGAAAACAGTAGAGGCACACGCATCCCGCAAGATCTATTCCGCTGCATAGCATGTTACCATTAGAGATGACTCAGTCACTTAGCATTTAAAATCCGCTTTTCGCGTCACTGATGGCAATAGGTACAATGGTACATACTATTATGCAGTTACAGACGGTAACCCTCCCAGTAGCCCGGTAGTCAAGACACGTTCGAAGTACCACTACGAAGCTACTTTCACTATAATATAATTCATAACATGATGGCGGAATTTTGTTTCGGTGTTGTATGATATCATTAAAATACATGAATAAGACGTATGGATGAAAGACTTCTTTTACTTTCCAAAAGGAATTACTTGCATACTCCCGTTTAATCGAAACTCGAAATAAGGATACATCCATTTTATTTGGTGCACTGTACTCTTACTAAAAAGTATCAAGAAAAGATATTTGCCTGGGGAAAGAGGATTTGAACACGACAGCAAAGGTTTTACGATGTGAGAATCTTTCTCCTGTACTATAATGTCCTAGGTCTCTAACACACAAGATGGAAAATTATCTCGATAAAAATTAAAATTAAGCAATAACTACTAACATTAACTAGTGGTGCTACAGACTGGCACAGACTTTCCCGTATTAGCTTTCTATTTCCTTTGCTCTCGGCTAGCTGTTTGGACTTGCCATGTAGATGCCAGCTGCCATCTATCGCCGGCCAAAGTACATTTTTTCACATTTTTTTAATTTTTCGTTTTCCTAATAGTAAAACGGATATATTATTTTAAGAATATTAAAAAACAGTAAAACTGTTCTAAATGGCAATTTTCTTTCAAACATTTGGAGCGGTTTTCAAGATAATGGCGTTTGGGCGCTACTGTAAATTCGAAATTTGAAGCTCTGTTTCAGAGGAAATTTTTGAGTTTTCAAAACACTTCATTTGAAGTCTTTTAAATACATTCACTCACAAATACAATAGTGTTTACAAATTGTCGGTAATGTGTATATTAAAGGTGTGAGAGATCTTCCAAAAAAATTACATTTGTGTAATTTTCTTAAAAACAAAAAATACCCTAAATTGAACTAAACATCATATTAAAGAGTGCAATTATCACTATCCGTTCGAAAAGTTTGAAGAAAACATTTGGAGATATTTTTGAGAAAATGGCGTTTACGCGTTTCTAAAAATGCGGAATTTTGAGCTCGTTTTCAAAGAAAACGGTAGAGTTCTCGAGAAACTTTACTTGACATGATTTAAAGCACATGTACCCGTAAATATAATAATGTGAACAAATCGCCGCTAATGTAAATATTACCGACGTGAGAGACAAGTAAAAAAAAGCTACATTTTTGTAATTAAAAAACAAAAGAATAGAGCAATATGGCGCTTATGTCATCTCTTAGAGTATATTGGCACTATCCATACCAAATGTTTAAAGAAAAATTTGGAACCCTTTTTGAGAAAAGCTTGCATTTGTATTTTTTTTAAATTGCGCACATTTCGCGCAATACTGCCAGAAAACTACTAACATTTTCAAAAAGATTTACATGACCTTAATGAAAGAATTCACTTTAGACAGCAAATGTTATTTGAAGGAAAAATCTTCGTCTTCAATTTTGTAGTTGTAGGAAGACGCCGAACGAAATTCAAAATTTTGCAACTATCGAAAACTCATAGTGACGGTGAAAATGGGACCTGCTCCACCTAAAAAGGGTATGTTACTCTATTCTTACACGAAATTAAAAGAAAAAATTGGAGGCGTTTTTGAGAAAATTTTGAAAATGTCCGGGGAGCTTCATGTAAAGTACCCCCAAATTTTGAAGAATGTTTTCACAATCAAGGCACCTCGAGTGGAACCAGATCGACAGGGAATATTCATTTTGGAAGAAATCGTACATACGGTTTAGGCGCTAGTGTTGTTCACAGACGGACGGACAGACAGACGGACGGACGGACGTTTTGAAAAAGAACACATTTTCGGTATCAGGAGACCCCAAAACGTGTATTTCCGTTGAAATCTCGAAATCGATTTTCCACAGCATTACATAACATTCCCTATACTACGCATATTACTCCATATATACGTACGTATACGGAAAAGTAAAAATACATAATATGGTTTAACGATCCTGTGTACGGATAGGGCGACAGTAGTGGCCACAGAGAGAAGGTCCGCTAGACGTTTTGAGAAGAAACACTTTTTTATATATCAACGTCGTCCAACGTGTATTTTTACTTCACTATGACTTGCTACAAAACGTCACAGGCTATCTATCACCTGTAAGTTAGTTTTCTATTCTCTTGTAAGGGGGCTATCTTTTGATTTTTGATCACCGTCTTCGCAGCTAACCTCTAACAGAACTACCAGTACCTCTCACGAAACATCCCACTCTCCTGGGGTCAATTCTCACAGAAGTCCCTTGTGCCCTCCAAACATCACCCCGACAAAGCTCTTAGGTACATCTCTGTCCTGAACCATTTCATGCACAGAATAGCCCACATTGTGTGCCAGGTGTACGGAATTTAACCCAAAGATGCACAAGGACAGATTGCACAAAAATCTCTCACAGTTACCGGTCAGGCCAATAGACTATGGAATCTTTAGAGTATTGATGTGATACACGAGAGACTATGAGTAGATCAACAGCCCCAATTGCTCGCCAAACGGACCGAAGGCTTAAACCGAAATGTACTAGAAGTAAGACCTCATTTTTAGAGAAGTTAATGGCGACTCTATGAGAAAAAATATAATTTAAAAAATATTTTATAGAGTCGTCTATAAGAACGCAGGTCATTAGGTAGCGTCTATGGATGGTCGGAAGGGAAAATTGTATATGGGGGGATAATGATATGCATGATGTATGTACAAGGATTCAGACATGAAAATGATCTCCTTCAATGGGTCTTGAAACTTCTGCGAGACATCATCAAAAGTGGGAATGCGCATGCTCTTAAATGTAGCTGAATTACGTTTTTCATTACTTTGAACTCAACCATCAACTTGTGGACAAATGCATTTCTTTTCAACTGTAAGGTATCACTGCTTCTTCTCAAATTTGAACAAGGCTGCCACTGACAAGTGTAATTAAATATCGCGACCGTTCTAAACTGCTAAAAATCAGAATTTTGAGCGCGTCTTTAACAATCGGATTAGGTTTGGAAAACACATTTTTGTGAATTTTGAACTACGACCCTACGGATAGACTTACACTTCATTCATATTTAACGTATTGCTTTTTCTCAAGGAGAAATTGCGGGGGAATCCAGAGCAAAATTTGGTGTCGCAGTTTTGAACGTGGGGGGGGGGGGCTGACCTATAAGACATCACGCCAAAACGGTTAATAGTTCGGACGAATGAAAAATCATTGTGCGTTGAATACAATGTCATTTCATTGATTATGTTCGTTGGGCGACTTCTACTCTAATGATGTGTATTTGATGCAAGGGAACGAAACATTAAATTTGTTAATACTGGCCAAATACTTAGAAACCACGGTATGATTTCAATTAGACAACTTTCAGTCTGAAGTCCAAAGAATTGAATAGTTACACGGTCATAATTTTAAAAGGAAAGTCCAACGAACTAAAGAGTTACAAGGTCGTACTTCCAAAGGGGCCCCGCGAAAGGGAAAAGCAAACGTTTCCTAACCCTCCAAACGGGCAGATGAAACATTATCCCTCAAGGGACTGCTTAACTGGACCCGACACAAAGGCTCCCGAGAGAAACGCTTTCCCAACGGTTGGAGCGCGCAAAATAACGGGAATCAGATCAGCAGGATTACGGAACAGTTTACCGACACCGGTCACGGTAACACTGTTTATATCCGCAGCGCTACTGTCCCAAAGCTGTGCAGCGGGAGGGCTCGTCGAGTGCTAAATCCATCTGTTCCTTGATTCTCCACTCTAAGGCCTCGCCTGTTGGGCCGGAAGAGAAGGCGGCGGCGCGCCCGGTGTGCGCGCGAGCGTGTGTGTGTGTATATATATATTTTGAGAGTGAATCACGGCAACCAGAATACTGTGGCGGCGGAGGCAGACAGAAGCGGATGTGAACGCGAGGAAGACGCGGAGAATCCGTGACCGCCGCACCGGCATCAAAGGGAACAAACGCAGCGAGGTTAGGGGATGGTGAGGGAACGGAGGGGGTGGGTGTGGGCATCGCAAAGGAGATTGAGAAAACAATACCCTTTCTCTACTGGATAGAAAAAGCGTTGAATGTCACTCCTTTTCAGTGCAGGTGCCAAGTTATTGCAAAGATGAACACAATAAAACGATAGTATTAACAGTATTACGTACGTTAGACTCAAATATGTCAATCTTTTAGAAGATAAGACTGTCGCAATTGAACACGGTCATTTCTTCGTTTCAAGTGTTAAGTAGGTCGGCGATTATATTACTCCAAATTCCAACATAATTAACTAGTGGTGCTACAGAATGGCACAGACGTGTTAGTTTTCTATTTCTTTTGGGGGTCCGCTGATCTATTCAGACTTGCCACATATTCTTACCAGCTGCCATCTATTGCCGCCCAAGCTACATTTTCTTAACTTTTAAGTTTTTTTCCCTTTCCTAAAAGTAGAACAAAAATAGTATTTTAATAATATTAAAGAACAGTAAAGCCTGATCCCAAATGGCAATTTTGAAAAATTTGGAGCCCTTTTTCATAAAATGGTGTTTCAGCGCCACTGTAAATGCGAAATTTAAAGCTCTTTTCCACAAAAATTTTTTGAGTTTTCCAAACTTTTCATTAAAAGTCATTTAAAACACATTCACTCACAAATACGATAGTATTCACAAATTGCTGGAAAAGTGTGTGATCTTTCAAAAGAATTACATACAATTAAAATCATGAACACATACAATTCATGAAGTACATACAATTAACATCACACAATTTATGAAAAAACAAAAAATACCCCAAAATTAACTTTACGCCATATTAAAGTACAATTAGCACTATCCGCTCGAAAAGTTTGAAGAAAAAGTTTGGAGCCATTTATGAGACAGCGACTGAGCGTTTCTGAAAATGCGAAATTTTGAGCTAGTTTTCTCACAAAACGGTTGCGTTTTCGACCAACTTTACTTGACATTATTTAAAGCACATGTACTCATAAATATAACAATGAGAAACAAATCGCCACTAATGTAAATAATAACGACGTGAGAGACAAGTAAAATAATTGTTTCTGTAATTTTCGAAAAAACAAAAGAATAGTGCAACTTAACATTTATGTCATCTCATAGAGTACATTAGGCCATAATCCTACCAAAAGTATAAGGAAAAAATTTCGAACCGTTTCCGAGAAAATCTTGTTTTTCAATTTTTTAAAATAATATATATTTCACACAATTTTGCGCGAAAATTACTAAAATTTTCAAAACAATGTACATGATCTTAAAAAAATAACTAATTTTGAAGAAGAAATTTCATTTGAAGGTAACGTCTCTATCTTAAATTTTGTAATCGGAGGAAGATGCCGAAAAAAATATAAATTTTTGCAATTTTCGAAAATTGACAGTTAACCGTTAAAATCGGACTCATGCCACCTTTTTATGTGTATTTTAGTATATTTTTACAAGAAATGTGAAGAAAAATTTCGAACGGATTTTTAAAAAAATTTGAAAATGAGCAGCCAAATGACTTCATATAAGGAACCCACAAATTTGAAAGAATCTTTTTGAAATTTCAAAGCTTCGACTCGAGCCAGATGGACAGGGATTTCTTGAATTTGGAAAAAATCCTAAGCATGGTTTAGGCGCTCGTATTGTGCACAGACGGACGTATTGCTTTCAATTGGTTTTTCGTATCAAAAAGGACCCACAAAACAGGGATTCAGGCTACCACGTGTTAGGGGATTTTTTTCTTAATTTAGCAACTGGATTTATCCACTTTTTCATTATCAGGGTGCGGAAATGAATTTTTTCTGCCGAAAATTCGCAGTTTTTTCGAGTAGCATAACATAACTTTCCCTATACTACGTATATTACTCTGTATTGTGACCGTACACAAAAGTTATACGTTCACAACACCGGCACGGAACGCCCAGCGCGATAGTAATCGAACGAAACGCTCCGCAATCGATACGGGGAATCGACGGACTACTGCCTGGGCGGAGCGAGCGGGCACTTCTTCGCCAGCTGCCGTGCCGTCAAGATGCGACCGAATGAGAGCGCCGCCGCTGCACTGAGCAACGCGGAGTGAACAGAATCCTTCACGAAGAGAAACAAATACGCCAGCTCAATAGAGGTAAGCGATAGTCGTAATAGTACGATAAAATCGTTTATTCTTGTAAAATGAGAAGAGAGCGCGTGGCGGTACAAATGGGAATGTAATCACAGTGATATTATACACGTAATGGCGCCACGTGGCCACGGGTATGTGTCAGAGGCATAGAGGGAAAAAATAACAAATCTTATCGAATTTTCAGCCCTCTATCTTTCCTGCGAACTGCCATCCTGCAACTGAGGGGCAGAATCTTTCGTCCGAGACGAGGCCGGACGAAACTCAGCCAGCAGCTGGGCGAGCTGCATCGCGAGGCGCTGCGACCCGCCTGCCGCGTGTAAGGTCACGCTGCCACCGGCATCGCAAAGGGAAGTCGGACGAACTTCGTTCATTAACTTTGTATATAATATTTTTGCGAACTCCCAGTGGAATCGGTGTGAACTACATTTTGAGTCACTTGTTATTTGTAAAGCAGACGATACAATTTGACGAAAGCATAAGCTTTACGTTAGAAAGGAAAGGGTTTCTAAATTTTGTCACTTTCCGCATTTTTTTTTGTTAATCTTAATTAGTAAATTAAGAGAGTATAGAACCAAGGGAAATTGTACTTTTTCACCTTTATCATTTTTTCGATTTTGTAACAGTGCACTGCGCGGTAGCATGTAAATTAAGGCAGAATGAGATATTCTTTTTTATGTTTTTGATGAAATAGGTCTAAGGGTTTTGTTAGTTTATGTACGTGCCAGTACAACACTGTGGTACTTGCTATAATATGACACTCACATCCTGGGGAGAATCAAGGACAATTGATCATAAACATTTTAAAATTATTTATTCTATGAAGGTGTATGCAAGCATTTCAATCAGTGCTTATCATGTAATTGTGTTTATTTCTATAAGTAATTATATTGTTGATTCGTTACACATCCAAGGTGTATTTTTCTGTTAATCACAAATCCGAGAATTGCCCAGTCCCCACAAGCAAGTAAAATTTCTTGTAACCCTGAAGAACCAGGGACCTTTTCCATCCTAAATTTGAGGAAAAGATCCCGTACATTGGTTACAGTATATACATATGTATACGTGGATGAAAAAAAGTACCATATCTGCTCATTTTTCTTCGCCGTTTATACGAGTTTTGTACAATTTATTATTCTGGAAACACACCTGTCAAAACGAGATTCAACGAAAGCCCTTGTTGTCAAAAGGTGATTTTTACGACATAAAATCACCATTACCACATTTTACCATTTCATTCCGCGCCTCCTAAAAGCTTGCGCATCCAGCCACGGGGAGCGCGTCGGGAAGGGCGTACCCGGATACGAGCACGGTACCGTGAAAAAGGGAATCGCATACGATTGGTCCGGATTGCGTGACGCGGTAGGCAACTCCGCGGTCGAGACAGAGGTACGGCAGGCCAGTTGAAGACCGAGCGTTGAGGCAGCAGGGTGGCGCGGAAAGGTCCCATCTTACGTCAGGTCAGGTGTGGACGATGCTCGGGCGTGGAGCACGCCATGTTCAGGTCTGTTCCAGGAACTGGGGTTAAACGAGGTAATTCGCCGCCTCATTTCCAAGTAAAAGGAAATTTTAAAAACTGGTTTGTGGAAAAACAAGTGGACCCATGAAACTTTTCTCTTAGTGCCGTTATTTGGAACCTAAGATTTTCCTCATTATACGTTGCTTGATTTGTGAACCTTCAACATGTAAAGGAGGGGCGGACATTCGAGATCATCCTGCTGGCGAGTGTTACGCTTCTCACGTGGAAAAGGAAGTGCCAATATCAAATACTTTTCATATGGGTGAATCTATTAATTTTTCTATTGGCTTTGTGTGATGTGAGGTACCACTAGCCATTCTACCAAGTAATATTAGTTGAATTATTTTGTGAATTTGAACACAATCAAAGATTGTCAATGTATATACTTTTCATGTGGGTGAATCTATTAATTTTTCTATTGGCTTTGTGTGAAGTAGCCATTCTACTAGATAATATTAGCTGAATTGTTTTGTGAATCTGAACACAATCAATGTCAATGTAAATACTTTCATAAGGGTGAATCTATTAATTTTTCTATTGGCTTTGTATGATGTCAGGTACCACCAGCCATTCTACCAAATAATATTAGCTAAATTATTTTGTGGATTTGAACAGAATCAAAGATTGTTAATGTAAATGCCTTTTATATGGGTGAATCTATTAATTTTTCTATTGGCTTTGTGTGATGTGAGGTACCATTAGCCATTCTACTAAATAATATTAACTGAATTGTTTTATGAATCTGAACACAATCAAACAATGTCAATGTAAATACTTTTCATATGGGTGAATCTATTAATTCTGTTATTGGCTTTGTGTGATGTGAGGTACCACTAGCCATTCTACTAAATAATATTAACTGACGATGTAAATGCCTTTTACATGGGTGAATTTATTAATTTTATTGAATTTTTTGCAATTCGAGGCACCACTAATCAATCTATTAAGAACATTGATTTTTTTATTTGTAAATTTGGACTGATCATTGATTGCAAATGTGAATATTTCTCATGTAAGGAAACTTATGATTTTGTTTGTTTGTATTTTTTTTATGCACGAGATCATTGGGCAATCAGGTCATGTATGCTTATGAGTGCAAGAAGTAAACACGTGACAATACCGAAACCTTTGCTTGTTTATTTTCCCCTTTGATAGTGATCCTCCAAAAACGGGGAAGGATTTTTTTATCAAAGCTCTCCACGGCGAAGACTGTCACCGGCAAGACGTTGTCTGGGGCAATCTTCAGGGTCCCCTCCCCACTACTGAGGTGGACACCCCAAAGCCGCAAGGGTTATAGAGCAAGATGTGCTTACCTCCCACGAATATAATGGCGGGTACCGTCACTATATATATATATATATATATATATATATATATATATATCATATATATTATTAGTGTAAGGCAGTTTCCATTTAGAACTACTACGGATAAATTACGCGACCGATTTCGCTCGGGAAGCATTTTTCTTGAAGCTCTTTTTTCATTGTGTCGGCCCTGGGAATAACTTTTAAAATTATTTTATTATAACAATAAATATTTGCAATAAAATGAGCAGACGGGCAATAAGTGCGATTCGATGGTGATCACTGATTCTCTTCAGAATCGATTCTTGAATCGACGGGAACAGCGGCATGAGAAAGCATGGCCGGCCCGGCCAGAGAGCAGTAGCATTACGCGGCGTGAAGCAAATATGACGTTGCACATTGGGACGAAAACTTATTGTACCGTGGCAGCATGCTTCAATACTTCGTAAATTCAAAGTATGTACAGATGAATTCACTTAGAATTTTATGTTTTGTATTACCAGTTTCACATTATATTTAACCATTTACTATTTCATATTTTAAAACATTGCAGTTGCTGAATATTTTTCAGCAGCTTGCAAAAGCCACGAAAAATCTATTCGAGCGTGGCAATGAGCTTTGAAATTTGTGAATCCAAAATAGGTAGGAAAGGTACGTATTAATACAATTGGGATTTTAGGTGTTGTGGGTTTTATGTGTTACGTTCGCGCCTAACCAAACCTAACATAACCTAATTTCTTCAGTTGTATTTGGTACAAGTAATTTGTTTCAACTACGAAACCAAACTAATGTAAATAATTTATTCAAAGGAGTAACTGTGTTTCATTCCTTTTTTATAAAGATAAAAAGTAACTTACTGTATCCATAAATGTGCTTTTTGCACTATTTCCCCCCTTGATTTATTCTGTTGATTATGTGCATTTATTGCAATAATTGTTTCTTATTGATTGGTTTTATTGATCTTTATTAAATTAACATTTTCAGCTGTTGTCCATGTGAATTGGTTTCATCTACCAAACTTAACTAAACATGTCTGTGCTGCAATAACGTTATATCCAGTAGTCTTACTATATAACTGAATTGTTATGATGTGTAATTTGTAGATAGATTGGCATGTATTTGTATACTGATATTGATGAATCATTTTCAGCAATGTGCTAGGCCACTGACAAATTGTTTGTGTGGGAGTGCAGTATAACTTTTTTCAGCATTACATTTTTAAAGAAAAGAAAAATAGTAATTCACTTTACCCATAAGTGTATTTCTTTTAATATTTTCTCTGATCAATACTGAAAATTACTAATAAATTAAAAAATATCACAATGCTGTAATATTGTTAGTGCTAATAATTTGTTAATATACAACTGAATTATTATGGTTGATCATTTGTAGATATATTCTATCTACAATGTAGTATCATTTGTAGAATTTGTATATTGATGTTGATGAATTATTTTTCAGCGACTTGCAAGGTCACTGACTAATTATTTATGTGTGGCTGTTTGTGGAGCTTTGAAATTTGGAAGTTCAAAAGTACGCGTTAATTAATGAATGAAATGATATAAAATTGTGTGTTATGATACAGTATATCATCATTGCTACAGTAACCTTTGACACAAGTTTATTGTTGGGACATAACTGAGTTGATATGATTTGTAATTTGTAGCTACAATGGCATGTAAGAGGCGTTTGACTTTGAAAAGCTAACGTAAAAAAATGAAGAAAGATCAAAACAAAAGAAACAGTCCTCCACGCCAAGTTAATGTTGTCAGATGATCAGGGGAAGCAGATGTAGCAGTCTACAAATTAGTATACATAGTACAGACAAACCGTAGTGTGAAGGAAGGGTATGATGCTCCAAACATAGAACATGATGCACCAAAACGATAAAGATGTCCAGAAAGTTTATTTTGAAGATATGTCTGTATTTTTTTAGTGCTTTAACTAGACATATTTTGCCTCCGAAAAAGCACAAGGCGGGTTTATTAAGCCAAGCAAAATCTGATATTGTTTCCCCTATTGAGGTTCCTGAACTCCTAGGAAAATTGATTACAAAAAATGATGAAAGATCAAAACATTACTTGAGTAATATTAGAAGTTATTTGTACTAATGTCCTAGCATTTGTCTCTATGCAAGCAAATATTTTAACATTTAAAAACCATAGGCCGTACTGTTACGCATTCAAGGGCATATATACCATTCAGTGATAACTGTACATCTCAATAATGTCAATCCTTTAAAGTATGCAAATCTCTCTTTATTCGAGACTCGGACAATTCTTTACAGTTCAGAATAAATCAAGTTAGTAATAACGAATGCGAAGCAGATTTAATATTATTGATGCACAGGCTTCTCAATGTCAATCCGTATACCCAATTGTTTCAACATAAAGTTGATGTGAAACAAATTTGAAACAAACCTGTTCTCATTCTGTTCCTATTTACCATCTCATTTTTCTGCGGAATACTTTTGCTAAAAGACATTTAATTACGATCTATCAACAACTGTAGAAATTGCTTCTGTATTTCTAAGTGACGATAGAGGTCCCTCCAACAATATTTCCTTCACAATTCATTCTGAAGTATTTGGTCATCGAATAAAAATAATATCTGCTCTCGACTCCGATACTGAACCCATTTCTTATCCATTACGTTTTGTACGTAGAGAATCATTGCGGAAGCTTTGGATGAGTCTTGATTCTGTCCATACAACTTTGGTTTGTAATGTTGTTACTCAGTTGCAGTACTATTCTTATCGCTTAGCAATAAGAGGTGGTTTCAGCCCTTTGCCCAGTTTTGGAAGACTGTTCCAACAATATGTTGTAGATTCTTACATCAAAATTTTATCAAAAACAAAATAAACAAAATATTTAGCATCCCTTATAACCTTTTAGGTGCAAAATAATTCTGTATGGTGTTGAATTCCATTATATTCTTAAGTGTTCTCCGAAAATAATAAAATATGATGTGTAGAACAGTAATTGTGAATACTTAAATAATTGAGTAATGTTTATTTAATATCTTGCATCTTCATGCATTTTGAGGAATATTAGTTAACATTTCACTTATAATACCAACATAGGCTCTTGCTTCTCTAGAGGAAACAAACATTTTTCCAGCTTGAAATTGAGTTGTTTCTGTGCCATTTCAGATAATCTCTCTTAATATTAATACCATGCATACATACATTACAATAAAGAGGGAATGATTTAAACAGATTTCAATATCGCGCATGGAACTACAAAATGTATTCCCCCTAAGAACTACATTGTACATTGCAGAGCTAAAAAAGTGAATGACCTGCAATTGTCTCAAGTTAGATTTAATTTTATAAAATTAAGAGGAAAAATATTGTTTTGGGAATACTATATTTTAGAGGATAGACAGTCCTGAGAGCTTAGACATTGGATGTGTTATTGTATCAATATAAATTTCAATACTTGCGTTGGTTACGTTTTCCACTTTGATGTGCAACGTATCATGTACCGGTAAACTGAAATTGAAGTTTTATAATACATTTATTCATGTTTTAAACTGAATGGATTTAAAAAGTGGTTTCACATGGATTTTATTCATAATTGCATAAGTTACGTTTTAACAATGAATACAATCACTTTAATGTAGTGGAAAAATAATAATGATTCACGTTCATTCATTACCATATATGTATGGTATATCGTAACAAATTCTTTACACGTAAAATTTTAATTACTTATTTAATTACACGTAAAATTTTAATCACTCACGGAAAATTTACTCACTCATATATCTAATATATCAAGAAATTGTTTAAAAACCATATGATAAATGTATTGTCATTGAATTGCAAAGTCATTTTTTAAATTTTGTAAATCTTTCAATCCTTCATCTGAAAAACATGCTTACTTTTGCAAGTTTCTTTTCTTTACCTCATCGCTTACGGAATGGAGAAAAAGGAAACCGCTCATTTAATGAGCGGGTATACCTCTAGTATAGAGAGAGAGAGAGAGAGAGAGAGAGAGATAGAGAGAGAGAGAGAGAGAGAGAGACGTAACTAATAGGTGTGTCCTAAGGGGAATCGCGACCACATATGATTTGAATTGGTGCGCAAATCAGAGCGCGTTCAAGAGCGTCAGTGTCGGCCGCCCGGCTAGTTAGGGGACGGGGTATTCAACGTCACAAAAAGGTGAGTAGAGGAGTTGGGCCGACTTAACCAGTGGACGAGGTATTCAACTTTCTTCTGAAATCTGCACTGGACGAGAGCGGACGCGTATTATACTGGAGAGCAAGCATCGTAGTTTTACGTAGGCAAAAAGTAGCGAGGTTTTCGACGAATGTTTCTTATACGTCGTGCCACAAATACGTGAAGCAGTTTGAAATTCGTAAATGGGAAGGCTATGAGAATATCTTTTAGTGAAGGAACTTAAATCTGCACTGTATGGTGAATTCAGTAAACGGATTCTAGTTTCTTGGAGTCACAAAGGACAGTGAAACGAGTAAGGTATTGCAGTGGCAGAGCATTTTAATATATTGCTCACAAATTCGTTAGTCGGCGTTTGTTCCTGTTTGCAGCTGAAACTTGTTAGAAAAACGAGGCCACTCCAGTGAACGAACTATTTTGTTTCGTAACGCGCACGAACTGTTACTAGTCAAAACCACGAACACCATATTCGTGTGGGGAAAGTGCATGAACGGGTGTAAATTCGAGAAAGATCTGGTGGACCGAGGAAGATTACGACCGGCTTGGGCAGAAAACGAAGATCCGAAGCTGCGTGTGTGAAGTGGACTACGCAAGAGAACTTTTGGAGTCGCAGAACGGCCGCCGACCTCGTCCGTTTGCGGCCTGCAGGCCCCTTCCTGGCGGGCTTTGGAGGCTTTTGGAGGCGTGACGGCGCTGCTGAGAGCGGTTTGACCTTCGCTGGGAGGAGAGGGGCGACAGTCGACATAAGCCGAACATTAACTATTTCTGAATTTGTTTTCTGGGCGACGAGTGAAAACGCTAAGAAATTTAGGAAGTTTGTGTGAAAACAATACTGCAGGATATTGAACCCAAAATGTAATGTAATAAAAAAAGCCTCCATATTTGCTAACTAGTTGGCTGAGAGAGAATTAACAGTTGATTTATGACGACCGTTTATCTATTAACAGGAAATCACCTGTAAAATTAGGATAAGGATTTATTTTGGTGGGTAATTTATGTAATTTTAGTGAAATAGTACTAGGTGATGTATCTTTGATTTCTATGCTAAAGCAAGGCTTACTTAGAGGGCTCGTTTATTGAAAACAGCGTAATCGAGTCTTACGATATTGCCTGTAATTTCCATATGGATCCCAATAGGACAGGTAACAAAAAAATAATTACGAAATGGTGGAGGAATGATATTTAAAATTGCTATTTGGTTAATGATTAACTGTGTGCTATATTTTTGATTGTTTGAAGATTTAATAAGTTATCAGAAGTTATCAGAAAATCTGACTAACGTGTTCCTTATATGGGGTCTAAATTACCAACCTCCTACTACCAAGACCATATGTCTTCAGGTTCCCAAACATTTTACATTTTAATTTTATTATTATACGCGGCGAAGTATCGTCACTGTATATATAAAACGATCTTCAAAGATTTTTGAAACAAAAGTGACTATTTCTACTAATCAATTTACACCTAAGTCTAAGATTTATTTAGCAAACAGCAATTTCAGGTCGCCGTTGAGGGATGACTCAGCAATTCAATTTCCGCGAGATACGCGAAGCGAGACCCAATTTGCAAACTTGCAAAGCGGTCGAGCTTTAAATGGTGCTTGCGAGGAGGAGGAGAAGAGAAAGGAAAAGGATGGAGTCAAAGAAGGAAGAGAAGAGCAGAGAGGTCGGCGACGAGGGTAAGACCTCGGTCAACCAAACAGGCAAGGAAACTGAACGGCGGTGGCATCGCGGGGGAAACCAACGGATCTCCGCGACCCCAGCCCTCACCTCCACACCCCAGCGAGAGGAACATGTCACACTCTCCTCCGCCACGCTCTCTCTACAGGACGCCAGCGAACTCTAACAATAGAAGAAGCACCACAAAGTTTACTTCACGTTCGTCTTTGGTCAAAAGCATTCAAAGTATTCCTAAAATTCTTAAAATAGCTACTGATAGCGTATATTTTTTTCTTCCTCGCTATCGCCTATACGGTAGAGAGAAAGTTATGTAATGCTGCGCGAAAAAACGGCGAATTTTCGGCAGAAAACTCTTATTACAGGGCCCTGGTAGCGAAAAAGTTTATAAATGCAATTGCTACATTTAGAAAAAAAATCCTCTCACATGCAGTGTAGCCAGAGTCCATGTTTTGTGGGTCCTTGATACCGAAACATCGAATGACGGCAAAAAGTTAGCCTAGCCGTCCGTTCGCCCATCTGTCTGTCTGCCCGTCTCTGTGATCAACGCTAACTTTTATACCCTTCAACCGGAACATTTTTAAAATTAAAAAATGGCTCCATTGTCTTTTATTAAATTTTGTTGTTGGCTAGTGTGAAGGACATTTAAAACCCTAATTTGTCGAAAATTTCAAAAATTAATTTTTTTCGGCGTCTTCCTACAACTACAATTATGAAAATTGAGATTTTTCCCTTAATGAAATCTCTTGCTTAAAGACAGATTTTGAAATAAGGCCATGTATACTTTTTCAAAAATCTGAGTACTTTTCGCGTAATTTTGCGTGAAAGTGTGTGAGAAAGTAGGTAATGTTTTAGCACCACTAGTTTCGGAACGAAATGCAGAATATTTCTCGAACAGAAGTATTTTTAAAGATCAGGAAAAATTTGTTCACATGAGAAATTCCTTACACAGATGACGTAAAGGCATATCTAAATATCTTCTTATGAATAGTAAATGACAACCAATTGAATGGTCTCAACACACCCAAAATAGGGTAAACAAAATCTCTTCTCTACGGTTAGAGATCAGTTGATGAAGAGTAAAAATAACTGGAAAGAACGGTTTAACTAATTAGTAACTGAATTTCTGAAACTGGTAGATTAATTCAATACATAAGAGAGAGGAGTCAGTAAAGAAGAGAGTTCCATAAGAAAAAAACAACTGAAAAGCCAGACCTTTCCTGCAATTGTTTATTTATAACATAATTTGCCAAGTGAGAATCCAGCAAGACGCAACGAAAAGTACAACATCTAGCGAGGGGAATCGACCTCTACAACAAGCCAGCTCTGACCTGAGGGAAAGGTGCTTATCTGCCTGGCTACTGAAGAAACGTCGGCAATCAAATACGGGCAGTACAGAATCCTCCCGAACAAGTCAATCCACGGAAGATATTAATCAGTGTAATTTTATGGAGGAAGAGGAAGGCAGAGCAAAGCCCACAAACAACTAGATCGACTTCATGAAAGAAACATCACGGAAGACAGACACCCGTGAAGCAGTTCTCGGTTTAGGTTTAATTATTGAAAAGAGAATAAAAGGAGACGGAGATGCGTTTACTGCCTTTCTCGACATAGGAAACATGTTCGACAGGGTCCACTGGCAGCACCTGAGCAAGATAATGGGAGGCAGGCATGCATTACAATTACACGACAGTTGCGTGGAGCCTACACAACGAGGGAGTGAAGAAGGCGAGGCGGAAAAGATATTAGTACCAAAAGACAAAAAGACACTGACCATAGGTTGTTCAACATTCATCCGTGGATAGCAGAGGCGGGATACGCATATCCACATTAAAATATATTAAATTTTACTTTATTGAGACTTGTTGAAGCAACTCGGCGTTTCCATGGTATTTATTTATACTCTGCCCGTTTCGTCACACCCAGCTCATCGTGCAAGGCCGCCGCGCAGCAACAGTGCCCTGCATTGCGAGTTTCCTATAACACAAACTTTGTAACCAGATTTGGGGTAAAAGTTTGGAATCCCGAGCCACTCTAGTTTATTATCAGCTTCTGAAAAGCATTCGTGCATTATCCTTAGCAATCGCTTAAGTGGTTCAAAATATCGTGGAACATTCATTTTTATACTTTTAAGACTACCTGGGCCTGTACAAATATTTGTCAATTTGTAAATCATTAGTTTAAAAGTAAAAAAGTCATAATGGATTCCAACTCACAACGGCCAGTTTCTGAACTGTTTTCAATTTTCTGCAAATTCCCAACTACCAGTGCTTCGAAGTGAGAGTACAAAAAAAACTAATATGTCAAAAATGTAACAGAAGGCTTAGACAGGTCTCATTTTATAGAATGTGATCCAAAAAACAGCTCGTAAGCTCTCTAAAGAATTCCCTGAAAAAGAGTTTTAAGGCCCTGGGCTGAACGATTTTTGAGTTAATACCCACTATGGTCAAGTGTGTTGCTGCGAGCCCGCTAATCTCTTCATTGCATACTCTGCAAAAGTGCACATTTTTCGTCTAAATCTGTTTGATGCGCCCCTGGGAAATAATCCCGAATCCAGGAGGAACAAAATTTGAGTCAATGACATTTAAGAAATAGTATTTTTTTAAATTAAAAACATATCCATCATCTCTCCTTCGTGAACTGACATACAAGGGATTGTATAGTTTGATGATTTGAAAAATAGTTTTCCCAGTGTTCTCCATGGCTATAATAATCTGAGCACGTCGAATCGCTGTTATCCTGCTTTACGCAACCCGCTTGACTTTTATGCTATAGAGTCTGCCCAGCGATCTGCTCCTTCTCGCCGTTTCCTCCCTGCTCTTTCTCGCAGCTCTAGCGGTAGACGGAGCATATTACGTCATATTTTATCGATAGGCGGCTTCCGGCGCAGTGGGTCGCGTCTTGCTTTTTCTGGGTATTTTCCATTGTTCGGACAGAAAACGTCTCACTGCTTTGGGAAAGAATATTCCGACAGGAAAAATTGTAACATTTATTGTAACGTTTATTAATTATACACATTTTTGTGATTTAAAAATAAAAAGACAATTTCCAATATGCCTCATGTTTAGTTGTAAAAGAGTGCTCAGTTACATTAAGAATTTTAATTGCTGCGACATTACAGTTTATCATGCTTCTGATTGTGAATAGTATTCTTAAGATTACGGGAAAATGAATTAATAACGGAATACTAAATAAATTAATAACGGAAATACGATAGTAAAAGAAATTAAAATTAAAAAATAAAGTTAACTGCGAAATCAATTAATTTTCTTAAAGCATTTCACATTGTGATCTGTTATGGTACTTTTCATTTGATATTTAAGAATATTCAGAGAAAAATACTGCTCACAATAATTATGAGCAATGTGCAATTATTGTACACTTATCCAAACATATCTAACATTCGAGCAGCATTCCGATGCCGTTTCGGCCGTGCTGGTAATGTTGTTGAGAGATATTCGCATACAATTTTAATAAATCATTACGTTTTTATTGATTGTCTATTCTTCATTATATTATATCAAGTTCCATTAATTAAAGACAATCATGTAATTAAATATAGTATAATATAGTATTCTTAAGATTACGGGAAAATGAATTAATAACGGAATACTAAATAAATTAATAACGGAAATACGATAGTAAAAGAAATTAAAATTAAAAAATAAAGTTAACTGCGAAATCAATTAATTTTCTTAAAGCATTTCACATTGTGATCTGTTATGATACTTTTCATTTGATATTTAAGAATATTCAGAGAAAAATACTGCTCACAATAATTATGAGCAATGTGCAATGAGAATTCCGTAAAAGGTATTCCTATTGATGATTCTAACCAACTCAGAAGTGAACTTATAACTTCCATGGATTTATTTCTACATACACAGATTAGATATTCTCTTAATGAGACAAAAATACTTAAGAATTTAAAGGCCACAAAAGAATTTTTGAAACAAAATCAAGACATAATTATTATTAATAGTGATAAAGGTGGAGCATCTGTTGCTATTGATCGAAATGATTATATTGAGAGAGTTTATTATTGATCCTTCAAATTATGTTCAGATTTCAAAATCTAAAATTAATAATTTTATTAAAGAACTTCAAGAAATTGTTAAAAGATGAAAAAATATAAATATTTAGAGCTCAACTCCTACTATAAAATATATCCAACAGGCAAAATTGCTAGAGCTTACGGACTTATCAAAATTCATAAACCAGAACGACCGATGAGGCCTGTGGTTTCCAGTATTGGGACGCCTCAATATGAAATATGTAAATATTTAAACCAAATTTTGAAACCTCTACTTAAACAAGATTCCCAAAATATTATTCGTAATAGTCATGAATTAGTGAACCAATTGAAAGAAATAATAATTCCTGACAATCACATTTTGGCTTCCCTAGATGTTATTGGAACATTCCACATCACCGTATTATTGAGAGCTTAAATGAAGCCCTTGACCTTGATGATTCGATCCCGATTCCTAATTCTGAAATTATTATGTTGATTAGATGCATTTTAGCTAATATTGAATTTTCCTTTGATAATCAAATGTATCAACAAATAGATGGAACTCCCATTGGAGGTTCACTTAGTTCTTTATTCTCTGAGCTTGTTATGAGAAGACTTGAAAGAAAAATTTTACCTGCATTAAATATATATTTCTACAAAAGGTATGTAGATGATGTTATAATTATATTGGATAGAGATAAAACCAACCATATTTTAGAAACTTTTAATAATTACGAACCTAAAATTCAATTTACAATTGAAATAGATAATAATTGCTGTTTAAATTATCTTGATATAAAAATCATACGAAATAAAAACCTGATAACAACTGATTGGTACCAAAAAGCTGTTGCCACTGGTCGTACACTAAATTACCAATCTAAACATCCAACGTTAATGAAAATTGGAGTAATTTATGGTATGGTAGATAGAATGGTTAGTGTATCGGATAATAAAAATTACAAATATAATGTAAATAAAATTGAAAATTTTTTAATTGCCAATGACTATCCTTTAAAATTTATTAAGAAATTTATTCGAAAAAGATTAATGTTCCACAAAAATTTAAGCGTTCAGAATAAGTCTGATATTGAAGACGTAAATGATAACACGCTAAATTTAGTCATTCCACATATTCATGGTATTAGTAATAAAATTCAGAAACTTGTTAGGAACAGTTTCCATGGGAAATACAATGTCCGAAATAAAATTCTCAATAAGATTAATATAATTAAGAATGTTAAAGACATCATTCCATATGAAGAAACAGAAAATACTGTATATCAGATTTCTTGTCAAATGTGCGACAAAAAGTATATTGGTCAAACGAAAAGAAAATTACAAATGAGGATTAAAGAACATAAGAGGAATATTAGGGAGTCATTTAACAGACAGAACTCCGTAACAACTCACAGATTAGAAACTGGTCATGGGTTAGATTTTGATAATGTTAAAATACTTGATCAAGAAACCAGGAGATTCCCAAGAATCATTTCAGAAACCATTCATATTAAATTAAATGACTCAATGAATTCAATAGTCGAATGTAATAACTTCACCAATGCGTATGATAACATATTAAACAAAATAAAATAATATTTACTATTTTCTTCTATTATTGACCCCTGTCTATGGTTACCTGAACCCCTGCCTCCTTATTCTCTTCGTTTGTTTTCTAACGTACAACCAATATTCAATAAAAGGTAAAAGATAACATTTTATAGAACACATTTATTTGAAAGGTAAGCTTCCATTATTTTCTGCTTACATTATATTTAAAATGTTTCATTTTACTCATATTTATGGTATAAATTTGATGTTAGTACAAATGTACCTGATGATGGAGAAAAAATATATCTCCGAAACGTTGTGAAACTCCAACTCTTCAATATTGTATTAAATATATTTAATTATATGATTGTCTTTAATTAATGGAACTTGATATAATATAATTTTAATAAATGTTTATTTTTTCTAGAATGTTTCCCTTAATTGAGTGTCAGATTGCAAACCCGTAATTTCTAAATGAAAATCACAAGGAACAAGCCTACACCAAAGGAAAAAGGTGCAAATAAATTAAATTCTAATTGTAAATCAAATAAATCCTTAAATCGGGTTTCTAATTCCGAACGCAATGATTTGAATACAACTACACACTCCAAAATTCTATGTTTCTTGAATGTTTGACACTGAAGCTACTTATGACAAGAATTAGACGTTCTTCTTTGCCAAAGAGACAGTTTTAAAATAAATAAAATTAACATATTTTATTGTGTTATATTACTGTTAAAACAACACAGGAACATCAAAATATATCCAAAACGTACTTCTTAAGAGACATTGTTTTTCAGAGCATTGAAAACTTCCTTACGTTCTTGTCATATTCAGCAGTATAATGATCAACAGTGTAATGTTGTCGCAAATTACATTTCAAGCGATTAAAGCACTTTTTTGTAAACTAAACATTTGGCATAGTTGCCGCACTCTGCGAAAAGATACTTTTCTTCCCAGCCTGCATTGAAAATTGTCGGTGTGGAGGCTTTGCTTTGCAACGTGCTCGCGTCGACATCCATGTTTCCGCGATTGGAGTTATCGGGACACTGTGACAGAGATTATCGCAACCCGCGAGACGCCGGGCCTCCGGTGTCGCGCTCTCGGTAGCCAACACCGCTCCGGCTTCCGATTCGCTCTCTGCTAGAGCAGCCCTGCTATAGACACTTCTTGTTGCAGTGACCCTTAGAACTCTGAAGCCACATAGCTGAGAGACCGAGAACAAAAGAAGAGGAAGGAGGATGAGGATAAGGAAAAAGAGGAAAATATAAATACAAGACAAAATAGTGAGAAGAATAAGAAAGAAAAATAAACAAGGAGCGGAAAGAGAAAAAAGAATGAAGAGAGGAGATAGAATAAGATAAAGAGAAAGAGAAGAAACAAGAGAGGAAGTTATGAAGATGAAGAAGAGGAGAGATAGAAGAAAGTGAAGAAGAAGGAGGAAGATCCGTTGACTTAGTTCAATACTGTATGGCCTGCATTCACATAAAGAATTATGAATTCTCTACATTTTTATTACTCACTTAAGAAACCTCAGTACGGCAGAGACCTGACACCTAGTTTGGGTTCAAAACACTAGAAAGAGAACGTAACTTGTAGGCGGAGATACAACGCACATAACTTCTGAAAAGGTAGCTGAATTTTTTAGTACTGTCACTTTCTATCAAATACTTTATGTCATAAACGGGGAATGTGATGAACTTCCAATGATAAATTCTCTCCAAATGATTTAATTGTCCAGTTTTTCATGTCATTGCATTTTCTATTTCAAAGCATTAAGTTTTCTTTTTCCGTAAAAATATGGCATTAAATACTGAACGTTCAATCCTTTTCAGCATTTGTGTGAAGGGTGAATCTTCCTTCTTAACTTATGTCCTTTCACTCCACTGTGAGGCATCACTTCAAAAGCGTTACCGTGGACGAGTGGCATATCTGGTCTCCGCATCACCACGACGAGCTCATACTTTGAAATAAGTGCCTCCACCCACACAATCTCGGACTGAATCAGAATCCCAACACGTATCAACAGTAGTTAATAATATACACGTAAGACTTCAAATGTAAATGACAACTCAGCAGAACTTGTAGACTTCAGTGCAACACGTGCGTATCATCCAAAAGTAAAAGCAATGTCAAAAGAATAGAAAAATAATGGTGGATTCTGAAAATCAAAGGGAAATAAAAAATAACAAGAAATGCTTGCAAAGTCTCCGCCCCGCGCAAAGCAAGAACACCCTGTATCGGCCCGTGCCCCGGTGCCCCGCCCTTCTTCAAGCGCGAAGGTAGAGCGTGAGCGCGCGGTCTTCCACGCGGAGGACCCCGGCAAGACCTCGGCAGCTCCATTCCGAACGCGCATTAATCTCCCCGCCGCCCCCACCCGCGGCCGCTGGCCTGCCGCGCCCCCGCCGCGCCCCCGCCGCCCTCCCGCGGCGCCGCCGCGCCAGCTTCTCCCTTCTCCCGCGCCCAGCCGACCGTCTCCGCCTCCGGGACTGACAGCAGCGGCTACATTGTGCAACAGTGTTGCAGTCTGCGACGTCTGTGCCCGCGGTGATTAGTGGGGGTTGGGTTCGCTTCCAACGTCGCCCCCTCCACCGCACTGCCATCGCCTCCGCCGTCGCCGTCGCCGCCGCTCGCCTGGCCGGTTGCCCGCGCCGCCGCCGCCGCCGCCGCCGCCGCCGCCAGAGCCGCCTCCGCCGGTGGCCGTCGTTCGACGCTCGGCGCGCATGCGAGACGGGGCCTGCGGCGCGCGCTCCCGCCCATGTGGTCGGTGGAATGTGCATCACGTGTCACGAAACTCCCCGTTTGTTCGTGTCGGCCAGCCGGCGCGCCTCGATTCGTCTGAAGCTGCGCGATGTGCGACGCGCGGTTCCGTCACGTGCGTCGCCGCCGCCGCCGTCGTGCTGCGGACGCTCCGCGGTCGCCCACTTTGCCGCCCCGGATCGCACGCACACGCTCCGAGCAGGGGACGTAGCCTAGGCGGAATCCACGCGGCGATGATGGAAGAGGCCATGAAGAGGTTACACAGATGACTAGAGAGAAATTAACAAGTATTAAAAATGTTAATACTTAACGTTAACTTGTGAATATCCTATTTTAGCGCTATTCGCGGAAGAGATGATAAAACATTGACGCTAGAGATGTTACTGGCAATATCAGAAGTTATTTTGAAGAATAATGACCTCCAGTTACTTTCAATGGTGCTAACATAGGGGTAATGTAAACATCACAACGATGATTAGTATATTGTACCCTATTACAGCGGAAAGGAAATCATCACATTGAAGAAGATTGCAAAAAGGGAATTCACGACAAACGAGAGAGCCCCCAGTATACATACTACATACCCGCTCTGTGCATCACTAAATCCACGGGGATAGAAACACGGTACTTGCAGCTGCAAAAGTAGCGCACTGACTACTCCCCCACAGCTCGCCGGCACTTGAACGATCATTCCAGTTGTTATTACGAAGAACGGGCAAAGCAGCGCAGAGCATGACAAAGGTCCACACCGTGGGGCAGTGTCCGAGGCACAGCTTCGGGGACGCCGCCGCCGCCGACGACGACGTCGGCAGCGGCTGGGCGGCGATGGCAGGTGACTGCGGGGGAATTTATCTGGCCTCTGGTTTTCGGGATGCGGAGCGGGGTCGCCAGCCGGTCCGCGGTTGTCGCGAGATCTGGGCAGCGCAGATTTATGGGCGTGGGCCGGCCGGCCGGAGCACGACCAAAAAGGCGACGTTTCTGTTTTCTTTCGCGGCCTAACGAGCTCCGGCCCCTTTCGTGGCGATCGCCGTGATCTGAATATCCCACGACGACGCCGACGACGCGAGGGAGGCGTCGCCCGCCTGGCAGGCCGGCGCAGGTGTCGCTGCGACCGCGCGGCGCGGGGGCCCCAGCGCTGCACTTATCGCGCAGTACAACGCCACCGCGCGTTTCCGTCGCGCCCATAAATAAGTCGCCGCAGACGCAGCGAGGCCGGCGCCGTTGCATGCCGCCGGTCGTCTATTTGCGTGACGGCGGCGTTTAAAGCCGACGGTTCCGGGTGATAGACCTTCAGCGGGTACACCGACTTCTAAACAAAAGATGTAACAAAATTTGGTACGGGCATTTCCTGCACTTTTTTCTATTCTAAATTAGGAATTCACATAACTATTGGGATGCACAAACTATGATTATGGAGATTTTAAATATTTTCTTTATTTCTGCATAAATGCAGAAAATTAATATTTAATTACGTTCGCAAAGCACGGTTTCTAGTGCTTGCTTTCGGTGTGCGAAAGTATGAAAACAGTTGAAAACGAGGGTTACAAAATAATATTTAACAGGGCACATATGTTCTCCATTAAAAAGATTGGCACTAAACTTTGATATTAAAAAAAAACTTTTTAACACTTTTCTCATCTGCCTACGATTAAAGTACGCAGAGCGTCGATTTAAATCAGATCAATGAAGTATATTTATTTTGAGGAAAATCCTGTGTAGTTTAGACTTTTCTTGGTATCCTGTTTAGTTTTTCACAGATGATAAACAAAGACAGGCTCACAGTCGTTTTGAAAACAAGTGGTGTTTACAAAGTGAAACAGACTTTCCCGTACTATTTGTAACGGTAATGTAAAATAATAAAATAATAATAATAATAATAATAATAATAATAATAATAATAATAATAGTAACTCCAATTTATATACTAAAATTAGTTTAGCCATCTTTTCCAAAACTCTCATCGATAAGTCTTGAATCAGCACAATATTATTAGAATTTTTTAAGGGAACCGTGTACATGATTACCTTAACATGTCATAAGACCAACTTCATTGCAAAATTTGTCCTTAATTGCAGCTCGGTGGTCTATTTTAAAACTCACGAATTTAAGTAATGTATGAATAATGTTCACCACAATTTGTCGCCAGAGTAACAATAGTCTAAAGATCATTCCACTTTAAGTAGTACTACGCAAAGATAAACATTTCCTTGAAAATTCACGAACTACATGCAACATGTAATACATTACATTTTCTTGAAGATTTAAACTAAACCTCACCGTCTATATATAAAACAGGATGTCGGTATGCATATAAGAGCAAAACTCCAACACCGTTGGACCGATCTCCATGAAAGTTGGCACTTCTACGTGCTTTTTCGCTCAGAAGGTTTAAGGTGCTGTTAAATGTGTTGTAACTCCACTACATGGCGCTGTAGAACAAAACTAAATATTTACGACAAATGCAACCCGCAACACATTCGGTAGGATTTTTTGAATCTATATCTTTAAATAACTCCTAAACAATGCGTTCTCTGGCCTTAAAAACTAAAATTTTGAGGACAAAGGCTTCAAAGCAACGTTTCTCACGCCGTAATCTACAGAATGAACTCTTCCTGAATATTCTATTACATTTTTGCTGGTACGGCGCTTCCCGATATTACCTCACATGTTCAGAGATGTGCAGAATCTGGAAGTAAATGTGAATGAGAGGGACAGAGAGCGGCAGAGACAGAGACACACAGAGACAGACAGGGTGAGGGAGGGAGGGAGAGACAGAAACGGAAATGGGAGGGGTAAGAGGGAGCTGAAGGGCAGAACAACGTCTGTCGGTTTTTCCTAGTACGTTATATTTTGTGACGTCTGGTAGTTCTCACCGCACGTCTCAGTCGCCTACGCCATTGTTATGTGGCGAGAACGCGGAAATCACAAGAGTGCACACCGCGATGGTCAACAGAAACTAGTATCCGTTGACCGCGAACTTTGAGAAGCTGTTACGCACGCTGGGTCAATTGGAGAAGGGGGCATGGCATATTCCCACCCCTACTGTGGAGGGTAGCGGCATAAATACTGCGGACCACTGATCACGAGTCTCTACTTGTCTGGATCGCCTCCTGAGTCGTTTCTTCTGAGTCGGAGAAGTCGCGTCGTAGTCGTAATTATCATTCGTTTAGAAAGCTGAAGTCACGAGCAAGCAGCCATTTTGTTAAGAGTAGTGATTTAATAGAAAGTGTCGCGAGAACAGATAAGTTGATTTGATTTTCAATAATAATTCAAGGTGAAGTCGGCAGACAGCGCATTCGAGAAAGTATTTGCATACCTAAAACAGCCAGTACAAATTGCATAATCGTAAAGGATAGAGGTGAAGAAATAAGCGCTGCATTTTACGCCAGAACTATTTCAAAACGTAAGAAACCAATTGCGGAGTGCAAGAGACTTTTCGCGCGAGGGCGTATGCGACGTGAGCGGGAAAGAAGAGAGAAGCAGACGCGAGCGGGCCTGGAGATTTCAAGAAAGAAGAAGAAGACGGCAAGCAAAAAGAAAGAAGAAGAAGCAACAAAGATATTAATAATAAGATAAATCAAGAGAAACTAGTCATAAATATGCTAAATTCAATTCTGTAGAACTCCCAGTTATCAAAGAAAAGAAAGAAAAATATATACAGTACCATAATAGAGAGCATTGTTACATATGGCTCTGAAGTTTGGGAACTAACCCAAAAAACAAAAAGAGATTATTGACGATTCAAATGGACTTTCTGAGACGAAGTTGCAGAATATCTCGTTTACACCACATACGTAATGATGAAATAAAGGATAAAATGGAAATTCAAAAGGCTATACAGATACTGTAGAACGAAAACAGCTTCAATGGTACGGACATCTACTGAGAATGCCAGAAGAGAGGTGGCCCAAACAAGTATATAAATGGATACCACCGTATAGAAGACGGAGGGGCAGACCATCAACCCCATGGAAACAAGGAATACTGACTGCGATGGCGACAAGAAATTTGACAGACGAAGATGTAATGGATAGAGAAGGCTGGAAAAGAGGAACCGAGAAACATCGCCAGATGTAAACCACTTGGAGATATAAGAAGAAGACGGACGCTGAGGAACGGGACAGAGGACGGAAGGCGGCGAGCATTTGGTGGAAGGTGGAAATAGCTGAGGCGGAGGTCACAGGCGAGAGCGCCGCCGCGCACTGTGCAAGGCCATATCGCCGCCCCTCGGGCTGCGAGCTGCGCCGCTGAACGAGGTAACGGGCGAGATTTAGCAGCGGGCCAATGGAGTGCATTGCTGGCGTAAGGTCAACGATCGTTCGCACTCCGCATTCAAGAGGCCGTCGCGTGTAACCGAACTCATTAAGGGCGACGTAGATTGAGAGAGTAAAAGGCAATATTTATGGTCTTTGGGAGAAGAAATTAGATGAAGTTGAAAACTGAACTAGATTCTCAAAGTAAAGATTGAAGATACCTTAAGAACTGAGATCATTCTTGTACAATTGTGAAAATAATTAATTTACAATTTTACACGTGGTTCACTTGAGTGAGAGTAGTGTTCACGCTACTATGGTAAATTCTGTTATTGGAATTTATGTTATTTAAAATTTGAGTGCTAACAAGTAATTCTGTTCCTTTATCTTAACTTGAGTCTGAGTTATTTAAATTAACATATAACAAGAAATCGACGTAATGACCGCGCACGGATCCATTCTAAAGAGAGTATTGTTTTAAAGAATAGCTTATTTAAAAGAGAATTTTAAAAGAGCTCAGGAATGATGTTCCAGAATCGAACAAAAGGGTGTGAATATTTATTTTCTTGCAAATGTGTACTCACAATTGAGTTTTGAATACATGAGTAACGTTATCTTGATTTCTGTGTATGTATTTGGATACCCATTTTCACTACAAACCACCATCATCCCTTTGCAACTCCCGATCAGGTGCCTGGTGTATGTAAGGTGGGCTGGCACGGGTGGGATGTTTCAGACAAAAAACATGCTCTTCACTTTCTCCTAACTTTTGATACCTCTAACAGATTAATGAAAACGAATATGCGAATAAAAGAAAGTAACAAAATATTTTAAATGAAAACTTTCGAGAGAAAAAAATGAAGACCCTTTTTGAAAAAAGGTCAAGTGTTTTTGAATAAGCGCCAGTCTGAGCCCGCTTATATTCCATAAATTTCCAGATTTCGTGAAAGTTTTGAAAAGCACCTTAAATTACTCCTGTTCGCATATTCATTTAACTGTGTATTGATCTGCAATTTAAATGTTAAAGGGGCGAGATTGGTTTAAAACAAATGTGTATTATTTGACAATTTAAGTTTTTATCAAAATGGCATTTGTGTCGTATAATTCAGTGTAGACCGCGCTATACTACAAAAAGTTTAAAGAATAACTGGAGCCATTTGTGAAAAAAATTCATTTAAGTATTTTTGGAAAATTTACACAATTTAACTAAAAATTACGTGAAAACTATTCTAAACTACTATGAAAAATAATTTTAGAACATGATTTAAATATTTCATTTTTGCGAACATACTGCATTAAAAAATACTTCTCCGGCTTCAATAATGATGATGTACGATTAATTTCCAATTTGTTTCCCATTTTCAAAACTGCAGAAATGTTCATGAAAGTCGCACTTCAATCTCCTTTATAAGAGCACATTCCTATTTTGAGCAAAACGTTAAAGAAAACAATTTAGTAAAAATATTGAAAATGAAATAAATAGGAGCATTATTAAAAGATACCCAAACCTCAAAACTTCTTTTCAAATTCGCAGGGCCTCAAGTGGCATTAGATAAATAGGAGAATATTAATTTTTGATAAAATCCTGTACGCGGTTTAGGCAAGAGCGGGGTTCACAGACGCAAAGAAACTGTCAGATATTGTTGGAACTTAATCACTTTTCTCTCATTTCTGTAAATGCGTATTTCCGACAAAATATTGACATCCATTTTTGGATACCATTTTTGAGCATTTCTATTTTTCAATGGACTCTGTAAATGTATCGTTCCATCAAAATTCTGACATCCAATTTTTTAGCATTATTGTCCGTACATACCGGAAAATCTCCCGAAGAGTAAAAATGATGTTGCAACACTTGATCGTATACAGCGCAAGTTAAATAAATATTACTACAAATAATAGGAAAAACACAAAACATTGTATTACAAGACTTATCGTACTGACTCTCTGAGGAAACCTTGCCATGGCAGTATTTGTTACAGTACAAATTAATACACTCCGCCAACTAATATTTTGAAATAAAAACTATTCAACTGCACCTTGTACCGCGTAATAAAGTAAATTATTTGGCTTCCCTGACCGTCTGATGTTTCCAGTCGAGTTCTGCGCGAGTGGACGACCGCCGCCGCCTCCGGCAATTTAGCCCCTCCTACTTAATTACTTGCTGCTTCAGCTGCTGCTGCCGCATCGCCGCCCCTGCGCCTGTTCCGGCGGTTGATATGCGAAGTGTTATTACGATGCCGCTCTAACTGCACACGCGTCCCGCGTCTATTTACTCGTGATGGTTTGTCTCCCGTCAGAGCTGTAGCGGGACGATACTCCATCATGGCCTTGTTAGCTGCAGGTAAAATCTCTAATGGGTAACACTACACCGGAGCGAGCATTGCAGAACGCATTATCAAATCGATACTTGCAAAAAGTGATTGACAGCTCCAGAGAAATATATTATTGTGGAAGCGTACAAATCATATCCTCACCAGTTTTTGCGGAAGATATTGAACTAAAAACTATCATTATGAGATACAAACACGGAAGTTCACCTTGTTTTTCATTCTTATTAACTTCATTCAAAGTTTTGGAAATTCGAATGATGACAATTTATAACTGGTAGCTTAATTCAAGCAATGCACCGAGAAAGTCATTACCTTAGCTTTTTCTCGACTGTTCAGAATAGAGGCTATAATTCGAAAATTTGCCGACGTATCATAATGAAAATCTTTCTAGTACAAAGCACCACCACAAAGAAATAGTACACAAACTACATTCACATTCACATTAGTTTGTTTCAGCTTGTCATTCATTCCTTTTCTTATCGAATTCACCATAAAGTGTACATGATTATAATTATCTGACCTTGAAATCGACAAAAGGTGGAGCGTTCAAACAAGGCAGTAACAAATAAATAGCTTTCATCAGATACTTTAATTTATTGTCATTAACAATCACCTTCACTTAACTTTCATGATCTTCTTATAGCTTTCCTTGTATATAGTGGAGATGAGGCTTATTAATGGCACTGTATACATCAAGGTAGAGCAGTCGACACTGGGATGGCAACGTTCCAGCGACAAGAAGAGTCGGAAAAGAGTTCGAGGTTGCTAGGTGAGTGACGAATATTCTCTCAGGCGGCATAGGTAGTGGTAAGTTTCCATTTTCCCTGTTTCCATTCTCTTTTGCATGTGTCAGAAGAAAACGTTGCAAAAAACTGAAGATTCTTCCCAAATCGAAACCCCTCTTTACCACAATTTTCATTAACATTTTAATTCATTTTTTTCTTAAATAAATTTAAAAAATGCAAATTCCACGGCCTGAAAGAAATAAAAATTGTCGAACTCACTCCTAATGTCGCCCGTTGGTAAATGTTTGTAAGTGCAAAAGAATTACATTATAAATTAGTTGCAAATTATATTTTTCTGTATAACATCATTTTTAATTGATTAAGAACCGAAAACAATTTTGTAAATTAGTTCCAACTTGAGCTGTCTTGATATACCTTATGCCTCGTAAAGTGCTGTATTAATTCAAATGCTAGAAAATAGTTCTAACGATCTAATGAAGGTACCTGAGATAAGAAATATCAGAAGAGCATTTGTCTCATAAAAAGTTAAGAATTTCGCTTAACTTAAGCCGAGTGCAACATTTTTTAATTAAATGAAAAAAAGAACAGAAGAAGCAAATGACTAGAACATTATCCGCAAGGTTGACATACTTGCATAACTATCCCAGCCGGTTGGTTAACAATATCGAATACGTATCATAGAGTTTCTAAAGCTGAAGTGAACTGATTTAAAAACGTGACATACACTGCATAGCGTACATGTCCTCTTGGACATAAAAGATCAGCACACATTTACTGTTCTTAATAATAGTATTGGGAGTTATTAATTATTACATGTTATCATTGCATCCATGAGTAGAAAACCGACTGAGTGTAGCTCAGAGCTAGCAAAGTCGCTGTCTGTGCAACAATTCTGACCGGGATGCCCAGAGGATGGAGTCCTGACGGAGGCGGATTTTCGCTACTATCTAGATAGCAAGGTTGATTTCAGTCGTTGTCCGGAAGAAACTTCTAAGGCAGGCTGCTCTGATCGGTAATTTTCGGTGTTTTCTCCGATCAATACCCACCGATTGCCGGAGCAGTACCCTAAGAAATGGGAAAGGGGTCGCGCGTGATCATTCCTTCCTCTTTCTTGTCCTATCCTCTCCCTTTATGCACACACGTTCTACACTTCCACACATGCCGAGAGTCCAATCGGGAGACCAGAGTGTATCCCGAGTAGGGAGGTGAGCAGGGAGGTGCCTCGTTGTGGGAGATATGTCGAGGAGGAAACCCCTGCAAATCGACATGTTAGTCGGCGTCTGATCTCATCATCCACCTTGGAGGAACAATGACACCTTCCGGGACGAAACATTCACTATACTAACGGGATCAATCATCGTAACATTTGCAATGCACGGAAATCACAATTAATGGTGAGTACAAACGTATCACACGACAAACAATACGTCAGCCATGACTTCCATCAATCAGCAGAAAAAGCTCCGACGTTAGTACTTGTTACATTAGATGCCACGTTATGAACGATTTGATGTACTGAAAAATGATTTCGATGATGGTATGGATAAAGTAAAATTTCTTCATCTAGGAGTTCTAAGAACGAATAAAGCCATCAAGACCACACTGCCTATTTCAAGCAGATGTATTGACACAATCTTTCAATCTTGCCAGAAAGCAAAATAACGAAGCATTTACTGAGCAATAGCAAGTGAATACGCATCATTTTCAGTGTGAATATTTTTTCGTTAAAACCATATCACTGGAACTTGCCTCAACAAAATCAATTTTGAACAACGCCGGGCACATCAAAGCACAATCAGTAAAATTTCCTTTCAAATCTTTCAGATTATGAGGGTAAACAGGCTCAAAGAACATTAGTGAAGAATTGCATCCACGAAACTGGCGGTAGTACAGAATGGCCGTTTTATTATAAAACCCAATTTACTTATATATGCACATTTCATCACAGCCAGGTTTCTGTACAAACTACTGAAACAATATATTCTTATTTTATATTCGTAGCTTGCGAAGTACGTTCAGCTCATATGTGCCTCCAATTCTCTTAAATTGTATTGCAGCTTCGCGGCCAGCTATCAGACTGCATTTCCTCGAAGCACCGCTCACGACGTCCCGCGAGCCGTTGTAATTTAAGAACATTCCAGAATATCTGAATGCTAAACAAAATTGTGCAGTGCATACCATAAATTCCATAATTTGAAATACTTGACAACTATATAATACATTGATCAGTTAATTACAATTTGTTTAATTTCAATTTTAAATATTACAATCAAGCCACCTCCGGACTCGTCAATGCTCTTCAGGCGCGCGAACAGATCAGCACCGCCGCCGGCGCGACACCTAGCCGGCGTCAGTCGAGAGATGTTCCTTCCACAGCGCAGTAATGCCGCTGCTCGGTTCACATATTCTTTGCTTTTAGCGTTGCACTACAATCTCAAGTGCACACCTATACAAGTCTTTTTAAAATGTGTCAATCTGTGCAATGTGTTACTGCAGTCAACAATGCAAGTTTAATTGTCCAACACGAACATGTTAAGTAACGAACTCGCACACCGCGTTTTCACGCAAATATCACGGAAGGTACTTTTTGCAATGCTTGCCCCCTCTGTCCCGTAACTCACTACAATGCTCAAGTGAATGTGAACCAACTTTAATTCAGACGTTCTTATCTCACTACAATGCTTAAGTGTGAACAAACTTTAATGCAGACATTCTTTTAACGTTTTATTGACTTGGATAATAGACTCTCAACAATCAACAAGTTGGATCATGCACTGTTGCGTAACAACTACAAGAACAATCTTGTTTTACGCGAGTGCACTTAAATTCAGTAGCCAGTCATTTTAAGTTCCACTAACATTGTTTGTGCATCAAGCGCAATGCTGACTAGTTCTCCTTGTGTTTCGTAAATTGTGAACAAGTGCTACCAACTACACACCGTGTAGTTGGCGTACAGTGGCGTCACCGTCAATCTCTGCTGTCACTTCTCAGAAGCAATCCTGAACCAGTGACTGAATTCTGTTTATGTATCAACGCCCGCCAACGGCTTCTATATATCATGTCAGTGTAACAGTGCATTACTTTGTATTGTTCTTTTCTTTCAGATTCCATCTTAACAGCTTGAACTGGGCAATCATGCCACCATTTATGTGATCACATATTAATGTTTACAATAATGTAAACATTAAGTTTACAACAATGTAGTGCTTCACATATTAATGTTTGCAACAATTGATTTATGCTACTTTCGTAAATTACCTCTTGTAACATTTTCAGTGATTCAAGTATACGTATTAATCTCACATGTGTTTGCTAATTTCTGAGAGATGGTGACAGAAACTGAATAATCAATTTTCAGGAAAATGCGAGACCAATAGCTCGCCCAATTAAATCTATTGGTGGCCCTCCAAGGTAAGTGAAGTTTCCAGGGTAATGACGGAGTGGTCGACATGCAATGAGTCACGCCCTAATTAATTCTCAGTCAACTGCTACAAATCACCTCCGCCAACTAGTATCTGTACGAAAAGTTTGAAGAAAAAATTGCAACCGTTTTCGAGAAATTGACTTTTGAGCGTTTCTGAAAATGCGGAATTTGAGCTCGTTTTCACAGAAAACTCTAGAGTTTTCGAGAAATTGTGTACATTATTTAATGCAGATGTACTGTTAAATGCAATAATATGAACAAATTGCCGCTAATGTTAACATTAGTGAGAAGCTAGTCCACAAAATTCATTTTGTAATTTTTGAAGAAAAAAACAAAAGAATAGAGCAATATGGCGTTTATGACATCTTATAAAGTACATTTACCTCTATCCCTACCAAAAGTTTATAGAAAATTTGGAGCCGCTTTCGAGAAAATCTTCATTGTGTTATTTTTTTAAATTGCATATATTGCACACAATATTGCGTCTTTATAAGTATTTTACTCTATTCTTACAAGAAAGTTAAAGAAAAATTGTGTATATCCGTTAAAATATCGAAATCGATTTACACATATGTATACTCCGTATATTATGTATATATACTGGAATATATGCATGTAAACGGGAAAGTAATGTACTACTTACATAAACTCCGTGTATTATGCATACATACGGGAATATACGTATGTATACGGGAAAATAATATACTACGCATATATATTACGTATATTACTCCGTATATACGTATGCATACGGGAAAGTAAAAATTATAGCCGTTTTTAGAAACGAAAGAAATTACCTTACGTCAAAAGAAATCATCTTGTGGCTCTCATGAATAGTTTTTGTAACAATTACCACCAAACTTTGAACATTTTAAAACTTCGAATTTACCATGAGTCTTCTTGATCCGATAGCACGACGGACTGCTTTGAACTGTAAAAAACTCTAATAGAAATAAATATAATGGTAATAACAGGTAATGTAAAGGCATCTAAATTCTTGATTTCGCTTTGAGCTAGCAGATACGAGAAACGCTCCAGAATTGGAAAGGAAATGTCGCGCCAATGTGGTCGTAAAATGTTCAATAAAATTACATCGCCAGAAGCAGGTAATGTCCGAAGAGCACTGAAGAATAACCGGTCTGCAAGAAAAAGTACAGGAGTTAGCTCAGGTTTATATCTGTGATGTCTTCCTAGAAAGTAACATCTTGGGGCCTGGGAATGTCCAAAACCCTTCCTTTTTATTCCTATTTCTAGAACCACAAGCCGTGTGGTACCGCCGCTTAGTAACCTTTTGAACTTCCTGCTTTAGATGTGTCTACATACCATTGAGATACAATATGTGCCATCGGAGATATAATTGTAATCTCTACCACTTTTTCTGTAGAATTTTTCTGTAGAACATATTTTCCTTTGGACATGTTATTACTGTACTACTTCACATCTAGTGTTAAGCCCACAACGTATTTTTCTTGCAAGCCCGTGGCACTTCCCTGGCCTTCCAGATATTTCTGTTTAGTCGGTCTGATGGCTTTGTTGACACAAGGACGTCCCAACGCACACCGTTGCACCAATAAATTCTGGGGCGATTTACACACTAGAACAGAACGTAAAATTTAAATGTGCATGACTACACAGCTCAAGTGCCAAAGCATGACTGCATCCTCTAGCTTGCTGCGTTAGCCAGGAAAAATCTTGAGTGTGGACAGCGCCATCAAGAGAGAATACGAGGCAACGCACTTATAGTTCAAAAACGAATTTCCTACTCTGAGAGGCCGCCGGGATGTTATGTCGTGTAACCAAGATGCATTTGACATAACACATTTCGAAAAAAGTATCTGCGATAAAAATCCGCAAAACTGAAATACGAGCCAACTACACGGTAATTCAGACAGCGTCAAAGCAATAAAAGCAAAGGAAAAGAACAGTACAAACGCAATGCCCACATTAATCAAGCCACTTGAAGTAGAGAATGAAATAATACAGATTCATTTCAAATACATCTGATGATTCATGGGATGAATGTCTAGTCCTTAAAATAAATACATTTTATCTGAACGGTGAATTTGAGGCCTGAAAATTTAAAATAGGTTTTTGTTTAAAAATCTTCCGTCTCTTCGCAAAATGTTTCTTCTCCCTTCTGACTTCCCTTAAAAATCATTTTGGATTTATGAAATTTTAAAATCTTTTGGAAAGTTGAGAATTCAACTTTTAACAGTTAATTAAGAGAGAAAGACGCATTCCGAATTAATGAAAGGATTAAAATATTACTTTCACAGTATCATGCTGTAGAATTTCCAAAAAAAAAAAAAAAAGCATTGAATTGTTCATTATCTGTTAAATACAAACAATAATAATATAATAAAAACTTTTTCTTCAACAAAAACGTATGAAAAGCACTTAGGCGATCAATAACTTCGATAATGAATGAAAATTGACTATTGAGAGCTTCAATTAATAGCGATTTTTCTTTAGCCGTTTGTAAAGAGAAAATTTTGTCATTTTTACGCCATTACGAGACACAAAGTGCAACCAGCGAACCAGTGACGCACTTTGCACAAATGGTCTTGATGCTTCCATCAGGTCCACAGTGTCCCGCCACTCAAGCAGTCACGCAAGTCAATAGCAAACGAACACTCGGCCGGGCACAAAAAGCAACTCCAGCGAAGCGTCCAGCAGAAATCCGAGAAACCGGCGTCTGGGGAACACACGGCAATGACACGTGCGGTCGCCCGGCGCGAAGCGGAGCCGGCGGACGGAAACGAAGCGGGGGGTGGGAGGGGGGAGGGAGCACGGCGAAATGGGCGCGCGGCGGCGCCGACGCATCCGCTGCGGAGCGGGGCCGATCTCGGGCAGAAAGGGGGCGCTGGGCGGGGCGGGGCGGGGCGGGGCGGGGCGAAGAGGAGCGGCACGCGGGTGAGAAGGGGAGGGGCGGGTCAGGGCGGGGTCGAGCGGAGTGGCGCAGCGCGGCAGCAGAGCGGAACGGGCCATGGCGCTGGACGGAAAGCCGGAGAAGTAAAGGAGACACGGCCGGGGCAGGAGGCAGGGACGGGACGGAAACGGCACGGGGGCGTGAGCGGGGGAGAGCCGAGGCGACGGCGGCGGCGTGCCAATCGTCGCGGCTAATAAGCCCCTAATGAAGGGCGGGCCAGGGCGGCGCCGCGCCCCGCTCATTAGAAGGTGGCGGTGGAGGCGGCAACCGGCCGACACCTCGCGCCGCGCCGCCATCCCACTCCACCCCACGCCTTGCGCCGGCCGCTCACCAGTCCTCGGGACACGCACGCACATTCGCTTTCCTTCACTTGCAATCGCCGACACGAGCCGAGCGCCGTGGACGCCGCTACGCAGATGGAGGAAGGAATGCTGACAAGCGTATCGCCTGTGACAGGATCTGACGTAGGTATACATTGATACCGTTTAAAGAGTAAATCTAAGCGGTTTTTGAATAATGACTCCATAGTTTGCAATGATTTCAGTGTCAGCAAACGACTTATATCCATGTTCTTTAAACATTTACATTACTACAATATGCCCATATGGAATGAACATCACTGCATTTGATTCCATGAAATACAATGATACCGCACCATTTACTGTTATTTTGTTATCTATAGATGCAGTGCACTGAAAATACTATTTCAAGGAGCAGTTACGAATAAATCTCGGTCATTTGACTAGCAACATATATTTAACAACTTCTGAAATCTCATTTAATTTTTTCATAAAAGGATTGTAAAACCCAAGAAAGTTTGCGAGACATGTTGAATCTTATTCATTTTGATATTATTTTCTCAGTTGATGGGTTATGCATTGGCTGTTCTGCATTGGAATCAGATCTGAAACTTGAACTACAAGTAAGTCATTTGCTTCAGAATGTAACATACTAGTTGAGGTTGAGCAAAATTTATTAACAAATTATAATGTAAAGGTTTTATATTATTAAGTGAGTCGGCTTTAGATACTAAAGCAAGAAAGTCATACAAAGTAACTTTCAAAATGCATTCACATTTTGTTTCTTTCAGACCTCCATGTTTTATTTAACTAGAGTATGTTCGCTATTCGTACGAACAAAGGAACATATTTGGATTAAATAGTGAATCATATTTTAGCAACAATCTTCCCACTGAAAACTACGAGGTCGACGTTTCACACTGAATACTCTGTGCAGTACTAAGCCCTTTCCAAAGAACTAATTTCCTACCGAAATCCTCCAATAATGCAAAAACCGTCCAAGCATTGTTCATCAGTGCAGTGTCTCACACTGACTATACATGTTTCCTTGTCATCCCGAGTACTTCACAGGAATTTCAGAACACGAAAACGTGTCTCATTTCCTCTTTACATGTAAGATTGATGTGAATTATGTGTACCTCTAAAGCTCAGGTAACAAAACAGTTTATCTGAATGCAAATTTATCCAGGATCTGTAAAGGAACTACGAGTAAAACTCATGAGTATGCAAAGAGAGCAGTTGCAAAGGTATTATGAGATACAATAAAGGTAAAAGGGCCATCACGAGTAAGTCGTTCCAAAGAGGGCTAGGGAGGAGCAAAGTAGGTACTACTAAAGACAACAGCTGGGTGCAAGCGAAGTCTTGCAGCACTCTGGAAGACCTACTATCAAAACGACATTTACCAAAACCAAACCAATGTTTAAATTTTGAATGAATTTCAGCCGCCCACAGGTAAGAATTTGAAGTATTCAAATTAGAAGTTTCTGATCATAAAATAATAATTTATAGGCACATAAGTCAATACCATGAAAACGAACGAAGCTATGAAAATGAAGCACTGGATTCTAAAACTGCGTATTGAGGAACAAGAAGCAAATCTAACACAATATAGTACGTACAAAACAAATCTATAGGTAACGCGAAAAAAGCGTCCAAAGACAAATAGGAAATTAATCCGCAGGTATTATTACCATCAATGTCGCAAAAAGATTACTATTCGGTAACATCGCAAGATTGATTGGTGTTTCCGGGCGCGTCAACTACTTAGGCCATAAGTCCCGTTAGTGTAGTGCGTGTTTTTTCTCAGGAGGTAGTGATGATCTTTTCCCCGCTGGATGGTGAGATCTGGCGCCGATTTACCGTCGACTAGCGGGGTTTTCCTCAACCAGGTATCTCCCACCAGCGGGGCACCGCCCCAGCCGGGACAAGCTGTAAGCTCCCGACCGCTCTCCCGGCATGTGTGGTAGTGTAGTGCATGTTAGTGTGTGTAAGAGGAGAGGATAGGACAAGGAAGAGGAAGGAATGGTCCGTGGCCCGTTTGTTAGGGTACTGCTCTGGCATTCGCCTGGTGTTGATCAGAGAAACCACGGAAAACTACCGATGAGAGCAGCCGGCCGCTAGAATTCTCCTCAAGACAGCGACTGAATTCGACCTAGCTCACAAGTTAGTTTCGAAAATCCTGCTGCCGCCAAGACTCGAACCTAGGACCTCCCGGTCAGAGGGACTGCAGTGATATCAGTTGATGCACTGAGCCATCTCTCCAGGCCGATCGACGGTAGGATGCGCTCATGAGATCCAGAACGGTAGACAGCCGTTAAGGTAGCTACATGCCTTATTTTTGGTGTCGTTCGCCAAATTAGTTCACACACACATAAACATATAGTAGTTCCATGACCACGCACCTTTATTTTTCCACTTACGCCATCCAAGCCGTTCGGTAGTAATTCAAAGTGAGCGACTTTCAGGGCACGTTCTGCGACGATGACGGCAATTTTACCGCTTCATGTCTCACAGTGAATGTGACAAGCTGCAAAGGATGTAAGGGGGAAGATGTAAAGTGGGGTAAGGTTATAGATGTAGTGAGTTTTGCAGGTACACAAAATCTCCTCGACTGCCTCATAAAGGGTTCCTGCCAAACAGCACTGCAGGACGAGTTGCCTACCAATAAGGAGCAAATGTCAAACTTATAACTCGATCAACTGAGATTTTTCTTTACATGCTCATTGGTAAAAAGTATTAATCTTTTAAACTTCCCCCCCCCCAATTCATGCTCAAGAAATTTCTAACATACATACAGAGTCGCCTGCTCATGAAACAGCAATTAGTAATTACATCTTCACTTGCATCACGTAAACCCGCTATCGGTAGAATTGAATGGTGGCAATTTTGGTATCCTTTGCAGACGTCACAAAAATTAATTTGAAATAGGTTGTCAAAGGTACCTAGGAGAGGAAGTGTTTTCCTAGACTATTTGAGCTGCATAACTAGCTCGGGTCTAAAATTTTTTAAAGAGATTTTATTTGCAAAGTAAGGAAATCCGCACCGGCTGAGCCAATATTGTTGAATACCCTGATATTGAAAATTTTAGCGTATTATCGCTTTGCAAAATGAACAACTGTAACTTTAGTGTTCTTAAATCGAATTTTATTTTTATGATTTCCAAAAAGGTGGTCCCTTATACATCTTCTTCTCGAAAATAATTTTGGAGACCCCTTAGAAATGTAATACATTATGTGGCGGGTAATATTAAAATAAAGATTCATCTGCGCTCATAATACACATAAATAACGTCGAAATTACAAAAAATTGAAAGAGTTAGCAAATATCATTCTTAGGTCCAACTGAAATAATTATCGGGAGCTTCAGTTTCCTACCCGGTCTTGGTGACGCTGTTATGGCGTTCTAGTGCACAAAGTCGTTACTTGCGGGTTCGACATTGGTTAAGATATGGGTGTTTTTCCTATGTGGTAGTAATGTGGTTCTCTCTCTCTCATATCATCTGTTTCCCATGCGAACGTCATCCCACTCATCATCCATCTGCCATCGTCACCCTTCATGATCACCCTAACATCCTTTACACCATGAAGAGCGACGACAACCGACCAACGCCATCACATGCATAGAAACGGGAAGGAGATAAAGGTGTCAGTCGCTTCCCTCCGGGAGAGATGGCTCAGTGCATCAATCTGATGTCACTGCAGTCCCTCTGACCGGGTGGTCCTAGGTTCGAGTCCCGACGGCGGCAGGATTTTCGACACTAGCTTGTCAGCTAGGTCGAATTCAGTTGCTGTCTGGAGGAGAATTCTAGCGGCCGGCTGCTCTGATCGGTAGTTTTCCGTGGTTTCTCCGATCAACACCAGGCGAATGCCGGAGCAGAACCCTAACAAACGGGCCACGGACCGCGCGCGATCTTTCCTTCCTCTCCTTTCCTCTTACACACACACACACACACACACACACACACTTACACTATCACATATGTCGGGAGACCGGTCAGGAGCTTACAGCTTGTCCCGGCTGGGGCGGTGCCCCGCTGGTGAGAGATACCTGGTTGAGGGGAAACCCCGCTAGTCGACGGTCGGGTGCTAGTCGGGTGAAGGTCGACGCCAGATCTCGTCATCCTACGGGGAAAAGATCATCGCCACGCACTACACTTACGGGACTAATGGCCAAAGTAGTTGGCGCGCCCGGAAACACGCGCAATCAATTCCCTCTCCCACCCCTCAGAAGTGAGTGACGCAACGTCGTCCGCTTCGACGCCACCCTCCATCAGCCCGCTCTCGTCCCGATGCAGCGGGCAGGCCAGCCACGGCCGGGTGGTCGCTCGGCCCGCTGCGCCGCCGCGCCCATGGCGGGCTATTAAAATGCTCGCGCGCACTCGTGGATTGCGCCCTTCTGCGGGAATGCCAGCGCGAGGAAAACAGCTTTTATTGCTCCCAGATGCTGCGCGCCCGTACGACCCGGTCGCGCCGAGGCGCGCTGACGCATACCTGGCGCAGGCGGGTCCTGGGCGTTAATGAAGAAACGCGCGTGTCTGGCACAGCACGCCCAGCCCCGCGCCGTGCTGCCCACCCGACCGTTCGCGAGGCCGAGAGCAAGGGGAGGGGGGGGGTAAGGGTTTCGTTCGCTGGCATGACGAGGAAAAACTGCGCTCACTTCAGAGAAGGATGGGTTGAGGGAGCCGGTGGGGGGACAATATTGATTTGACGACCGTACGAGCCGCGAATATATTTTGTTGAATGCGACAATCTGCCACAGGATGACAATCCAATCACGAACATTACGTGATGCGTAATTTAAACAAGACAGGCGTAGGGAAATCTTATTTCCATTCAGTTCGAATGCCATGTATGATTCGAAACGTAAAATGCATCTTTGTGTTCTTGAAATATAAAGACCGAAATTGCACATTGGATTCAAACGCACTAATGAAAGTTGGGGGAACAAAATACGCGAATTACGTTTTACGCTACATTTTGCTGATAATGTTTGTGGAAACCCTTCAAAAGCACATTAATAAAAATGGAATTCTTCTGGAATTATGATTTAACAACTGTTTATCGCATCAGTAACGGAAATAAAAGTTGGAGCTTAGAATGAATCTGAAAAAAATAGTTCACACAACAGCACATAACGGAACCATTGCTTTACTGCCAATTTTAAACCGAGAAAATACTAAATTCCTTGTCGAACATATAGCACTTCAAGCAAGGTTTGGACACGAAGCAATTCTTCTTCTAAAGAGCAATTCGTACAAAAAGATTTTACGAAATTTCCTCAATCAATCAATACATGTTGTAAATACTTATTTTATAAACACCCTATTTGTTCTTCCATTCAATTATACTGTCAGACAATGGAGAAAGCTCTGGATGTAATAAAAGAGCAGTAGTTGGAGTTCTTGTACTTTCCATAAATTACTTCATGCTCATGATTTCTCTCTCTAAAGAAATTGTTTTAAGATATTTCCTTGTCATTGGTTTCTACCCGGACTGAAGTTAACTAGAAGTCTTTTCCTGTATTTGTTAATGTTACAGACACTACGTTGGGCTACACGACATCGTTTACAATAGTTAAAAAAAAGTCAGACTGTACGTTAACGAAGGAAACTAAATTGCTAACGTGGATAATCTTGGCTGTCCGGGTGATCTTGGCTGTCCGGTGTCTGGATTGCAATCCAACCCTGAGGAAGACCACGATTAGATGGCAACACAGCCTTCGACGCGGCGTCACCCGGACAGCCATGATTATCCACATAACTCCGGCCGCGGAAGCCTACGACTTTAAATTGATAACGTTATGTTATTACTCCGATTTCTAGAACAAAATTTATTAAATAACAGAAGGTAAATAAAGAATACTGTTTACTCACAAAAAGTGACTGGGATACTTGTAAGTTTTTTTCCTTTACAATCAACGAAGGACAGGTTAATCCTGAACCATAGGGCATAGGGCGGTCAGTAACAGAACAGATGCGCAAGAAAATGTTCACGGAAATTGGAGGGAGGCTGAGGCGAGGCGAAGCACGCGAACGGCCCATCTCACGACCCCGGCATCTAGTAGGTAGGGAACCGCTACTTTCTCACACCGCATCGTTCAGTCGCCACATTTTGCCGGCCACGCGCCAGGGCGTCGCAGCGGCGGCGGTGGCACTTTTCTCTTCGCTGCTCTCTGGTCACGTAGCCACCCAGCTGTTCCGCCACTGCTCGGCTCCATACACGCAAGCTTCACCGGACCGACACCAGTCCACCGACCGCCTCTCTTCGCTGGCGGCGCGAGCCCCGTGGCCCCGCTTGGCCGTCGCCCATGAGGAAATACGGACGGATCCGAGGACAGTGCAAGGGCGCCTCATTCGTACCCTTCAGCAGCAGGCACCGCCGAGGTGGCGTCGGCAACGGCGACGACCGTCCGCGGCGGTGGTTGCGGAGCGGAGCCAGCTCCGACGGATCGAAAATACCTCTCGGGCGTGCGTTTTGCAACCCGTGGTAGCGGTGGCAGCGTTGCTGGCGGCGGCGGCGGCGGCGGCCTCCTGGCTCGAGTGAATCCAGGTGGCGTTGACGGGGCCAGGGGGCGCAGGGTGTGGGGCGTACGCGGCGTAAGAAGGGCGCGTCGCGTCGCGTCGGACGGCCGAGTGCCCCGCGCCCCGCCCCACCCGCCCTCTTCCACTCTCCCCTGAGGAACCACCGCCGCAGTCGTCAAGGCGCGGAGCGTCGCGTGCGCGAGCGAGGCGGTGGCGTTCGGAACGAGGGGCGTCCCGGCCCGGGCGAGATGAAACGGCTGGTGGCTAAGCGGGCGGCGGCGAGGTGCTCTTCGCTGGCGCCGGGACGCGTCACCGGGAGGGGACAGGTGGGACAAGAGGGCGGGGGCCGCAGTGTGGAACCAGCGCAGCGCAGGAGGGCGGGGCTTGGGCAGAACAGTGCTGGTCGAGCACGGTTTCGGAATGGGACAGGGTGGCTGGGGATGTGGGCGGATGGGATGGGCGGGTAACGGCGGATCTGGACGTGCAAGGCCGAGCGGAGCAAGGCGTGGCGGGATGCTGGGTGGCGGGAACGGACCGTGCAAGGTACGGCAGAACGACACAGGCCTGGTCTGTGTGGGGCCGAGTGGGAAGCGGGAGACAATGGAAGGGGCAGTGCCACTCACACGCGTGCCCCGCGTCCGCGGGTGGCGCACGAGTCATCGCACGCACGAACACACATCCACCCGCCCAGACGCAAACACCTGACGCCAACCACCAGCGCCACAGGCGGAGGCGTCGACGATAGCTTAATGGCTGGTGGGGGTGTCTACTCAGAGGTAGGGGAAATGACAGAGGTCTAAAGTGAAGCGTTGGCAAGGTGACCACACGGCAACGAAAGCAGGTTCATAAAAGTAGGAGGAAAGGTTGATGCTGGCACGAGGCAGAGGAATTCGGTGGAAGGAGACACGTGCACCACATCTCAAATTTCTAGCATCAAGGAATCTGAAGGCGTGCCTCCGCAAACTTCAACGAGGAGCTACATTGCAGCAAAAATTCAAGTGCAATTTAGTGACACTTTACGATCGAAGTATTTTGAAAGTACCACTAAACGACTACTAAGTTGGTATTACTATGTACATCAAACATTTTCTTTTACCAACTTTTCCAAGTTTAACATGTTCATGAAGTAAATTAGACTTATTAACAAGAACTCGTCGTTTTATGCTAACGACACATACTTGCATACTTCAGTAGTATTTACGTATAGGTGCCTCCGAATGAACTTCTAGAACATGCAGGGAGTTGAAAATTATCACTTTCTGCCCATGAGCAATGCGAAATCTCATATAAGGATATTATGCATGTGGCATTTGCCCCCGATTGTTTGGCAATTCATCTTACTTTGGTGTTTGGCAGGTGTACGAAATCTGACTACGTCAGAACGTGTACCAGTCACACACAAGTAAACGATGAGTTGCCTACCAATAAGAGGCAATTAAGACTTCATAATGTTAAATTATTTATTATTAAAATATTATTTATTATTAAATAATTTAGTTATTAATTATGTAGTATTATTAATTATTTTTACATTGCTGCATCAATCAATGGATTACAGGATAATTCATCACTGTTGTTGTTATTATTATTATTATTATTATTATTATTATTATTATTCCATATCACGACTACAGATGTTATGAGTCGGCTGAATATAACATCTACTCCAGGTTGCAACCCGCTACCTAAGGAGCAGATTAGGGACTGTCGGTACCTCTACAATACTTTGCGCAAAATGTGAGCTGTGCCAAATAAATAATAATAATTATTATTATTATTGTTATTATTATTATTATTCCTATTATTATTACTTTCCGCACATAAAATGGAAACCCGGAGAGGCGGTTGGCATGCGCTGGCCGCCGGGCCTCGTGCTTTGCGGCCGGGTGGGCGGCGCGGCGCGGTGCTGTGGTGGCGTGCACCGCGAATGCGCCCGCGAGCTCTTCCACGTGCAGTTGGGGCTCATTACGACGGCGGCGGGGACGGGGGCGGGGGCGGAGCGCGGCCGCGACCGTTCGCCGCCCTCTGTGAAAGGCGGCCGCCGACCCAGGGGGGAAAGTGGAGAGAGGGCGAGGGGAGGAAGAAACGAACCAAGAAGAAACGCGGCGCCGTAGAGGTCGTGGAGAGTGGCGCGGGGCGAGAAGCGGCGGCGGCGGCCGGCCGGTCGGTCGGTCGGTCGGCGTTAGTGTCTCGTGCCCGATCGATTCGCGAACGGATGCGACGGCGACGGAGATGCGCGCTTCGTAGCACCTGCAGGAAACGGCTTCCGCCGGATGCGACACCGATTCATTCCGCGCGTTTGAATCAGTCTAGGAGACGCAACTTGAATCAGTTCAGGAAACGTCACTTGGAGCCTAGTACCCAGCGCAATGACCTTCCTCATCAGTAGACCTCAGAGTTTAGGACAAATGCCTATTTAGTTCCTTTAGTATGTTGTGGAAAATAACTGCAGATGTTTACGAAACATTAAAACATAGGTCTACTGTAAGCATCTAATAGTGCCTAAAATGACCTAAAGGGCGGTTGGTTGGCTATTTTAATGTGTGTTTGCCTAAAACAAGTAATTTTCAAGAATTATTATATTTTAAATGCTAATTTTTGAACTTTTTTTACTGAAATGCGTATAATTTCCCGAAACGTAAATGTTATGCGATCGAATACGCAATCGACTACGCATCGAATCTTTCACTCAACACTACAAACACAAGGAGCTCTGCAAGTCAATAAAATAAGGATGTTTCACGCTCGTCGCCGATTAGCACGCACTTCTTAGGCATTTGCACTTATTCCTGGTGCAGATGCACTGTTGACAGGATGAAGTTTATCGCTGCAGCACGTCGTCTTGGAAATCCAGGCGAGGAAAGTCAGATATGTCACGCAAAAGCCTACTGTCGGAAACGCGAAGATTACAAAAGACGGTCCAGTGTTTAAATGGGTCGTGTAGTACAAGATTGTTTTGTTTGGGGGGGGGGGCTATGTTCCAGAAGTGAGCCTAAGCAATGTGATTAAGTTTTGTTTGCTCCTTTAAATCCATGTCAGTGGAAAGTTCGTTTTCAGCTTTCAAAATGATTTTAACAAATAAAACACATCCTTACTGTAGAAAATTTGTAGAAAATATTGAATATACAGGTGAGTCACGTAACTTTGGCACCTCCTGTAACTTCTGAACGGTCGAAGTTATTGAAATGTAGTTTTAACGGAAGTGCATGAGAACATGGGACCAATTGACACGTGTATTCATCATTATTTTTTCACTTTTTTTACGAGATATTTGAAGTCACTTTGTTTTTTCAAATGGAACTTTACATATCTTTTCAGTCTATCATGACGAGCGTAAAAAGACGAATCCAATGATTTACATATTGGCGTATGTTAAATAAGCATTTTTTGAGTAATTTTGATTTTTTTGCGACTAGTGTTTAACGGCTATTTTCAATGTAACAGTTCGCCACATAAGGTCACGCAGCGGTCCACCAGCAAACGCGCGCTCGGAGAAGGATTGGATTTTCAATGTTTGAAGATACGAAAACATATTCCAAATATTCACGACTGGTTGCAGTTTTGATTCCTGAACTCTGCTTTCATTACACGAAAACGACCCATATTTTAGAAAAATTGTAATGTGTTCTTATTTAAATAACTAATTTTGACGAATATATTTAATTAAGAAGAAATATATTCTTCAAAATATATTTCGTTTCTAATTTCGAAAATTTAGAGAATTCGACGAAAATTGATGCTGCGTCAATTTTTTGGTGTATTTAGTTATATCTTGAAAAATCCAATAAAAAATTGAAACCATTGAGAACATTTTGAAAATGTCGTCAGAGATTAATGTAATGTACCCCAGAAAACAAAATAAACGTGTCGAATTCAAGAGGCCACGAAATCAGCCACATCAATCGAAGAATATTTCCATTTTGGTGAAAATCCTGCCGACGATTTAGCCGCTAAAGTTGTTCACAGAGAGACGACTTTTTCGGTATCACGGAACCACAAAATGTGGATTCTGGCAACGGATATTAGAGAAAGTAACTTACCACACATAGGAACAATACAATTATTCACCTTTTCTGTATCAGACCCTACAATACGATTTTGTGTGCCGAAAAAGCGTTGTTTTTCGTCGCAGTATTAGATAACTTTTTCTATACTACGTAAGTAGTATAAGAGAAAGTAACTAGCTGTACTACGAAATGGCACAGACCTTTTTAGATTAGTTACTTTCCTTTTCTTTTCTTTTGAGTCTGGGGTAGTTTTTTCGGCTAGAAAATTAACAATGAACTCTACTGAGATGTGTTTAACACATTAGTTTCCACACCCAAAAAAAGTAATTATCAAATTAGATTTTATATATACTTTTCGTTTCAACTTAGAATTAGAAAACACATGCAAGTTGTTTTTAAAATTTTATTTTTATCAGAAAAATGAAAAATTTAATGTTGTGTTTGCACAACTTTGGGAACACACGAGAAGTATTAAAATTAAGACTCATTCCCATTCCATCTTCGCTTATTGGACAAAAAATGATCTAAATATTACAAATTCTTTCTGGAATATTATTTGAAAAGAAACATAACTCACAATTATAAAAATATAATAAAACAATTAATATATATATATATATATAATTATTTTTCATGAAATTCCTAAAATAATTTACATTGACTGAAACATTGCATTTTGAAGAAAAATAAATCCACATCTGAGATTTTTAGTATTATCTTTTTTAAATGTTCTTGTTTATACCATCAAATTTGACTGCATCAGTCAATGCTTGGTGGTCTTCCTTTTTCTATATCTGGAAACACTGGAATTTGTAGGTCGTTGTCAGGTGCTTCAATGGATGTTTTCGTGAATGTGACATATTGCTTACAATTCTGTTAAATTTTCGGGCATTTCCAAAATAAGGTAATTACCATACACTCATCAATCGATAATCTATGCGCAAATATTCTAAATTGTTTAAAATTTTTATTCAAATGGTCAAAACACGGCCCCAGTTAGGCAAATTTCTCCTGTTTGTCTAATCTACCATTATCTGAGACACGAAGAAACGTTTTACTTCTTGAAACGGTTTCTAGACATGTTTTTTCTTACAATTGGAAGTTCTTTATCTTCATCTAAACTCCAATACATTTTAGATTGAGGTAGCGTATGATATCCTGTCAAAATTAGAATAGCGAGAAACTACACGTATATGTCATATTGAAATAGAGGGCATTTTTATCACGCGCGTACTTCACAGAAAAATTTACAATCTGAGTAAGTAAATCTTTAGTAACGATTTCTGTTCTGCTCACATTACCATACGCTTTTTGTAAATGCTCTAATTTCATGTTCTACATCAGATGGTACCCGACGAAAACCAGGTGTGTGTGTACATATACAGTATATAAGTTATTTTGGATAAAAATTTACGTCAATTGAAACAAAAAACTATGGTCATTGAAAAGTGTCTATTTCGATAGTTTTAACGTAAAACTGGCCATATTCGAACAATATGACAACAAATAATATGACACACCGTTTGAGTCAAAGAAGTATTGTTTGATGATCATAAAATTGTTGCGAGGTAACGTGGGGACCACCTCAGCCAAAAATTCCGTTAATAATAATCAGATTAAATAATATTTATTCGTTATTTTCTAAACGTAGAGAAAAAAGGGCGAAAATGGGGTGTTTATGGGGTTAGTGGCACCCCTAAATCAATTTTAAGAGCTGTTTCATTGATGCCATGTTGTTCTTGCATCGAAAACTAACTTTTTTCACCAAGCCACTGAATTCAAATTTTTTTCGATACAGCCTAATATAATACATTATATATGCATCTCGATGAAAGCTCCACAAGTTTCCACACGGAAGTTTGTTTAATGGAGCCCTCAACATCTCCTCTGAATGTAAAGGTTCTTTTTATATTTCACCATCCCTGCAATCTTTACACCTGATCTCACAATAAAAAAAGAAATTAAAAATAAATTTCTTAATATATAAAGTAGGTTTACAAAGTATTTCTGGATACCCGGTAGTGAAATAGAAGTAGTATTACTATCATTTAAGCTACACAAGATGGCAGGATATGAGGGAAGTTTACTAGGAAAGATGGCAGGTCTAGTTGGTGGCAATAATTCTAGGAGGCAAAATTTGAATTCAACTGCTAGTATTTTACGGCAAGCACTTGACACTTGCGATCAGCAAACTGCATGTCGCCAGGTGACCTCTCACATTCATCAAGTTAATGCGGTCTTGCGAAGAGAGCTCGCGAGGAGATAACGACAAAGGTGTGATATACAGACAAAATCTCGACATGCACTGGATACGGTAACATTAATGTATCTGATTAACACATGATCAAAAGAGCCCCATTAGTTTCCATGATAATGAAACGGCGTCTTACATTTCTAATCAAACAAGTATTTTAACTGGATCGAAGGAGTAACTTAACCTCCAACAACTTTTTTATATTTTTCGCTTTATTGGTGAAGTTATAAGCTCCCTTACCGCATAAATTTAATGGGACTCCTTTGGTTTTGTCCGAGCAATTTATTTTCGAAATTTTCTGTCCATCAACAGTTACGTAGAGAATACCACAAAAGCGGTGTCATAATACTAAAGTATAATTAGAGATTACTAAAGTAATATGCAACTATACACATTACATAATTTACAATAACAACTACAATATCAAAAATCTACTTTGAAACCATTTTTTACCACAAGATAAATATTAACAGAGGAAGTATACTTCAGGGAAGACATACTTTGTGGATATGAGCAAAAGAAGAGGAATGGAGATGTGAACTACAAACAAACTACATAAACCAATTGTTGCACAAACATGAATCCACTAAAAAGTTTCATTTGCTATCTCACACGCTAATTCGCATCTCCACATAGCAAAGAACAATGAGTTTACTACGAAGAAGCACAAAATAAATGTCAACACGTCAAATAAAATAGAGAGCTCTGTTACTGAATCAAAGGAATAATTACTATGTACGCGTAGAACCTCTAACAATAAGTAATAATAATATTCTGAAATTAGCGAGCGTTGAATTTTCATACACATGAAACACGGTGATGTGATGCGCAACACGGCGTTACGCACTAGAACAAAGAAAACAAAACTACCAATAAACATACTACTCGAGTACGTTTATTATTGTTTAAGAAGTTCATTAGTCATTACACACGGATTTCGCTGAGAATTAGAATAAACAGTTGTACTCAATAAACACTTAAACTAGTGGTGCTTCAGAATGGCACAGACTTTCCCGTATTACTTTTCTATTTCCTTGCGTCTGGGCTAGCTATTCGGAATTGCCACATACTCGTGCTAGCTGCTACCTATCGCCGCCCAAACTACATTTTTTTTGACATTTCCTTAATTTTTCGGTTTCGTAATAATAGAACGGAAATATTAATTTTAAAATATTAAAGAACAGTAAAACCTCGTACTAAATGGCAATTTTCTTTTAAAAATTTGTAGCCGCTTTTAAGAAAATGACGTTTTTAGCGCTACTAAAAATGCGAAATTTAAAGTTCTTTTTCACAACAAATTTTTGAGTTTCAAAAAACTATTTGAAGTCATAGAAGAAACTATTTGAATCTATATTGTTATCATCGTCTTGTAAATCAATATTCCCTTTCCATTTGCCATTCGGGGTCCAAAATTTAGCACTTCAGAAAAACATGCAGCCCAGCATTTTAGTAATTCTTCTTTCTCAGTTATTAGATTTCCTGTACTGTTTTTACAGGCTGACATTGGTTTATCTGGTTGATTAATGTATTTCTTTACATCTTTATAAAATGTTCGTGTTTGATTCTTTCTTTGTGCAGTTTCTATTTCCTGAATTCTATTCTCCAGCCATTTTTTTCTTTTTCTTTCTGCAAATAGTCCTTTTTTCTTTGGGCAGCATATTTTTCTTTGCTTGCTCTAGTACCAGTCTCCAGCCATTTCTTTCTCATGTTATTTTTCTCTTATACTGATTTCCTACATTCCTCATCCCGCCATTCATTTTTCTTTCTTTTATTTTCAGTTCCAATTGTCTCACTTGCCGCTTCTATTACGAATGATTTTGTTTTCCCACTCTTTATCTATATCTTCTTCTTCTTGTTTTGCGTCCATCTTCTCAAACATTTTTGTTCTATACTCTCCTAATTTATTCTCATTTAATAAATTGATGCGGTTCCATCTTTGTAGAAGGGATGTTTTCAGATTGATGAACATTAACTTTTATTTCACTATATTTTAACAAGGAAATTGTCAGTGTCACAATTGGGACCTCTAAGAGATCTGACATCCTCTATTGGCTTTCGTTTAGTAAAGTTTACAGACACATGATCAATTTGATTGATAGTCAAGTTGTCTGGAGAGACCCATGTTCCTTTATGAATATCCTTATGTTGAAATTGCATGCTTGAAATAATCATTCTATTCATAATAGCGAAATTAGCCAAAAGATCACCATTGTTGTTTGATTCCTGGTGAAAGGTGAGAGTTCCTACAACCTCTCTGTATCCCGATTCTTTCCCTACTTGTGCCCATCACCCATCACAATTAATACATAATGTTTTGGTATCTGATCAACTAGCTTTTGCAGTTCTTCACAGAACGTTTCTTTCACTTCTTCTTCCTTTTGTTCAGTGGGTGCGTAAACATTAATTACGCTTATATTGAAGAAGCATTCCTTTAATTTTTAATCTGCACATTCTTTGATTGACTGGTTCGAAACCTAAAAAGCTTTTCTCCAATTCTGTCATAACTAAAAAACCGGTTCTCATCTGTCCCAATTTCTTTTTAGTACCACTATAGTATTGTGTGTATCCTTTCTTATTTAATTTACCAGAGCCCTGCCAACGTATTTCTTTTAATACCGATATCTTTCTCCTAGTCTTTTTTAATTCATCAGCAATCTCTTGCATTTTCCCCGGCTGCAACATTGTAATGACATTTCAGATACCCAATATCAAAAAATTATCTCTTGTCCTTTTAACATGCCTGTTTCGTCTTACATTAGTGTCCGGCTTATTCCTTTATTGAGCTTTGGAAGCAATCTATATTTTTTGTACGGAACAGGTTGCTGGCCTGATCCCAACCGCCGATTTCCTGGAGGACCGGAATTTCTCTAAGGTTTACTCCTATAGTAGGATTGTCTTCACTACGACTGTGGAGTTATTCCTACCCCTTGGTTTTCTGTCGGGGTTTTCCTTCTCTTAGCCTTCTCCCTGCAAGCCAGCAGGTTGGTTTTCTGTCAGGGTTTCCTTTCCTTATCCCAATGCTCCCGTTTTAAGGCGCCGGAGACTCGCCCTCGTCCTGCTCTCATTAGCTACTCTCTGATTTCTCACATCAGAGGGTACCCAGGGCCCGCCACGTGGAGGAGAGAGCAGGGCTTGCCGACTTTGACCCAATATCGGGCATTCCTATTACAGGAAGAGACAGACTTTCAGCATGGCACAGAGTTTCCCGTATTAGTTTTCTGTTTCGTTTGGTCTTCGCTAGATATTCGGACTTGCCAATACTCTTGACAGCTGCCATCTATCGCCGGCCACACTACATTTCTTTGACATTTTATTAATTTATCTGTTTCCTAATAGTAGAACAAAACTATTAATTTAAGAATATTAAAAAAACAATTAAACCTTGTACTAAATGGCAATTTTCGTTGAGAAATTTGGAGCCGTTTTCAAGAAAATGGCGTTTAAGCGGTACTGTAAATGCGAAATTAGAAACTCTTTTTCACACAAAACTTTTGAGTTTTCGAAAAAACTTCATTTGAAGTCATTTGAAGCACGGACACTCACAAATTCAATAGTGTTTACAAATTGCCGGAAATGTGCATTTTAACGGTATAAGAAAACTTTGAAAAAATTACATTTGTGTAATTTTTGAAAAAACAAAAGAAAAAGATCTTTACGTCATATTAAAGAGTGCAATTAGCACAATCCGTTCCAAAACTTTGAAGAAAACATTTGGAGCCATTTATGAGAAAATTGAGTTTGAGCGTTTTTGAAAATGCGGAATTTTCAGCTAGTTTTCACACAAAACTGTTGAGTTTTCGAGAAACTTTACTTGACGTTATTTAAAGCACTTGAACTCATAAATATAATAATGTAAACAAATCGCCACTAATGTACATATTAACGACGTGAGAGACTAGTCAAAAAAATGACATTTTTGTAATGTCATCTCGTAGAGCACATTTAGCACTCTCCCTACAAGAAGTTTCAAGAAAGAATTTAGAGCCGTTTTTGAAAAAATCAGGTTTTTGGAATTTTTAAAAATTTCAAATATTGCGTGCAATATTTGCGCAAAAACTACTAAAAATTTCAAAAAAAATGTACTTTACCTTAATGAAGGAACTCACTTTGGACAGCAAATTTTATTGGAAGGAAAAAACTCTATCTTCAATTTTGTAGTTCTAGGAAGACACCGAAAAACTTTAAACCTTTTGCAATTTTCGAAAATGTAGAGTTAACCGTGAAATTGAGACCTATGCCACTTTTATGAGTGTATTTTACCCTATTCTTACAAGAAATATGAACAAAAAATTTTGAGCCGTTTTTGAGAAAATGTTGAAAATGACCCGGGGGCTTCATGTAAAGTACCCCCGAATTTTGAAGAAAGATTTTCAAAATCGCGGCGCATCGAGTGGACGCAGATTGACCGGGGAATATTCATTTTGGAAGAAATCGCACGTATGGTTTAAGCGCTAGTGTTGTTCAAAGACTGACTGACGGACGGACGGATGGACGGACGGACGTTTTGAAGAAGAATAACACTTTTTCGGTACTGAGGGACCCCAAAATGTATATTTCCGTTAAAATCTCGAAATCGATTTTCCGCAGCATTACATACATTTCCCTATACTACATATATTACTCCGTATATACGTACGTATACGGGAATGTAAAAATCCTACGCATGGTTTAGGCGCTTAGTGGTGTTCGCAGGCGGACACACGGACAGGTGGATAGACAGACGGACGCACGTTTTGGAAGAAAATAACAACAAACACTTTTTCGGTATCACGGGACTCCAAAACGAGTCCGTCGAAATGTCAAATTCGATTTTCCGCAGTATTACGTAACTTTCTATGTAGCTAGTGCGAATATATCTCCGAAGATACGTGCGTATACAAGACAGTAAACATTAGATTTTCAACTGTAACGTTTAAACGACATTTTTATGAAATGTGTGTTCAGGTGATAAGTTTCTGTTCTTTTCACATTGTGTCGAAACGTAACACAGAAGTGGTTACATACATCCATACGATGGTCCTATACAAGTTAGCAATGCGAAGATAAAACTTTGAATTCATATACACTAATCTGTTCCAGGAATTATATCATTATCTCTTTTAATGAAAGGGATCTATTCTTTTCTACCTTAATTTTCACGAGTCAATTTTGAGCGAGGGACGGCGTCGAATTCCAAAGCAGGGAGTAATGTTTGACGAAACCAAAAATGTTTAATTTTCTTTTATGTTAATAACAATATGGTGATAAGGAAATGAGCGTCTTTCCCATTGAAAATTCTTATGAGACACGAAGTATAATTTCAATTTTTATTTTGATGAATTTTGAACTGCTACCAGAGAATACATAAACCATTTGAATTAAATCACTGTGAATTCAAAAGCTGCTTAAAATTTAAAAAGAAAAATGAGTAAAGAGAATAAAAAAATACTTAGGCAGATACATTTTTTATTTGAGAAGTCAAAACACGACCGAAATTTAAAGCTGTTCCAAGCAGATTAATTGATGTGTTTGGGTGCATACCCGCATTTTCCCCCTCAAAGTATTCCATCCCCAACACCCTCAAGTATAATATTTTTACGAGCCCACGTGTCAGTCTATTGCGCATCACGTATTTATCTTTGGTGAAGACCTGTATGTCGTGTACGTTTTAAATAGCACTGTCGGCCAAATGCGACTGCAGGCCTGGACGGCGTGGGCGGACGACGGACTGCAGCGGGCGGCAAGGAGCAGCCAACGGAGGAGGAAGGTGACAGATACTAGTGTGACATCGTGGGTTACACAAATCGCAGACAAGATAGCTTTGGCATATACATAGTTTATTTTCATATACATATGTGATCCGTACCATTTACTGTAGGAGCATTCACTCCCCGTGAGTATCTGCCAAATACCACACACACCGTTCGACACCGCGTGGTCTTGTGACCGCGCAATCCCATGTTCTTGCGACACATCTGGTGCACAGGGTGGCACATACCCTGTCCGTCTGGGCCCTTGGGTTTGTTCCTCCCTTCTTCCCTATTGTGGGCGCATGCCACACGTGTCCATTCTATGCCGCTCTTTACTGACTTCCCGCGTGCTTATAAGCTGTTGTTACATTATGTAGAACGACGTGAGGCTCCAAGAACAGACTCGGTCTCGTTCCTACTCTTTCCCGCACAGTCGTTCCAGTCAGTCGTAGCTACTACCGCGCTTACATGTGTCACAGTTTTCATTTATATTTACGAGAGGTACACAAACAATATCTCAACTTCAAGATCGCAAGAAAAGTCAACAAATTCGTTTTATATAGCGCGCCAGGAAAGTCTCTCCGTACCTATCCGAGACAGAACCTGCCGCCACATCCGCTTCCGCCTTCAGCTTCGCTGCTGCCGTGCGTGGTCCTTGTGTCGCATGCGTAGCATCACCTCATCCCTTCCTCCCCTGCTGCTTCTGCACCCGCTTTCGGACGGTCTCAGTGCTGCCTGGTGCTCGTGATACCAACATAATTTCTGTTGCTAGTACTCTCACCAGCATGATGACACTGCGGAGAGACCTTCCTGGAGCAGTGCCGCGAAATAAAGTCCATTAAGCAACTTTTTTAATCTATGCACAATCAAAACACAAAATCTATGCGCAATCAAAACACAAAATCTATGCGCAATCAAAACACTGATTTCAACGGTCCAAAACATGAGGAAAATGCTTAAATGTAGAGTCCATAGGTTGAAAGTTAAAAGAGTTAGAACACCACATATCTAAATACAATAATGTCACTATTATACGATTCCCGTTCAGTCAACAGAAGAAAAAAGTCGAGAAAATAATCCATTGAAAAACGGAGCACAGTTTTCTGTAAGTATCTTGCGTGCGTATAATTTCTTGCCGCAGTAGTAGAGAGTAGGGTTGTGCGTTGAGTCTCGTAGTTACCGATTCTAAGAACACTGAAACTTCCCTGAATTCAATAATATTTGGATTTGGTCGCCAAACATTGTATTTCTACTTCGTCACTGCCACTCTGAGGGTTAGTTGTTGCTGTGACTGCGTGTTCGTACACTGATATTGATGTCCGTAATTACTAATTACGGACATGGCCAGCAGCAGCAAAATTAGTGACAGCAGCACTTGAGTTTGTCAGCAGCAGCAGTAAAAATGCTGTTAAACTAAACCACACTTTTTTCTCTCAAAAACTAGCACACTACACGCACACTAGTAAAGAACAACACATAATATATTCAAGAATAACAGTACAGCAAATAAAACATTTTAACAAAAAGGTCTTAACAAATACTGTAATAATATAATACAGTATATACATACAATATTTTTACATACAAAGAATTTCAGAAAAGTTGGCTCTTTTCATAATGCAACAAGTAAATAGCAAATATTTAATGGCAGATGGCCTGTTCCTTGGCGGATGCTTGCTCTCGCGTGACGTCACATGAGGTGTAAGGAATGATTCACTGAAACGAGAAGTCTGTCGGAACGCGCAGTTTAAGAATATGAGAATCAGCTATTTGCATTTTCCATCCAAAATCAATTTAATTGTTCTTGAATTTTTCCCGAGTTTTTGGGTATTTAACGAAATCTTAGACACCTCTCTCTTGGCCAGGCTCCTTAGTTTTTCTTTCCATTTCCGCGCACTAGGGAAATTAGAAATGTTTATAGATACGTAATATCCTAAATCAAAAAGGTTTTGCATGACCCTTTACCAAACAAATTCGGATTATCTTTTTCATATCCGAGGCAGTCTCAGTCGCAATTACCTCGGACAATTGCGAGACTGCTGTAATATGGGCAAGCTTTGTACATACTCCACTCATTTATATCCGTCTACTAAAAAGATTTTCGTAACGCCACGTGACCACCGGGACTTCATTTCTCACGGCAATACCTTGTCGCACACGTAAACGCGAGGTAGAATTTAATCGACGAATTACCCTTTTACGAGAAAGGCTGCAAGTGTTTGTAGCGGGCTCGCCGACTGCGCTTGCAGCTACTGACTATGCAGTCCGCCCTCCTTCCGCCGCTTCTATTACCGGCTCCCATCACGCTACCTCGTCCCATCGCCCTGGGCAGGGCCGGCGAGAGCGGCTGGAGCGACGGCGGCGGCGGCGGCGGCGCGCCCGCTCGACGGACATGACCTACTAAAACTATGCATGATGAATGGGATCCCGGCGGCGACACCGCCGCCACCCCGGGCCCAGTGGCCGCGGGCAGGAGTTCACGTCCCGGAGGCGCCCCTCCACCGCCTGGGGTAATATATGAGCGCTGAAAACAGAGCAAAGGAAGCGCGCGCGCGGGCCCCCTCGCCCGCCGCCCCCCGCTGCTCGGTCGCTCGCCCGCCCGCCCGCTCGCGCGGGCGCGCCATATTTCGCGACGGCTGCGGGGCCGCCGCATGAAGTATGCGCTTGTTGATAATCCCCGGGGGTGCCGCTGCAGCTGCCCCTGAATTATACACGCCCGCCACGCGCTCCCGGTCGCCGCCCGCGCCCGTGCCCGCGCGGCCCGCTTGCGCCGCCAGCCACTTCAATCCGTCGGGAGAGAGCGCGGCGGTGGTTGCCACGAAAGCTCCCCGAGCAAGGCACGGAGGTGACGGCAATGAACCTGCAGCTTGTGATGACCGCGGAAGTAGTGGCGATTATTAATAAAGCTAACTACATGGTAAACCACTCCCACGACAATTTACTATGAAAGAGTAGACTAACGTACTTTGCAGAAAATAGAAAAAAAACCTGCAAATAAACCATTCAGAAGTTTTGAAAGGGTTCAGATAAATATGCTTTTCAAAACCTTCCTTAACCGAACTACTGGATACAAATTATCAGTCAATGCAATAATGCGAAGGGAATCGCTAACAGAATTAAGAAACTTCGCTAATCCGAAGGGAATCGTTAACAGAAATTATGATGACTGTACCAAAACGGACGAAGAAGAAAAGTAACGAATTGGACTTCTGAGGCGCGCCAGACGACGATGCGTAGGATATGTAGTGGTGACAAGAGGGTGAACAATGGGAACCTTCGTTGCTAATAGATGAAACATTGAAGTGTTATTTGAACTACAATTCACCTTCATTCTTAAAAGAAACTAGAAACTTAAATCGGCCGCTCTTTCGCGAAAGAACTAAATTTCCTTTCCCCGGAATCACCGTTCAGATGAATGGTCGAGGCGGCTGACGAGCCGGGGGAGTAAGACTGGAGGGTCGAATGACACATGATCGAAATTCACCGAGGGCAAGCGGGCGCGAATGGGTGTGGCAGCGAAGGGGGCGGCGTCGGGGGCGAACGCAGACAGACTGGGGTTCAACACCCGGCCGCGGCGACAGATTTAGGAGGTGGCGACAGCGGTGGGGTAGCACGCGGAGGGCGGCAGCTCGGAACGATCCATGGCCCCTCCGCAGTTCACCGCTGCCGCCGCCGCCGCCGCCGCCGCCGCCGCCCCCGGCCCTCCGCCTCAACGCGCCGCGCCAGAAAGACGAGGAACGACGATTTATTTCGCAGCTTCCCCTGAGCTGCGCGTTCGTATTTCTATGAGAGAGAAGGGTCATTAAACGAATGGATGAATGTTTTTGTCCGGCACGTCGTCGAGCGGAAAGAGACGACAAAAGGAACACATTTGACTAACCCGACAGAAAGCAGAAGAAAGAGGAAATACTACGAGTAGTTTTATTGAAGAGGTGCGCACCGAAGGCCAGTAATATCATGTTCCAAGATCAACCACACAGGATTTACTTTGAACGCTTTCGTACTTTCGCGATAAGAGTATTTTGCTTTAGCACTGTGAAGTCAATATATGAAAAATATTATCACTTCATCGAGAAATTATTGTACCACAGAATGTGGAAGACCAGGGCACTGATTAGAAAACACCATTTAATTAATAAGAAATTAACAAATTCACAATTTCTTTACGATAACACGTACGAACTAACACACTTTTCCGGATGCTTTCAAACTTATGTTCTCAGAACGAAAAAAAATTTAAGCGTGCATTGATTATATCAATATTAGGCCATTTTGTCTTTATTTCCGACGACATAAGACAACGTCTTCAAATACGCATTCCTTGTAACCCCAAATAACAACCGCAAACAAACAAAAAACAACAACAACAACATGGAATTTCATCCGCAGTCAGGATGCGAAATGACGGTATTGAGAGCGTGCTGGGGTTCACGCTGTTTCGTACACGTGTAATCCTCGCCGAGCCGAGCAAGTCGTCCCGCGTGTGTCCTAATGGGTCTTACAAATTCAGTCGCTCTTTGTATTTGACCGCCGCGCGCTCCGCTCGGGGTGCTCCATGCGTCCTGCACTGCGGAGTGGAGAGGACGAGGTGCTCGTGCGGGGCGGGGACCTGCGGGGCAGGGGGAAGGCACACGACGGCACGTGGAGACGCAGTGGATGCCAGGTACACATACGCGGACATAACTTTAGACAGAGAAGAACAAAAATCACGTGTGCTCTATTGATTCATATCCTCAGATTTTCCCTTATATGGAAGACATTTTAGAGTCGAATATATTTCAAATGAAAATTTAAATATAATTTACATTTGATGTATTTGGAAGTATTATGAAAATGTATTTCGGATTTTGACAGTTTATTAATAATATTCATAAAATATTAGCAGTATATATGAAATATTAAGAAGCACCAAACGATATTTAAAATACTATTCACGAAAAATATGAAGTAACTCCCATACTATAATATTTATGCAAGGGTTCTAATGATCGAGCGGCGACAAAAGGCCCAAGGGCCTTTGGCCCGAGGACTTTTTGTTGCCTGAGATCATTAGAACCAGTTAACGTCCGTGGTACATACATAATTTTATTTTTTAACTACTTTTAATGATTCAGATTTACTCATTTACTAATTAATTAGTTGTTAACTTTACTCGGTTTGTCTTTTCGTATTTCCCTCCCATAATTCCCTCCATAAGAGATCATGTAGCATCACTCAACTGTTTTCATATTTCCCTCGTAATCAGGATCCTTTCCATCCAGGTAAGTTATGCAGTGTTTATCGGGCTCCGCATCGAAGGTAATAACAAGCTACAACGTATCAGCAAAAAGAATACATCTATTGTAATTTTTGAACTGATACGCTGACACTATACCAGGAATTGACCGCCATCTCAATAGTAAATGAAATGAATTTCTTTACATTCCTTTCGAAATGAAAACGATGGCCGTATGCAGCCGCCACGCGCGGGTGCGCCTGGAAGGCGCGCGCGTCCACTGTGCGGGGTCGCGAGGGCGCGGAGGGGGGGGCCTGGGGGCGAGGTGCGTCAGTTCGATGCGGGCTGGCCTTAATCCCGCGTTACGGACGAGCACCGCTGTTTGCGGGCTCCGCCGCTCGCCCCGCCCCACCCACTCCCTCCTCCATCCTACCCCAATCCCATCCCCTCGGTCTTGGGAGCCAGACCGCCCGCCCGCCCCGCCCGCCCGCCTGCCCGCTCTCCAGCGCGCCCGGCGCATTTTCATGTGCAAACCGGGCACTGTGCAAAGAAAAAGACCAAGATAACGCGTGTATCACGTACGGTTACGTATGCGTCTAGACAGAGGATAAATGCGTTTGCGGATTCTTTGCCGCGCAACTGCACCGGGCTCTCCGCCGCCGCGGTCCCGCCCCGTCGGTGTACGAGGGGGGGGGGAGAGGGGAGTTCAGCAGACGGAGAGCCGGGCAATTTTGCATATACGCTAGTACGCGCGGATATCTGGGGCGGGCATCGTCATGTCACCTTAACGCGCCTTCCTTCCTTTTTAGTGCATGCCCTCTACTCCAACGCCCGCTCCTGCGAATCGTATTTATCAGCGTAAGTGGGGTACTCTTGAAATATACTGGTGGTATTGCATTCAAATTTCTGCAGGCAAAGCGCATTCGAACTAACGTATTAGAGTAAACGAAATAGACTCCTCTTTTTGTTATTAATAAGTTGAATGTTTTTTCTTCAATGTTTGGTGTGAATGTAAAACGGCAAAACGATTTATTACTGTTGGTAGGCAGGAAGGAAAATGACGTTTTTATCAACATGTTGTAGTATTGTTATTATTAGTAAAAATAGTAGGAAAATTCGAGACAAGTTGGAGGAACATTAACAACATTGCATTATGTACAACGAACTTTTGCAATACTGAAAGAAACAATCTTTATGAAACGTTTTATAAAGAATATAACGAAGAACGAATTATAAAGAATTCAAACGCTTTTACGAGATAATGAAATAACATTCGAGCTCCAAACACACAGTGAATCGAATCATAACATCAAGTTCAAATGGATACAACGTCGCGCCAGCCAAAAATATAAGCTCTCTTCACAAAGCTTCAGAAATGTTATTTACTCGTATAATTAAAATGCAAAATATGTTTCATTGCAAAACTATGGTTCGTTTTATTTTGAACAGACGAAGTGGCGTCACAACGTATAAAATCACATATTACAATATTTTTATATTACATAAGATGTTGGTCACATGTTTTTTTCTTATTTATATTTTTTTAATTTTGTCTAATATAAAAGACATACACAGATCAACATTATTCTTGAACCAAGTTCTACGCCAAGTTGGAAGGTGAAGCGAATGCAATGATTGCAAAAACACAACCTTATTCCAAATATATTTGAAGTTTTATTGAAATACAAAATAATACTTGAGAATTATTTTTAACACAGATTTCTTTAAAATAATGAACTGCACATTTGTCGAAATATTTGTATATTCAATATACAATGGCCCTTTGTGAGAAAAAGAAAAATGATCACAAAAAGTACATCTCCATGCAAAGAAGAAAAAAACAAAAAAAAATGAAATCTCTCAACACCTATTTCATTTGGAGAATTCAATAATATGTACGGAAGCAAGGCCACCAGTTGTAAAAATCGAAAGTAACTTCATCAAAATCAAGTAGCGAGAAGCGTAGGACGAAGCTCTTCCCTGGAAGTAAAAATATGCACGCTTTCCTTTTCGGCGTCCAATCGCTTTCAATTTTCAAGCGATCGATAACCACTTACAAGAAATGAAAGGGAAATTGGCGCAAACTACGACCGAGGGTGACATCCGTGAAACAAGAAGCGAAAGCTAATGTTATCTGATTTTCGATAAAATTAGTTTTTCTATGATCCTATTTTATTTTAGACAGTTTTTTGCTTTTTTATTTAAAAGGATTAAATAGACAAAGAAGTCACATAACAAATTTCATGTTATCTTGAACAATGCACAAAATGTACAAGATAACACTGTAAAGCAAACATGATTAATCCTCAGTAAAAAGTTGCCAGTACATAGCAGGAGGTGAAAAGGGACACCTTGCACAGAAACTAGTGAGGCTACAAGAAAAGTAATTACAAAATTGCACAATAAGTGCACAAATTTTCATATAGATCTGAACTTGTAAACACATCTCGCTTAATAATGCTATCAATAATTGATAGATTTCGTGTTTACAAAACAGCGAGATATCGTCATCGAAAAGGAAGACCAAAAGTACTGAGTGAAGAAGACAAAGGTTTCTAGAAATTAAGAAGGGCCCCAAATTAGTGCAGTAAAATCGGCGAGGAGTTCAGAAAACGTAAAGTTGAATCTGTATCAGCTAGTACAGTGCGCAATATTTGTTGGGAAAAGGACATCTTACACGTAAAATGATCTAGGGGAGTACAGTACATCGCACACAGCAATTAAATTTTGCAAAACAGTACCTAAATAAAGAATCTTACTTTTGGAATTCAGTCATATTTTCAAATAAAAGCAAAAATAACATTTGATTCCGACGGGAGACGCATGGAAGAGCATAAACTTACAGCAGAACTGGACCCTCAGCATCTTGTACCTACATGGTGGAGGTTCCACGGTATTATAGTCTGGGGTCGAAGAAGACCACAAGAGTGGGTCGTCCGCATGTAATCGATGGTGAGATGGGACACAAGACGTGTATTCATCCTCGTTAATGCGCTGGAAATGGATCTTCGAAATAACCATGTATTTCAAACACGACAGTGATCCGAAATACAAAGCTTTCAATACCATATTACTCTACAACACGAAAAAACAAAATCATATACTTCCTCAATTCATTGACATTAACCCTACAGATCATACGAGGAGTGTCCTCAGAATAAACAATAGAAAATACTGTATGCATAATAAATAAGGTCTTAAATATGCTCCGCTAAAATAATGAAGTTTAATTGACACCGCGACTATGGTAGAGTTTGTGAAATCTACGCCACGAAGACTGGAGGCAATAATCGAATCAAATAGAAACCCAATACGGTATTAAATAAGTATTATTTTTGTTAAATATAAGTGTACAATAACTTTTTATACGTACATAAACGGAGTATTTTTGTTCGTAAATATCATGAGGTTTGAAATATTTTGAGCTTTTGTAATATGAGAGAATGAAAAGTAGGATTACTGAAGCCTTAATTCTGTTATCACCACATTTCTAACACCTCGTTCATTTTATATACAAGCCTTTGTCATATTTTAATAGATGTACGATCTCTAATATATTTTTCTTCTATTCGTTTACCCAATTTCCTTTTGGTTGTCTAAGGCAGCTAAGAGGGCAATTGAACATTTAACTTCATATACAATATTTTCCGGGTTTCATTTTGTCATTTTTTTGTTTGAAGCAATGTTTTTTTGTTGTTGTTTTTTTACCTTTTCTGTCGAATTTTAATGTTGATATTAAAATATTTTTATATGGATTTGGTACAAAAGATATGGTAATGTAGGTATAATCCAACTTATGGTAGATTGTAATGATATTATTGTTTATTTGTTTAAAGCTATTTTTACTACTTATGTTAACGAATTACGATGATTATTAATGTTATGATTTATATAAATGAACGTTCGTCAAAATTCGAGGTCTTATTTTCTCTGTTCAATTTGTAAAATTTTCTATGTGAAAGTTTAATCCCCGTATTATCTAAATTGTACACAGTGCCAAAGTTGTTTAGCGAAGGATGTTCAAAAAGAGGGTCTAAAATTCTACCAGGCGTTGGCACAGGAAGTTGTTGATCATGATATTCAATGTTTTATGGATGTTGAGGCATAGGAATGCCCCTTCTGATAAGAACAAGATTCACTGCGAACAAAACTACTTTTCGCTGTGTTCTATTTTTGTATATGTACTACTGACAAAGCATGGTCATGCTGCAAACAATCGATGTAGCGATGTTGACAGAAATTCACGTTTTCTGGGTCCCGGATACAAAAAAAGTGTTAATTTGAAAAAGGAATTTCTCTTCGCCTGTCCCTTCTGGGGACAATCTCTTAACACCTAAACGTCACAGGTTTTTCTCCAAAATACTACGTTCGATCTTATGAATATTCTATGCCCTGATCTAGATCCTGGACAGATTAAAGAGACAGATGAATATGGCAAATGTTATGTACGGTTTATCTTCGCCCTTGAATTATATGTAAGATATAAACCAAGACGCAAATTCCCAGGGGCCTAATTTTTCCCTCAGTAATGACATGGAGAAGAAATTAAATATAGGAGTATGGTAATCGATAGTCAATTATTTGCAATGGCCCCAGTGTTCGGATTCAGCGAAACGGATTATTATGAACGCTTGTTGAAACTTCGAATAAAACGAATTTCACAATTCAGCTAGATAGCAGATGCAGCCACAAAGCAAGGAGCTACACTGCTTATGGCAGGCTTATCAACCCGAACCCACACGAGCGAATTACCCGCCTGAGAAGCGCCGCGCTCTTACGAGCACTGGGAACTTCCCCTTCACTTTGCTATTATTTCCCCTCCATATCAGAAAGGGGTATACATGCGCAAGCTAAAGCGGGGAATAGTGGATTCAAATGAAAATGTCACAACCGAGATTTGTATTATGTATTATTTATATTCTTTACTAATTTTTACTATTTCATGTTTATTTTCTTTTTAAATTTCCGCCTTGTATAAACATTTTGGCCAAGTGTCAGGAATATGTTTGAATGTCAAATTCGTTCCTTGTTTTCGTTTTCTGATAAGTTCAATTAAATGATTCAGTTATTATGGTGCATAGTAATAATGTGAAATAAATTAACAAGTTTCTGTACAATAACAATTCACGCTTACTGGCGGACAGCTCAGACAAGAATCTTTGTAAAACCTCCTAATCAGAGCGAAGGAAGTTAATATTATTGTACTCTTAAGTAACGTGATAAACAGATACTTTCAAGGAAAAATCAAAATGTTTACTATTCCACTCAATTTACAATTTGAAATCTGATTGATGTATTATTTCATTTGAATGGACCATTTATTGCTTTAGTGCCGTAAATGGGAATCAAATAGCTTTCGGGACAATAGCTGTCAACCGACTTCCCCAAAATATTGTCAGGAGCGAAGTATTCAATGCTGGACCGCCTCCCCAGGCCAATTTGTACACCCTCACTTTTAAAGCTCGTGCCAGTTGCTGTGGACCCAGTGCCTGCGAACTCTAGTATTGTCCAATTTAAATAGAGTAACTTGTGACCATATAGTTGTAACTTATGACCAATAGAGTAACCATCAGCTGTAATGCTTTTTTCTAGTCGGGAGTTTCAATGCCAAAAAATGAAGTCGTAACATAGCTCCTGATTGGATAAACGCGAGCAGTTGGTGATCTGTCACTACATGTAAATCTGACAATACCCTAGTTACCTTGCCTGCGACCTAGACAAGCCCGGTTTATGGTGAAGGGAAGGAGTAAGAGCGTGAGATGAAAGCCGAAGAAAGGCGTAATACTACGAAACTCGTCAGGTACATCTACAGAACGGGGCGATTAAGGTCCAGAACAAAATATGAATTGTCTTATGCAACGGATGTCAGAGACGGATGTCATTCACGTTGTCATGTTCAAGCTAATATGTCCACTTCCTCCGTTGTCGTCGACATATTCCGGTATTTTTCTAGAACGTATTTCTCTAGTGTTTCCCAACGTTATCGGTGTCGACCCCCTGGGAACTGATGACATTTTAAAGAGGTCAATAATAATCTAAGGGTCTGTTGGGGTAAGACAGCCGAATTTATAACGACAGATGAACTGTGATCCTATTGATTAAAAAAATATAAATAAAATTATTGTTTTCTTGCAAAAAGTTTCAGAACATCTAATTTACTTATTTATCTTTCTAAAAAGTGAAAATTTTAATAGTAGAAAAAATAATAAAAGTAAATCTAAAACACAATTTATTTAAAACTTCGGTTCATCTTTTTTGTCTATGTAATGTTACCAAGATGTTTATGTGCTATTTCTCACGTTATGACTATTTTGTACGCAGTATATTATAGAAAAATCTCAACGGGGCGATAAAACAATTTTTGCTTTCTCGCTACAGAACAGAGAGAAAGGGGTCATCCATAAATTTCGTGAGACCTTTAGGGGGAGAGGGTCAAGCGAATCTCGCCTAATCTTACGTGGGGGAGCGGGGAGTCTCGGCAAATATCATGTTTTTTTTCGCTAAAAAACAGTCTACTTTCCATCCATCACAAGAGTTGCGGAGCACCGACGTGCGGTCCACTGTGCACCATCTGCACTAGCTGCACTAGCACGCAAAGTTCGACCCTCACGTAACACGCTAATGAGCTTCTGTGTGCAAGCGACAACGGTTTAGAGTGGTTGAGAGAAGGTTGAAGGAGTAGATGAATTTACAGAAAATTACATGGACATTTTGGCCCCAGTAGTCACTCTTGAGACCGCACATGAGTCCCCATGAACTGAATTACAATGAATTATTGCACTGTTTTTAGAAGTACAGTAATATTGATTGTAATGCAGTCACTCTATTTTCTAAATACTAGTCATATCTAGTGTTAAATAAATATAATTAAGCAAATTATGTTTTTTTAAATAAATCACAATGCAATCAATCACAAATAACGTATTTACATTAAAAATATGCACTTTGAAAAATTTCTTGTGACATTCGAAGGGAAGAGGGTGTCAAGTCAAATCTCACGACATCTCACCAAGGGGGGTGGAGTCGAAAAATCGCCAAAATCGCCTCACGTAATTTATCGACGACCCCAAAGTCTATCTTCTCAATCGGATAATGTATCCTTTTTGTCAGTCTTCGCTGAACTCAGCAACAAGAGACAGCATGCGCAAGCCATATTTGACCTTACAATCCGGGCGCGCAGCTTAGTAGCAAATTATTCTTGATTTCAAATTCATCGAATTTCTCGGAACAGACGTTACGCTGTGAAATCGAAAAAGAATTAACGTAATTTTTGGCTGTTTTTAGCTGCGTATACATGTACGTTAGAGTTAGGCTGAGCACACAGAGAAGTGTATGCTAAATGCAGAACGAAGTTTTTCCTGTCTGAAATATATATTACTTGACAGGAGATATAATAATTTCTGAGAAAATAATTTGGAAATATACATAATTATAAATTATGAAAGCAATTAAGACCTTTTATTTTGTAACTTGTTTTTAATTTCTGAAGGCATATTTGTATTTCTCAATTTTTATTTTTTTTTTGTATTTTTATGCTAATTTAATTTTGTGCGAATACTATTTAAAATGTCATATATGGTTTATTGAAACAATATGTACAAACGTAATTATAATAAAGAAATTCTAAAATAATTTCATTCTCCTTAAATATCATGCTCAAAATACAAAATAAGTTGGTAAGTGGATTAACTGGAGTTTTCGAGCTACGTAACACCGTTGTGATCTTTTTATTGCATGTTTTTGCACGTTTTGGTATTACTGCACATTTTAGAGACTTTTACTGCACGAAAATCCGGTCTTTACTGATGACTAATGGTTTCTTACACAAAAAGTTTTTTGAATATTATGAACGACAGGCGATGTCATAAGTTTGTATTATAGTACAATACACGCAGCCAAAAGGAATATATTGACGTCTGTTACACAGTCATAAAATCGACAAAATTTTAATGAAATGTATAACAGTTCTTAACTTGTAATGACATTTTACATACTCGGGTCCAAATAAAACTTTTCCAAAGAGATCCCATCAAGGATGGAAACGTCTAGAATTAAAATAAATTGTGACAAATGTATACTAGCCTGTTTTTTACAATAAGGGAAGCAATATAATGTTAACCTCTAGTTAAAAGTCCACAAAAGTTTTCCAGAAAGGAGCTTAGGAAACACATCCTCGAAGAGCTACACTACAAACAGAATGCTTACTTACAAATGCTCCGACGCGGCGAAGTTCGTGTGGCCAGGCTGCATGAAGCATCGCAACTGGAATAGAAGATAACATTGTTCAATTGCAGTTAAAACCCTGTTATTCATCGTTAAATCTAACGTACGTCTAAATGTTTGTGGGGCACGTCAAAATGTTTGGACGAAACGTCGAGAACGATTTCATCTCAAAGCAATCCAACCAACGTGCGCTTTAGTAGCTCCGTTATGATGCGAGAAACCTGTCTATTCTAAATCTCTCAGTGATTTGCGCACAAACTGTATAATTACAAGAGCAAAATATTTGGATAGGATTTTTTTTCTGCATTTTCGACCTCACTCAAGATAAGTGTTTATGCGCTGGTCCATTAATAAACTGGGAAATTTCTACTTTTCAAAGATGAGTATCTTGTAAAGTTCGGACAACTTTTTCGGAAACTTTACCAACCAGATTGACAGTCAGAGACAACTCGAATGACTGCTAAAAAGCACTTCTGAAGATATACTGACCGAATTGATAAATAGGTCGATAAATACATCTCTCCTGTGTCTTAGTAAATATTTTTCATTTTTTCAATCTAAAAGAAACTTTAAAAACTGTTCGTGACATTTAGGACAAGGAGGAAAACTACATTCACTTTTCTGCAGCACAGCAAGGGAACATTTCAGCAGTTGCTCAATGTATCGAGGAAAACTGGATGGAAAGCCTGACCAACGTTGAGGTCACGTATCCGAATCTACTTTACATAAAGAGCTACGCTGCAATATATGCTACAAAATTACACAGAAACAATCCATGGACACAAAATTATAGAGATAGACATTTCAAGTATTAATATTAATTTTTAAGATTTAAAACTGAATAGACAATAAATCATCCTTATTTACACAAAATAATGCATTATGTTATATATCCAGAAACATCTAAACATCACTACTTAATTCTCAGTAATGATGCCCTTAATATTCTCTAAAATACGTTATTAAATATAAGATTGTGACATTTTTCACAGAACGGCAGAACATTTGTTAAAAATAAGAAAAATATCCAAGCCATTACAAGCATAAAATGATTTCATGTAGTTTTCAAATATTTCTGGGACTGGAATGATCAGACATTCCACCTTTGAATTCCGCGATTCAAATCCCTATCGATTCATGTGCAATTTGATGCGGAAAAAAGCGTCTTCGCTGTAGGTCTTCTCAGAGTTCACTCGTTTCCTTGCCTCTCATTGCTCCGTTGTTATTCATATATCATTATCATCATCATCATCCATTCAACAAAACCTTTCATCCCAGTTCTGAGGCTCATAATAAATAAACTATTTGGATAATGTTTCATATTTTATACTGTACAACCTTTGAATTCAGTTTTCAATTTTTATGAATAATCTTTAAAAAGATATTTGATAAAGATTAACAATTTTAAGTGGAAAAAATAGCGATACGTGTGCTTCTTCCCTAACCGCAAAAAGCTCGCAAAATTATATTCTATGAATTTCAACGAGGCTAGCGAAAAGTTTTACATTATGAAGAAGAGCGGTCGGTTTTAACAGTTTAGCACAAAAAGTTTAAGAAGCTTTGGTCTAGAGGCAAAGTTCATTCTCCATTCTTCGCTCATAGACGCGTCACTCGCCGCCGACGCCGCCAGTAAAGGAAGAGGGATTACGATCTAGGTGGGAGAGCGAGCTTTGCGCCGGCTGGCGCTAGGCGGCCATGAAGGGCGCGCGAGGCGTGGAGCGGGGTGGCGGGGCAAGGTAGCGGGGCGGGATGGTGGGTTGGAGTGTCGGGCCGGGGTGGCGAGGCGGGGTGGGGTGGAGTAGGGGTGGCGGGGATTGATGGTGGGGCGGGGTGGCGGGGCGGGGCGGGTGGCAGGGAGAAGTGACGGGGATGGATGGCGGGGCGGGGTGACGGGGCGGGTGAGGTGGAGTGGGGGTGGCAGGGAGAGTGGTACGGATGGATGGCGGGGCAGGGTGGAGTGGGGTTGGCGGGGGTGGATGGCGGGGCGGGGTGGGGTGGGGTGGCAGGGAGAAGTGGTGGGGATGGATGGTGGGGCGGAGTGACGGCGCGGGTGGCGGGGACGGGGCGGCGGGGCGGCGCGGGGTGGTGCGGGGAGGTGCGGGGAGGCGCGGGGGCGGCGCGAACCGTGGCGAGGCGAGGCGAGACGCGGCGAGGCAGACTTCGCATCGGCTGCGTGGGCGACGCGCGCCTTTACGCCGTCGCTCTCGTCCTGGTGCGCACTGGTCTGTCATACGGATTTACGAGGTCAAAACACAAAACTTTTTCAGAAGGACCTCAGATGAAATTCAGCGGCGGTAACACCTTTGCATCCTTTGCAACGGCAGCATTGTTGATCGGGAGATTCAAAAGTCTACTTCCGATGACGGGGAATTTTCGACACTAGTTACGGAATTGGATAAATTCCTGTGACGGGTTGGTGGAGAATTGTAGCTGCCGGAGGCTCCGTTCGGAAATTTTTCGCGATTTCTCCGATCAAAACCAGGCGAATGCCAGAGTAGAATCTTTGAAAAAAAAAAAAGAGGGTCACAAAGCGGGTGCAATCTTTCGTTCCGCATTGTCGTTCCCTCCTTCCTTACACAGACACACGTACTACTCGTATATGCACTACACTATTACATGATGGGAGAGACCAGTCGGGAATGTAGAGCTTGTCCAAGATAGAACGCTGCCTCGCTGAGGAAGATATCTAGGGAAGGGGGACGGATGTCCCTGTAAGACGAATTCAAACACCTTTCGGGACATGGCGGAATGACGAGAAAATTTACCACAAACCTGCTTTGTTCACCACAACTTCCCTGTGGATTAGGATTGGAATCTCAGTACCCAGAGATGACGAGTTCTCTGCTAAGCTACGGGTCACTCCAGTGGGAAGTGGAGATATACAATGTATGATATATGAGTTTTATCATTTGAACTACAAGATATAATCTTACGATAAGACATTTTTCACGAGAAAAACTTTTTCGTCCACATTGCGACCATCCTCGGGGGGATTTAATTGATTTCATGTTGTCATTAAGAAATTCTCTGCTGTAAACTTTCGAAATTTTGTAAATGAAGAAAACGTCTTGGAAATGGTGAAGTACCCCGCTCCGCCATCCATCCCCGCCACTTCTCCCTGCCACCCCACTCCACCCCACCCCGCCCCGCCACCCCGTCTTGGAATTCAGTTAAAATTTTTCGTCATGAATTCATATAATACAAATGGCGGCATCACTCTAAAACCACGAAAGTGCAAAAACTCACCCTTAGAAATTACATATTAAAGGTTCGATTATGACCAAATTAATAGAATTTCCAAGAACAAAGTTGCACGATAATTATATTATACAAATAATCAATATGCAACTCTCAACTAGAAAATCTAGATTTTACATACATAATGGAACCTTTAAATCCGTACCTTTTGTCCTAGTGGTACCAACACGAAAGAAACCAGTCTATAAAAAAATGCTACAAGATTTAGATTAACAGATGTACCAAAACGAAGAAAACACAAAAACGGCGTCGATATAATTCACATTTCCAGAAAGTGCAAAACATCGATCTGGATCGGTTTGATACGACATCTATTGAAAGCTTTTATAAGCAGACGTAATTTCTATCTCTCTACTTCTACAATCTATTCGTTTTATAAGGACTTTTAAATGTCACCCAAAATCTGAACAGCTTTTATTTCTAGAGGCCTCTAGAATTTAAAAAATGCAGGAAGAGGCCCATCAACGATTTCATACTACGTTTGTTATTCAGGTCTTTTCGATCAATTTGTTAATGCAGTAATGTAAAGTGATAATAGCTATAACAATTTAAAACATTCATTTTCTAGCAATTGCACTAAGGCTATCACTGTCAGTGCTTGTGGTAACTCTATGGAGAGAATAGGTTGTCCTTCAGACATCGTTTACTTTCAAAATTATTATATTTTAGCGGGCAAAATATGCTATTGAAAACGGAGTTATATGGTTTCGTTCCTACATTTTAGTAAAAATATATTGTGATTCTACACTCTTGGTGTATGACATTCAAAACATTCTAGTAATACACTGACAGTTGAACGTCTACTCAGAAATGTGAAGGTCGCAGGCATGGTAATTGGCTCACTAGTTCGCCGGCGTCGCGTCCAAAGCAACTGCCGCAAGGTTTATACGTAAGGGTTGTACAAATTCTCGGTGGCGGCACATCACTGGCCCGTGCTAGTCTTTTGGAGAAGTCAGTTAACAGTCACTGACCCAAATTTAGAGATATTAATCCCCATTTCCTCTACTAAAGCAAAGAAATTATTCATTAAAATGAACATCAGTAATATTTGAACTTGTCAATTTACAGTAACATTAAACATTTTGTAGTTGAAGAATCTTGATTTCGTATTTACATTTTCTGAATAGTACAATAATTGGATTAACTCCCTCCGCTCAAGTTAGGAACAAGATAGTTAAAAGACCTGTCCGCCTGCCATGTAGGCAAAATAAAGGCGCGTTAATTTCAGTTTATTGCTACATGCAATAAATAAGAAAAATTAATAAAACCTAACAGAAAACAAAAACATGCACAAGAATTTTCCATCTAAACACATTCCTCCCCCTTGACCAACATTATGATGCAGGCAAAATTTAAAAAGAAAATAAGAAGTGCAGGAAATAAGGTATTAAGAAAAAAATAAGTAATAGAAAAAAACAAATTCACATCAAAGTTGTATGCTAGAAAACGTCCGGCAAACATATTTTCGTATGAAACAACCATTCGTCATGATACGTCGAGCGCGCTTTATGCGTATTTTCTTCTGCTATAGCTTGCACGTGTACATCCCTATGGATTTCGAGGGAAAATGAGGCGCAGTCAGGAGAGGTGGGCAAGTAGCTCGTGCGGGCGCCTGACAGGCCCCGGTTTACATAGAACAAAGAAAAGTAAGTCACGAAGCATTCATCTCACAGTTTACATCGAAGGTAACAAACTTAGTTTGCTATTACAGCTTTTGAAAAAAACTGAAAATCACTGTCGCCCTTTCGAAAATCACTGTCGTTCCCTTGGCACAACAGAACTCCCAGTGCCCGAGAATAGTTCTCAGCAGGTTTGCACAGAAAGCGAAATCGGGATTTTTGGCCGCCTACATTTCATATCCGTCGCACAGTACCCCACCTTCGCCTCGCCTCGCTCCCGCCACCGCCGCCGCCGCCCACGCGGTCGGCACTGGGTCGGCTCGTAACCATTCACGGGGATTTGTCGGCGCGAGCGTTTGCGGAGTCCTCCAGCTCCAACAGCTCCTTCCGCTGCCCGCCGCCCGCCCTCGCCCTCGCCGTCGCGCAGCTCAAGAGCGCCGCCCGCTCTCGGCGCTCTCCGCCTCCGCCACGGACAGACGGCGCGTTTCAATCGCAGGCAAGGAGAAGGGAGTAATTACGGGCGTGATTGCCTGTCGACAAAAGACCCTGAGAAATGGGTATATCCGGTACAAACTAGCTGCGCGATACACCAGAGCCGCTTTTATCCATCAAGTCCCTATCAGCGAATAGCACACTCAGTGATTTTTTACGGGAAGTCAAAGAGCAGCTGCCGAGTTTCATCCAGACCTTCGGTCCTGGCCCCGGTCATTGAGTGTTCTATTCAGCAAACTCGGATTATAATATCTATTTAACTAATGACACTAGAATTAAGCTCAAATGTTAGAAATATATGTACTACTGACTGTTCTAGCAACACATGTTTCAAAACATTCACTATAAATTGGCAATATAGAACTCCAGATTAAAAAAACAAAAATAACAATCTCAAAAACATCAGTAACAGTCACGGCCGTCTAAACTTCAAAAACAACTAGGCCTATAAATGTTCTTATATTGAGATTGAAAAGGAAGCAACGCATCTAACTACATATTTGGAAAGTATGAATAATTCGACTCCAGCCGGGAACAACAAAGCTCGCAAGGTATTCCTCACGACAGTACCGTCTATGACCTTACGAAACCGCAAACGTTCTCATAAATTACGCTTCAATTTTATACTTCAAACGTACGTGACGCTTGATAATGAGACCGAATAAGGCTTCGAAATGTTGGATGTAACAAATTCTTGTTAATAAATCTGAAAAGGAAAAAAAAATGGTTGTCTTTAATAATTCCTGGACCATTCTCCTAAGTGAAGTTCTCGTAAACTCTACATCCCTACATATTTACCACAACCCGCGCCCCTGGCTGACGATGCCGTCGTCCGTCCGTCGATTCCGCGAAACCGGCGCGCTGGCGGAGCCTCCTCCTCGTGCCCCTCCTTCCCCCCCCAGCCCCCCTCCCCCCTCCTCGTCCTCCTCTGCCGCCGCCGTCGCCCCGCACCGCGCCGTTCCGCCTAATCGCCGGTGCCCGTCACGCCGCGTCCCATCTATTATGCAGATGAGGAGAGCGCGAGCGCGCGCTACGTCCAGGAACAGAAGGTGAGTCACACGCCACATAGGCTCGCGGCGCGCGGCGCGGCTCGGCTCGTCTCGGCTCCGAGTGGTGCTGTATGGGCGCGAGGAGGGCGGCGTGCAGGGCGCTGGGAACTAGGGGCGGGGATGGCGGGACAGGAATCGGAAGGCGGGGATAGCGAGTCGCGTGGGTAGGGGTCGCGGGACAGGGTCGTGACGTGGCGAGGGGGTGGTGGCGGGACGGAGAGGGGGGAGGGAGGCGAGTGTTGCAGATGACGGGAGGGGAGGGGGTCGCGGGGGAAGACTGAGGCGGGAGGGGAAGGGAGGGGTGCGGAGCGGAGGGCGGTGGTGGGAGGTGGGCCGCGCCCTGCCACCCGCGATGGGCGGTTCTCGGAAATAAAATTCGGCGTCGGACGAGGAGGAACGGCCAAGGTCACCTGGCACGAACAGCCACTTCGCTGGGAATGATCCGCGGACGGTTGTGGCCCCTCCCACTTCCCGTGTTCCATCACCGCTCATCAGCGCTCATGGCGCGAGGCTGAACTTCTGGCGCGCCGCGAGTGCCACAGATTGCTGTATACGAAGAAGCCAAAACATAATATTGTAGAAACGTACGTTTTGCATGTGAAAATAGACATGATAAATTTAATATTTTCAACACTTTTCTTGCCTTATTATTATTAATATTATTATCATCGTTATAATAATAATTATTATTAACTCCCTAAGTTATTCCGACTCTAAGAACTATCATCCAGTTTTTATTGTGCGGGTAATAGTGTCTGTCCATAGGCAGATTCGGATTTGGTACCAACAAAATACTTAATGACTTAAATGAAATTGATAATGGCAAAATTAAAATTCTTCAGCTCCTATGAAGTAGAATAGCACGTACTCAATTCCAATTTTATTTTGCCTTGTGGGCTACCATGGTACACAATACTGTCCTGTAAGATAAAAATATACATAAACCTACAACCTACAACCAACACGTACATTGTTACGTTATGTAACATTATTGATTGAAAAATCATAGTTATACAAGGTGTCATTTGTTGAACAGATCTTGCTTCGGGTTACATTTTAATTTAAGTGTATACTGCCCTTTGAGGTAACTTCCCCACACCTTGGCTGACGCAGTCAAGTAGTGGCCACTTTCCACACTACAAATCGTTTAACTAGTATATTTTCTGGTGCTTGCCTACCTGATTACAACCTAGCATACAACTGCACGAGTAGGCTTCATTATTAACTTCTATTATCTCTCTTTTTGATAAAATGTCTACCTGTAGCATCCACTCCTCTGTCATAACTTAAGACCATTCTCTTCTAACTTACCCACCCCCACATACACACACCACACACACACTCACAACACATTTCACACTCCACACACCACCTCATATCCCACACACACACACACACCGCACCCCCAGCTCCTACACCTCCCTCCCCCACACACTGATCTCGCCAAGAAGATAGTCTCCGAGTACTGGAACAAAGTTGCTCGGAGTTCATTATCGGTCATTATAGATACTGGTAAAACTGACCGTATGGACTTGAATACGTTGGCCAGAATTGTATGGAATGATGTACGGGCTTGGTCATATTTACATGACTTTATTCGTTACTTCCTAGAACTAGTGGTGCTACAACAGCACTTACTTTCCCGCATTAGAGGAAACAACTAAGTAGTACTGTAATATTGCATTTTATACGCTACTAACATCTTCGCTTGGAACTCAATATTTCCATTGCAGTGTTGTCAGAACTATGTGAATTCTACAACTTCACAAAAATAGAATGCAAAAGTTTTGTAACCCTGTATTGGAAAAAGAAGCCTGATACCCTGGAAATATAGAAATGCCTTCCATTGGGCCATGATTAGGGAAGAGTATTTTAAAATCATGCAACAAATTCTCTACTCACTACAAATGGTACAGCATTTGGTGCAAAACTAAATATTTGCCTGCAAATATCAACATAAATTAGAAAATTATAACTCCTTTTCATACAGCTCCATTAGGTCACAACAATGACACTAATTCACAGATATTCGCGAGCGCAAAGTGAATTCCATTGTTGCAGACCCTGCATTGTCGCTATTCTGAAAGCTATTAATTCTCTTTACTTATTTCAAATATTTCAAAATAAACAATTTCTAAAATATTAATGTGTAAGTCTATAACAAAGTTCGAATGTAAGAAACGAAGAAAGAAATAATATACAAAATTGCACATTCTAATTTACGACGCATCCAGCTGTCCGAAGCGCAGTAAATTTACAGCGGCCTATTACGTTTGTCGCAAAATGAAAGAAAAAAACTACTCGTATTTTGAAAAAATTAAGCATGACCGTATTTATTTTATTTATTTATTTGTCAATATTCGGAATTGCCACGTACTCTTTCTTGCCAGCTACCATCTATCATCGCCAAAAGTACTTTTTTTTTTGTCATTTTCTTAATTTTTCGGTTTCCTATTGGTAGAACAGAAACATTAATTTTAGAATATTAAAGAACACAAAAACCTAGCCGTAAATGGCAATTTTCTTTTAAAAATTATGTGCCGTTTAAGAGAAAATGGCGTTTTAGCGCTACTAAAAATGCGAAATTTGAAGCTCATTTTCACAGAAAATTTTTGAGTTTTCAAAATACTTTATTTGAAGTTATTTGAAGCACTTACACTCACAAATATAATCATCTTTACAAATTAGGGATAATGTGCATATTAAAGATGTGAGAGATCTTTCAAAAAATTTACATTTATATAATTTTTGAAAAAAACAAAAAAACTCAAAATAAACTTCACGCTATACTAATGAGTGTAATTAGCACTATCCGTTACAAAAGTTTCAAGAAAAAAATTGAAGCCATATACGAGAAAATGACGTTTGAGCATTTCTGAAAATGCCGAAATTTGAGCTACTTTTCACAGAAAACGGTAGTGTTTTCGAAAAACTATACTTGACATTATTTAAAGCATATATACTCGTAAATATAATAATGTAAAAAAATCGCCGATAATGTAAATATTAACGACGTGAGAGACAAGTAAAAAAATTTACATTTTTGTAATTTTTGAAAAAACCAACCGATAGACCAAAATGGCTTTTATGTCATTGATAGAATACATTTTCCACTATTCCTACCAAAAGTTTAAAGAAAAAATTTGGAGCCGTTTCTGAGAAAATTTTGTTTTTGTAATTTTTTAAAATTGCACATATTGCACGCAATATTGCACGAAAACTACCAAAATTGTGAAAAACATTTACATGACCTTTATTAAAGAACTCAATATGCAGAACAAATTTTATTTGAAGAAAAAATCTCTATCTTCAGTTTTGTAGTTGGAGAAAGACGCCGAAAAAAATTCAAACTTTCACAATTTTCGAAAATTCAGAGCAGTACGTGAAAATCGGACCTATGCCATGTTAAAAGGTGTATTTTCCTCTAGTCATACAAGAAATTTAAAGAAAAAATTTGGAGCCGTTTTTGAGAAAATGTTGAAAATCCCCGGGGGGCTTCATATAAAGTACCCCCAAATTTTAAAGAATCTTTTTCAAAATCACAAAGCTTCGACTAGAATCAGATCGTCTGGGGAATATCAATTTTGAAGAAAATCGACCCAACGGTTTAGGCGCTAGCATTGACCACAGACGGACAGACAGTCGGAATGCCGTCAATCGATTTTTAAGTATAAAGAAGCAACAAATCATGGATTTTGACCACACCACGTGTTAGGGGATTTTTTTTCTTAATTTAGCAACTGGTTTTATCCACTTATTCGTTTTCACGGCCCGGCAATTAATTTTTTTCCGCCGAAAATTGGTCATTTTTTCGCGCAGCATTACATAACTTTCCCTATACTACGTATATCACTCCGTGTATACGTACGTATACGGGAAAGTAAAAACAAAACAACTCATTCTCATGACTCATAATTTTACTTTAAACAAATATTTAAGAAAGAAATCAGTGAAGCGAACCCAAGTCACTAGCGTTAACCAGTGAACACATTAATATCACTGAACATAAACAATCAAAATTTTTGGCACTCTCACTTCAATTCATTTCGTTTCAGTTGTTCAGTCTGTTGTGTGATTCTCTGCGTGTAAATTAAATTTAAAGTTAATTGTTGAGGTAAAACCTAGCCGTATCATTTTGAGCAGTTAAAATACAAAAATGTTACCCATTTCAATGCAATGACTGAAGTAACGATTTGATTCATGAAAACATATCACTGAGGAAAAGGTTTACTGGCTTAATATAAAAGCATTCCGGTATGAAAATGCATTCTCGTTCAAATCAAGTGCTCTCATGACATTCACTCTGATTACAATGTTACAAAATTCGTACAAACATTACAAACATGTAATGTTATGAGAAGATGTCGACCACAACATCGCCTTCTTGAAACAAAATCAATCGATGAGAGTAAGATGCTTATTAGTGCAGCTACAAAGATTTAATGCAGTTCTGTAGCACTTGGACGGTAGATACACACCCAATGATTCTATCACGGTCAAGAACCAAATTTTGGGCGGTAGATTCCTTAACTTACCACGGAATCATGAGTAAGTAGTTCGAGTCTGTGTGAGGCAATGTCGTTTGTACTGTTTGTGATGTGCAATATTAGAGAAAACTACACAGCCATCAAACAAACATCTCTCTTATTTTGGTACAGAAGTGTTTAGTGGCTGAAGAAAATAAATGAGCGTCAGAGATGAAGATCAGTAACTTTATTATATCAATCTTCCTTATTCATGAAATGAAATGGGCTATTTTACTTTTGTTTGCGGTGCAATAAAGGATCGGAATTTTCCGAGAGCTCTCCACTATTTCTCCCTTTAAATTTCATTTATTTACAAAATAGGAACAGCCTGACAAAAATCATGCTATGTACTTTAATCTTTCAAGATATCTACCAACTGAGAACTGACATTCCTACTGTAGCGTCGCGAGGTGGCGCACGTGCCGTTTCGCTGGAAAGCCCGGCCTTAAGCCGGATGGGGGATGGGGGTGGAATGCGGCGGCGCCTCGCCGGCGCGCGCCGGGCAGGAAATCCCAGCCTAAAAATAACCAGGACAACTGAGCGTGCCTGAGTGCGAGTCCATTGATGAAGGCTGCTCTCTGCTGAGGGCTGGCTTGCGAGCCGAATGACGCCCGCCGCTGGTAGAGTGGGGGACGAGCCGTGGAGTATTTATTGCGGCGCCGACATGCGCTCGGGGGATACGCTAGTGAGTCGAAAGACGTGAGGTATCTCCGTGCAACCTTGCACGTTTTGGCATCCGGCCATGTAACATCTAGTTACGGGGACTAATGTCCGACAGCTCGCACTTCGCGCAGCTTCTCATGCTCTCGAGCAGAGGCACTGGGCTCAGCCTAGGGACGGTCGCGGGGTTTCGCGGCTTAGAGAATAGAAAGGTTGCCTAAGGTTTTCAATTTTGTAACATTTTCTTGTAATTTATTATTGTAAATATACTGTACATACTATTCAGAATCTGTCGTCTGTGCTTTTCATGTCCAGTACGCCACAGACTCGGAACCTTTCTTTTCTAAAACTGGTGGCAGCGGTTATCGTAAATTCACGCCGGGCTACCGCAGTTTCTTTTCTAAAACTGGTGGCAGCGGTTATCGTAAACTCACGCCGGAGTGCCGCAGTTTTTTTCTAAAACTGGTGGCAGCGGTTATCGTAAATTCACGCCGGGCTACCGCAGTTTTTTTTCTAAAACTGGTAGCAGCGGTTATTGTAAACTCACGCCGGAGTGCCGCAGTTTTTGTCTAAAACTGGTAGCAGCGGTTATTGTAAACTCACGCCGGAGTGCCACAGTTTTTTGTCTAAAACTGGAATAGTACGCGTAAAGACAGTGTACCGCAGTTAAAGGTGCACACGCGTCGTAATTACGTGGCGCCGGCAGAGTCGTGCACGCCACGAGAAACCGAAAGTGCGGTAATTCGGTACGGTAGTTTCGGGGCGGTACAATCCGACTCGGAACCTTTCTTTTCTAAAACTTGGAACTGGAATTGGTATTGGTACTGGAACTGGAGCTGGAACTGGTACTGGAACTGGAGCTGGTATTGGTACTGGCACTGGAAGGAGACATCCCGGACGGACCAGAACGAGAGGAAGGAAGGAGGCCAGAACACCGGATCCAGAAGGCGCTGGCGCTCACGCGACACCGAGGTCAACTGAACGTAAGTGTGTTTTTTGTACTGGCCGGGGATCAATTCAGGCAAAATGTCTTTCTTAGCGGGTTATAGGAAAGAGGTGCTTGTTAGGGTCGCGACGGAGATGGGGGAAACGTTGGAAGGGAACGAGACGATAGTTAGATTAAATCTATCATCACGGGAAGCGAGCAGTACGATGAAATATTCGTGAAACAACTTGCTGATCAGGAGAAAGAACAGGTCGCAGAAGCACGCGAACTTGAATTAAAAGAGCAGGAAAGATTACGCGAACTCGAGGAAAAAGAGCGAGAAAGGCAGGAAAAGAGCAAGAACGGCAGTACGAACTCGAACAACGGCAGTACGAACTCGAACGGCTGAAATTAGCTAATCAGGCTACCTCGCGCGAATCTTTAGGTAGTAGAGATTCGGGAAACAGAAGTAGTATCCGTATCAGCCATGTATGGATAAATTCAAAGGCGAAGGTGAGGATATTACCTTGTTTTTAAGTGTATTTGAGGCGCATGCTCGTCAGCTCGACATTGCGCCGGTAGAATGGGTCAGTCAATTAATGGGATTGCTTCCCAATGAAATAAATACATGGTTAGTTGTAGGATCAGATTCTTCAGAGCAGGATTATAATCAAATCAAAACGCAGCTTTTGGATATGTACAAATTCACGCCTGAAAAATGTCGTCAGATGTTTTGTAGTCATGCAAAGGGTGCGAAAACTACATGGAATGTTTATGCTCGCGAACTGACGAACTATTGCCAGAAATGGATTTCAGGGTTGAAAGTTGAAACTTATGATCAATTATTAGATTTGATTGTCACCGATCAGATGAAACGGAAGGTGCCGGCGGACATACGTGCCCATTTCGTAGATGTTTGGGGCGAGGTTTCGCAGTCCCAAGATCTGGCGCGTAGGCTGGACACCTACGAAAACAATAGGTCTAGTGCGTATAGGAAAGCTTTTCTAAGGTTAATCACAAGGAGCCTGTGGGGGAACAAAAGTGGAAAAAGGTGACGGAGAGCGTGCCTTCCATTTCTAAGCCCGCAGCGCCCAAGGCAGATAGGAACGCGGAATTCGACAAGCCGCAGGAACGCACGTGCTATTTATGTAAAAAACCGGGGCACATTAAGAAATACTGCCCTCAGCTCAAATCAAGCGAGAAAATGTGTCACGTTGTCGACACCAGTGCGCAGGAATTGTTGCTTCCTCACACGTTTTTCGGCACGGTTTGCGGAAATCCTATTTCCTTCTTACGAGATTCTGGGGCGACGGTTGATCTGATCAACAGCAAATACGTCAGGCCGAATCAATATACCGGCGAATCCGTATGGGTTAAACAGCCCTTGGACGAGGCGCCGAAAAATCTACCGGTAGCTAAGGTAGAAATTGTAGGCCCGTTCGGTAAGCTTGTTACCGAAGCCGCAGTCGCGAAAAATTGCGACTTAGAATATTACATTCTGAGTAATCGATCTGCCACGCTTCTCTCGGAAATCAGGCAAGGGTTTTAGAACCGCAGTTTCTTTGTGCGGTGCGAACCCGTGCCCAGACGGCGGCCGGGCAGGGCGACGGGGTGGGGCCGGAGGCGATGGCGGCGGCGCCAGGCAACGCGCCGGCCGCCGAGCGCCCTGGTGACGCACCGGTTGCGGTCATGAACGAGGCTTTGGGGGAAGGAGCGGTCGAGCTAGGCGTGGTCGTAGGAACAAGTCGTGCGCGCGACGCACCCCAAAAACCTGCGTCGGACGCGAAAGCTCCCGACGAGGAAACTTGTGTCTTGTTAGGCGAGGTAAATGACCCGGGCAATGTTTTTGAAAACAACGCGGAATTTGAAGTAGATTCCGGGAGCGTTGCATTGTCCCGTTTAGACCCGTCCGAATTTGCAAAAGCTCAGAGACAGGATGAAGAGCTCTTACCGCTATTCGAGCTAGCCGAAGGCCCAGAAACGGAACGGCGCGATTATTTTATAGAACGCGGCCTTTTGTTCCGGAAACGGCAGAGCAAGCGCGGTGAGCAATTCTCCATGCTTGTGACTCCGCGGGTGTATCGTGGCACCATATTGAAGCTTTGCCATGAAGTCGCCCACGGTCATTTAGGTGTCACAAAAGTAAAGACGCGATGGCCAAGTATTTCTTCTGGCCGAACTGTTACAAAGATATGGAAAATTACGTACGTAGCTGCGATAGTTGCCAGCGCGTAGGTAACGGCGGCGAGAAGCTTCGCGCGCCTTTAAAAATTGTACCTATAACGGGTGAGGCGTTTGAGAAAGTAAATGTAGATGCTGTGGCCCTTTTCCCGAGTCTGAGTCAGGAAACAAGTTCATACTAACTGCAATGTGTTTAGCAACAAAATATCCCGAGGCTATTCCCATACGTGATCTGACGACGGTCACGGTCATTGAAGCTTTATTAGATCTGTTCAGTCGGATTGGATTTCCGCGAGAGCTTCAAACAGATCAGGGAACTTGTTTTACTAGCACTCTGATGGCGGAATTCGCCGAGAGATTTGCATTAGATTAATTAGAAGTTCGCCTTATCATCCGCAATCTAATGCCGTGTAACGGATGCACAGAACCATGAACCGGTTTGATGAAGTTTCTTTTGTTTTAGAGGCAAGGACGGACTGGGATGCCAGCTTCCTGCAATTATGTTCGCGTTACGCACGAGTGTGCACGAATCGCTAGGTTGTTCTCCAGCCGAGTTAGTCTATGGGAGAAATCTCCGCAAACCCATGACCGCTTGCTTTTACGAAAAGCTTGCGGGTGCGGCAGAAAGCGAAGGGAGCACGGGGTTGAGCACGTGTTCAAGTTGATTAATAGACTGAAGCGTTCGCGTGAACTTGCCCATACCAAAATGGCGGAAGAACAACGCAAGAGTAAGGTGTGGTACGACCGCAAGGCGATCTCGCGCAGTTTTGAAATAGGCGCGAAGGTGCTGGTTTTGGCGCCTAACAGAACGCGGAAACTCGCGTGCAGTGGGTCGGGCCAGGCGAAGTTCGGGAGAAAATGTCCGAACACAATTACGTAGTCAGATGCCGGGGCGGAAAGAACACGCGTGTATCACATCACATGATGAAAAAGTATCACCAACGTACTGAATACGTGTGAACTTTCTCGGTTCTGCGACGGTCACTGCCGCAGGCGAGGAAGACGCGTTAGACCGCTACGCGTTAAGATTAGATTCCGACGACTTTGACGCGGAAGAAATGCTAAACGATACTAAGTTGAACCCGAGTTCCGCGAAGCACTTAAAAATGTCATTTGTAAATACAGGGTATATTTTTAGTGAGAAACCTGGTCTTACAGATGTAACGACCATGGACATTGAATTAACTGACACTGATAAAGTAGTCCGAAGTGTACCCTACCGCATGTCGCGAGACAAACTAAGATATTGCGGGAAGAGGTGGACAAAATGCTTCGCGACAACATCATTGTGGAGGCGGAGAGTGATTATACGTCTCCTATGATCCTGATCGAGGCCCCGGGCAAGTCTCCACGGCCCTGCATAGATTAGGCGCCTCAACGAGATTATTAAAAACAGATTACTTTCCGTTACCCAATCTCGAAGAACGGATTGAACAGGTAGCTGCAGCTAAAATCATTAGTGTGTTAGATTAAGTAAGTGTTTCTGGCAGATAGGTCTTACGGATAGGGCGCAGAGATATTCGGCGTTCGTGACCAGTTTCGGCACGTATCGACCGCTTAGGTTACCCTTCGGGATAAAGAACGGCCCTTATCAATGCTGTAAAATCATGGGCACTTTGCTAAAAAACTGCCAAGAATTCGCGGTACCGTACCTTGATGACATCGCGGTTTTCAGTAACACTTGGCAAGAACACATTCGGCACCTAGATACGGTCTTTAGTATTGAAATCCGCCAAAATGACAGTGCAGCCGCGCAAGTGCTTGTTTGCGCGGGCTAATGTAAAATATCTGGTTACGTCGTCGGTAACGGGAAAATTGCGGCGGCGCCGAAGCCAAGATACAAGCAATCCAGAACTTTCCCAGACCAGAATCAAAGAAACAAGTGCGTTCTTTGCTCGGTTTGGTAGGATATTATCGACGCTGATACCCGGGTTTGCGGAGAAAGCGGCGGCACTGACAGATGCGCTGCGGGGACGCGAGCGCCAGGTAAAGTCGTCTGGACAGAGGCATGTGAAAAGTCTTTCAATGAGTTGCGACAAGCTCTTAGCGAAAAAACAGCGGTATATGCTCCTGATTATAGCAAGGAATTTCGAGTTCAGGCAGATGCATCTCAGAGAGCTTAGGCGTGGTTCTCTACCAAGTAAAGACGAGGGAGTAGAACAACCAGTTGTTTTTCTAAGCCGTAAATTAAGTGATACAGAAAATCATTATGGCACCTCAGAACTTGAGTGGTTGGCTCTTATTTGGGGGTGGATAAACTTAAGATTTATCTCGACGGCAGGCCACAATTCAGGTCGAAACCGACCACAACCCGTTGGTCTGGTTGCGTAATACGTCTGGCAAAAACCCCAGATTATTACGCTGGTCCCTTTAATTCAGCACCCTCGATTTACGCATCATGCACAAAAAGGGCTCAGAAAAATGTTAATGCAGATGCGCTTAGTCGCATGTTTGATTATGTGAATTGATCCACAGGCCGAGGTAGGGAACACACACGTTCATGACATGTATAAATGTCGGTGAAATTCTATGTAAATAATTTTATAAATTCAAGGGTAAAATTGTTTGTTATTGTGATCATTTTTATATGTAGATACATACATGTGTCAATAAATTCAGTTAAGAACGGCACATGATGTATATAACGAATTCCACAATATTATGTAATACTTCAATGCAAAGTAAAGTTTGTATTTTATATTTCAGGTTTTCATGTAATGCAAGAGGCGTCAAGAATTATCATGTAATATTTCAATGTAAAGTAAATGTTTGTATTTCAGGATTTATGTAGTTCAAGATGCGTCAAGAATATTTATGTATGTAAATAGATGTAAGGTTTAAATGTAAATGGCAACATAGTTAGGAAAAAACGGGGGGACAGCCCACAGATTATTTCACAAATTTTGACTAGATAGGTTTTGATATTATTATGTTCATGTAAAAAATTATGATGTAATGTCTCAGGACCAGGTACTTTAGCTAGCAGAATTTTTTTCCTGGGCATATTTTGCTGCGAAAAAAAATTCTCACCCCCGGCATGGGAGGGTCTGTAGCGTCGCGAGGTGGCGCACGTGCCGTTTCGCTGGAAAGCCCGGCCTTAAGCGGATGGGGGATGGGGGTGGAATGCGGCGGCGCCTCGCCGGCGCGCGCCGGGCAGGAAATCCCAGCCTCAAAATAACCAGGACAACTGAGCGTGCCTGAGTGCGAGTCCATTGATGAAGGCTGCTCTCTGCTGAGGGCTGGCTTGCGAGCCGAATGACGCCCGCCGCTGGTAGAGAGTGGGGGACGAGCCGTGGGGTATTTATTGCGGCGCCGACATGCGCTCGGGGGATACGCTAGTGAGTCGAAAGACGTGAGGTATCTCCGTGCAACCTTGCACGTTTTGGCATCCGGCCATGTAACATCTAGTTACGGGGACTAATGTCCGACAGCTCGCACTTCGCGCAGCTTCTCATGCTCTCGAGCAGAGGCACTGGGCTCAGCCTAGGGACGGTCGCGGGGTTTCGCGGCTTAGAGAATAGAAAGGTTGCCTAAGGTTTTCATTTTTGTAACATTTTCTTGTAATTTATTATTGTAAATATACTGTACATACTATTCAGAATCTGTCGTCTGTGCTTTTCATGTCCAGTACGCCACACTACGGAAATTCACTCCTCTCCTTACACTAGGAAATAACGCATGTTTAGAATTCTGAACGACTGATCTATTCACCATAAAAAATCAAACAGGGCCAATTGACATCGTTATCCTTGAACGAACTGAAACAATAGTTTGTTGAAATAGTCCCATTAAAAGTCTGTACAGTTTTAAATAAATAAAAACATAGATATAACCATTAAAATGATGTTTAAACATACTGTATTTTTTTCAATGTCAGTGACAATTTCAGACAAAAATGTCAAGACCCAACTTAAAAAGTATAATAAATACGTACATTTGTAAAAAAAAAAGTACCAAATTTTATATTTACCCTTCAATAAAAACGAATAACTCATCGTAACATCATGAAAATTCAAACGTCTCTTAATGTTAATTAAGAACAAAACGACAAAGATTAATTCATGGTAGCTTTTGAAATTTCAAACATATATGGTTTCCATCCAGAGTTAATATATGCAGTGTTTTCTCTAAAACACGGATACGAAAGAGCTACATTCAAATTGGGACTAATGAGAAACGTCTCCATAAGAATGGCCAAAAAAGAAGTCAAGTAAAGTACAAAAAGAACGAATATCGGATTAATGCTTCTACTGAAGAAAGGGCAAAATATAATTTCGAAAGAATTAAGTACATCAAATATGAGAGTATATAATCAGAACAGACTGAACGAAAACTAGGTCACCATAATTGACGATGATGCTACGGGCGCCGTCAATTACTAGGGATATTAGTCCCGTGAGTTATAGTGCATGTTTATAGCGATGCGATGATCGCGCCGCTGGATAACGAGATCCGATGCCAAACTACAGGTCGACTCTACGAGTTTTGTCCATAACCAGGTATCCCCACCAACAGGGCAACGCTCGACCGGGAACTAGTCAAAGCTTCCGACTGATCTCCTACATGGTGTGATAGTGTAGTGCATGTAAAGTGCCAGCATGTAGTGCAGGTCAGTGTGTAAGAATGGTAAGTAAGAGGAGAGGATAGACAAAGGAGAGGAGGAAAGATAGCGCGCGTTCCATGGCGGCAGTAGTTAGGGTAGTGCTCCACATTCGCCCGAGGTTGATCGGAGAAGAAACCACTGAAAACTACCGATTAGGAAGCAATTGGGGTCCGCTTAGAGATTCTCCAGGTCAGAGATACTGCAATGAATGAAATAGGCCTTGGGCCACCTAACGGGAATGCATCAATCAATGTAAAGAATATTTCAACAGAAACTCTCGTTTCTTGCCTTCCACATAAATCCATTACCCGGAGTACATAATCCCAAATTTCAACGATGCGCTAAGGACGCCCCTAAGACCATATTCGCAATCGTAGCTGCTTGGGCGCGAAGCCAGCAGGGGTTTGGGCCCGTTGGGACGACGAAACACGCAAAGCCACCGTGCAGTTCCGCATCCGCCGGAAGGAGGCTTCTGTTAGTGGAGCGCACCGACACACCAGCGCGGAAGCGAAGCGGGGCGAAACGCAGGGCGCGAACGCGTACATTTTGCATTTGGCCACGGGACGTTGCATCGCCGTGGGCCTCCAAGAAAGGGGGTGAGGGGGGCGTGGCTCGAATAGAGAACAAGGATCCCGTGAAACCGCCTCCTGCGCGCCCGTGTTTACCACGCAATACTTCGCGATCTGTCCGAGAAAAAAGCGTTCGCGCGGATGCACCATCAACACTGCAGAAATACAATGCTGTAGATTCGCACGG